>JBBAXF010000004.1:8409126-8761157 GCA_037837765.1 Delichon dasypus | reverse complement strand
ATGGGCCACACGTGCCAGAGCCCTGACGCTGAGCCAGGACATCGCCCTGCCCAGGCTCGGGTCCTGCTGGTGCTCACAGACTGCTCCGGGAAGGAGCGGTGGTGCTGGTGTATCCCAAAATCGGGGGTTCCAATGACTTCAGGAGCCGCCCAAGGGACCTGCAGGTGCCTCAGCGGTGCTGGCTGGGGATCACCGGGGGACTGAACAAGGCGGGGGCACTGTGGGAGCAGAAACCTGGTGGGAAGGGGCCTGATGGGTATTAACGTCCATCCCTGAATGGCTAATGAACCGATAGCAATTAAACCCACCCCCAGCCACACCACGATCCGAGGCAGCGGCCGGGGAGGACTTTGTCCGTGCTCTCACGCTGTGCTGCGGGCTGACGATGGGGACATCACGACAAGACCCCTGTCTAGGGAGCCTCGGCCCGGAGCTGGTGGCAGCAGGGACACAGTGCGAGCATGGGCTGCGGGGCTGGGGAACGCCACCGCGGCCCGGTGGTCACCCAGAGGGCGGCAGGACCGCGCCGTCCCTGGCAGCTTAGGTGTCCCCTCCCCGTGGTTCTGGGGAGCACAGCCGGAGACCGGGCTCGCAGGCAGCTCCGGGAGGTGAGCTGTGAGCTGCCAGCCTCAGCTGCCACCAACTCGGGCTGTGGTGCTTTGCCTGGCCGTGCTGCGGGGTTTCTGCCTGCTCAGGGCAAGAAGACACTTTCATTCAACAAGGGACATTAAAAGAAAAACAATCAAACAAAACACCAAAACAAACACCCCCACCACCACCACCCCCCCCCCCGCCCCCCCCCCCCCCAAAAAAAACCAAACCCAAAACCGAAAAAAAAAACCCCCACCTCAGTTTACCCGTCCTGGAAATGCAACTGTTCTGCTCAAAAGAGGTGTTTCCCAAGTGCAGCTCTGAGCTCTGTAGTTCCACTTCTTTTGGATAAAGCTCAAATTTAGCATTTTTGTCCCCCCCCCCCCCAAGCAGATCTTTTAAGGCAAAATGTTCAGCATGCTGAATTGTACCCAAGGGCAAGCAAATGGGGCAGGTGACAGTAGAAGGAAGGACTTCCCCGGTAAAATCAGGAAGTAACCCTTACAGTGCAGCTGTTGACAGCTGGGACTGTGAACCTGATTCCTGACCTTTGGCTTTCCTGCAGGGAAACCAGGTGACATGGCTGCAGGAGCTGGAAGTCAGGCTGGAGGCAGCTGAATCTCCCCACTGCAGGTACTCAATGCAAGGGCAGTGCTGGGTGGGACGGGGCAGGCTGCGTCCAGCACGGAGGGTTCCTCAGTGGAGATGGGGAGAGCGTCACCGAGGGCAGGTGTGACAGCCCAGCACCGGGGGCAGCTGCCTGGGACAGACACAAGTGTTGCTGCATTGCTTTGCTCTCACCTTGGCAGGGGCAATGCCTGTGCTGGGGGGCTCAGGGTCTCTGGGAGACAGGAGTGAAGGTTTGCTCTATTTATTCTGAATCCTAGTTGGAATTATATCCAAAATAAGTGCACTTCCTGTTGTGGGAAGGACGGGTTTGGTGTTTCTGTCCCAGTTACCTGTACCCTCCCTGAACCTTGTCCCCTCTGCCCACGTTTCAGGTAAGGGAACAGGGCAATTTTTCTGGAGTGCCACGGCTTCCCCATGCCTGGTACCTCATCACATCTGTGCTCTGAGCCCCCTGTGTCTGAGCAGCTGCTGTTTGTGCTGCTGATGGAAGCAAGGGAGCATCATCAGAGCTTTGGGGACAGTGGGGCAGGTGGGTAGGCAGGGTCCTGCCACCTGGGAACTCTGTTCTTCCCTGCTGTGCCCAGGTAGGAGAAGATGGAGCCTTTCCCTGCCTCAGCCAAACTTCCCCTGCCTGTGCAGAATTCTTGGCCCCAGCTCTTCCCAGGAGCCTGAAAAACACCTTAGACAGCACTAACGAGCCCCCTCCAAAGCCCCACTGTTTCCCCAGCAGTGAAAAGGGCACAATGTGAAGCACACCCCTCCTCTGAAAGGACAGAGGAAGTTTTGGTATTTTACGAGACAAATGAAGACTATAAATCCAGCTGGTTGAGTTGCAGCTGCCAGGTCTGCATGCTCTGGAGAGGAGAGTGTGGAGGTTCCAAGAGTAAGGACCCTAACACCTCTTTCTAATCAAATGGAAAGGGAAGGAAAATGAGGAAAAGCGAAATAAATGTAGTCTCCTGTGTGGTCCATGCTAATGAGTTTGGTTTTGCATCGCCAGCTTTGCCAGTGGCGGCGAGGGCTCCATCCATGGATGATGGAGCCAAGGAGTGCTGAGCACCAAGCAAAGCCACCGTTGTCTCCGGGCCAGCAGGATGAGCCCCTGATCCCGTGCTCTCCCTCATCAGCTGAAGATGAGAAGGTGTCTATGGCTTCCTCTCTCTGAGGAGCAGCGTGTGCAGTCCTGGAGATGAGCCTGTTTTATGAGCTGATCCATGACAAATCCTTGCTGTCCCTTTGGGGATCTTTTCCCAGGAGAACCAGGAGGCACCGATCAAGATTGATCAGCCTCCCACAGGGATCTGCAGAGCGCAGTGGGGATGATACCGGCCACAATAAATTTTTCAGCATCAGTGAAGCGTTGGTCTTTGATGAACACTCCCAGACAAAACCTGGGCACGTGCTCAGGCACAATGAAACAGATCAGGTGGGGCTGCCCGGGGCAGACCTGGGGAGAGCCCACAATGAAGATGAGGTTAATGCCTTCTCTGTGTCCGCTGGGGATGTGAAGACATGCCCTGGACATCTGGTAAGTGTTCCACACGGTGGCTGTGGGTGCCTGTTCCCTGTGCCCCATTCCCTGCTCCCAAGAGGCGCCCAGCTGGTCCTGAGGTTGGGATGCTCTGGCAAACACGGGTGCTTTGTCTTCCCTTATACTCTAAACTCCTGTGTCAGGCTGGTGATGTGCAGTTCAAATTCCAGTGTGTTGAGTTGTCTTCATATCCTTTAACAGTTGGTCTTACTTCCCTGAGAGGTTTCTACCCAAATAGGAACAGGATTTCTGTTCATCCTGGGGTGGTGGCCAAGCAGAGCAGGGAGTGTGTCAGGGGCCTGAGGGCAGAAGGTGTTCTCCCGAGGCCCTGCAGGAGGACAAGCCTCCCTGGCCAGGGGAATTGGCACTGGCTCTTTTCCTCTGTGGTCTGAGCATTGTTGGCTTCTCTCTCAGCTCCTCCTGTGCCTGCGGGCCCACAGAATCCTGGCTGGGCTCCCTCACTGCAGTGTCTCTGCTCCTTGTGCAACCTGTTTGTCTGTCTGGTCCTGATGACATCTCTGTACCCCTCTGAGTCCCTGTGCTTACAAGAAACTCGTGTGAGCATAGTGGCCCTGACAACAACTGGTCCTGGTTATTTTGGCTGCAGAGAGCTCCAGGCTCTGGAGCCCTTGGAGCAGAGCAGCTGCAGGGGCCAATTGAGCCCTTGGAGCAGCCTCACCCCCATGGCTGTTCTCCTGATTCTTCCCCATCCCTGTCTCTTTTCTCATGCTTCCCATAGCTGCTGCTGCGAGGCAGGAGCCTGATAAGCTCATGGATATCTACAGGAGTAAGGCAAAGGGTGAATTTCAGAGCTCAGCAAGGACTGCTGGATTTCACCAGGAGCATGTTTTCTGGTTCTTTTCAAGACTTTTTCTGGTGTTTTGTGTCACTGTCTCAGGATCATAAACAAAACGTGAATTATTTATCCTGGGCACTGACTTAAATCCTTCCTCTCCCCATAACTCAGCCCTCCCTTAGCAAAACCCACGGGGCTGAGATCTGGGCTGGGGCTGCTGCCTCTTCTTTCTCAGGGCTTTGGAATTCTTTGCAGCAGCACAAACAGAAGCCTGAGACAGTCCAGCACAGGGTGTGGGGAAAGCCCACTCTGCACCCTGCCTGCAGCCAGGATCTGTCCCCAAAAACCTCTTCTACCTTTTGATTCCCTTGGTATTGGGGAAGCAGGTGGCTGCAGCTCAGCCCTGTGGTACGGGGCTGGGAGCAGGATCCCTCTCCAAGACAAGCCTGGCAGCCCCCGTGGCCACGGGGGGTGGGAAGAATTCGCTGTCACATAATGAGGCTTTGTGTGTGTGAGGATTGGCGTAAAGGGTTTTCTGAAGCTGCCTCAGAGCTTTTCCTGGCGTCCCCAAAGAAGGCTGGCAATGGCACGTGGCTGCTGTCCAGCCTGGAAATATCCCGGGGTGTGGTGCCCGGAGAAGGGGATGGGCAATGGGATGGTGTCCCTAGGCATGGAATGTCTCTCCTTGTCCATGCCTGAAGGAAAGACCATCTTTGGAGGTGGTTCTGACTGAACAGGGGCAAGAGAAGATGTGCCCGATGCTGTTTTGCTATAAATCCTGCTCGGATGCTCCTGACAGGAAAGAGCACCGTGTCCCTGCCAGCCCCCACTGCTGCTGCCTGCCCATGCCCTGAGCCCCCCTCAGCTTTGTGGTGCTCTGCTCTCGGGGTGCCCACAAGACCAGCCTGGCTCTGGTGGGGTTTGACAGCAACTCCAGGCTCCTGAGGGTGACTGGGCAGGGTCTCCTACCGCTGGTCTCTGCACTGCGGTGAAGCCAGGCAGTGGGTTGTCGTTGCAATTCCCCCGAGCGCTGGAGTGTGACAAACTGGGCACTGCTGGGCTTGCAAAAGCCCCTGGATCCTGTTACCTCTGTGCTCCTGCTCTGGGCCTGCAGGCTTGGAGCTATCAGGGGATTTGATTGTTGGCACCCAGCAGCTGTAAAATCCCCCATCCTTGTCGCAGTCCTGATGCCATGTCCCCACTTCCACCCAGGAAGCTGCACTGGGCTGGCTTTACCTCTGGCTTTGGGTGTGGGAAGGTTGGTATATGCATGGCCCAACCCTCCACAAGTGAGAGGAGGTGGTGTGAACTCGTGCCGGGGATTCAGCTTGCAGACACCTGCCCTCGCAGGGAGCCAGCACTGCACCCAACAAGATTCCTCTGTCCTGGCAGTTAATCCCAACCCTCGACCAGAATTAGGGCTGGGATCCTCCCCAGACAGCAGCTGTCACCAGAACCATGTGCAAAAATACCCAAGTAGCTCAGATGCAGTTTATTAAATGGCATTTTGTCGTGCCAGCCAGAGGAGGAGGTGTCCCTGTTGCCTGTGGTTGTTTTTCAGCTGCTCAGTGTGCTGTCAGTGGCAGGTACCGAGGGGGGAGTGGGAGTGGGAGTGGGAGTGGGAGTGGGAGTGGGAGTGGGATTGGTGGGTGGGAGTACACACGTGTGCTGCCAGCCCGCCCCGTGCCATGCTTGGGCGTTTTGCCACGGGAGCTTCCCCATTCCAGCTAATAATAAGAGCTGCTGCAATTCCTTGGGCTGCTCTGTTGCCTGCCTTAGGGGCAGGGGATTAATGTCCCAGGATTAATGTCCCAGCCAGGCTCCAGCAGCTCAGTGCTATTCCCAGGGGTAGGAAAAACTGCCTGGTGAGCATTCTGCTTATGTGCCCCTTTTGTACTTAAAAATGCAGCCTGATATATATTTCTTGTTTTCACAAAGGCGTCTTGAAGAGAACTAGAGAGCAGTAAGAGCAAGTTTTTTGCTGGAGTTCTGTCTTGCTTGGGAGTCTCTGTAGATGACACCAGACAGTAACTCTTGGGTGCTTGAATACAAATGGAGTTAAAATTGATATGGGAATACGGCTCTCAAAAACCCCTCAGATTCCTTCTGTATCACTTGTGTCTTTTCGTATTTTGCATATCTTGTCTTGTAGTATCTCAGAAATATCACCATATCAGCTATGCTCTTTTAAGTGAGTTTAAATAGCCCCATGATGTTGGGGTTATTTAAATGCACTTTATACTCTGGAGCACAGCCCAGGGGCTCTGTTGAACTTCCCAAGCTTTCTTGCTCTGGGAAGCGGAACTGGAGCACCCCTCCAGCTGGTGCAGCAGCAGAAAAATCCCCAAAACTGTCTTGGATATCATGGACCTTTTTTCTTTCTTTCTTTTCTTTTCTTTCTTTTCTTTCTTTTCTTTCTTTTCTTTTCTTTTCTTTTCTTTTCTTTTCTTTTCTTTCTTTCTTTTCTTTCTTTTCTTTTCTTTTCTTTTCTTTCTTTTCTTTCTTTTCTTTTCTTTCTCTTCTCTTCTCTTCTCCTTCTCTTCTCTCTCTTCTCTCTCTCTCTTCTTCTCTTCTCTTCTCTTCCTCTTCTCTTCCTCTTCTCTTCTCATTCTCTTCTCTTCTCGTTCTCTTCTCTTCTCTTCTCTTCTCTTCTCTTCTCTTCTCTTCTCTTCTCTTCTCTTCTCTTCTCTTCTCTTCTCTTCTCTTCTCTTCTCTTCTCTTCTCTTCTCTTCTCTTCTCTTCTCTTCTCTTCTCTTCTCTTCTCTTCTCTTCTCTTCTCTTCTCTTCTCTTCTCTTCTCTTCTCTTCTCTTCTCTTCTCTTCTCTTCTCTTCTCTTCTCTTCTCTTCTCTTCTCTTCTCTTCTCTTCTCTTCTCTCCTCTCCTCTCCTCTCCTCTCCTCTCCTCTCCTCTCCTCTCCTCTCCTCTCCTCTCCTCTCCTCTCCTCTCCTCTCCTCTCCTCTCCTCTCCTCTCCTCTCCTCTCCTCTCCTCTTCCTCTCCTCTCCTCTCCTCTCCTCTCCTCTCCTCTCCTCTCCTCTCCTCTCCTCTCCTCTCCCTCTCCTCTCCCATCCTCTCCTCTCCTCTTCCTCTCCTCTCCTCTCCTCTCCTCTCCTCTCCTCTCCTCTCCCCTCTCCTCTCCTCTCCTCTCCCTCCTCTCCTCTCCTCTCCTCTCCTCTTTTTTTCCTCAGTGAAACTTGGAGGTTTTGCCAGTCTGTGAGGATTAGTCAGCCGCAAAGTTTGTTTGGTTTTGTGTGTGCGCTAAATCAGTCGGTGTTTGTGAATTCTCTCACTGGTGTTTGCAAACCGGAGCATCCTGTGTGGGGAAATGCACAGACCCATCTGTGCCAGGACCCCTCTGGGGACAGGGAGTGCAGGGGGCTTCCTGCAGCCCTGCCTGAGGCCACAAGCCCTTGGCTTCTCTCTGGGAGTCCAGCGCACATTTGGGCTACGCAAAAGTGTCACTGGCTTTGGAAGGTGAAGTTTCAGCTGGACACAAGAGCCACCAGTGCTGGGAGAGGGAGACATCCCACCATGCCGCCTCAGCCCTCGGGAAGGGGCGTTCTGAGGGAATGCCACGGGACCAGCTGGCTGCTCCATCCCTGTGGGATGAGGGGGATTGATGCCTTTGGCCCCAGGAGGCTCTCCGGAGCACTGCCCTGATCACCCGAGCGCTCCCTTCTGCCGCAGGGGCTGCACGTGGGGATTAAGTGATTGCCTAATTGTCCATGCCAGAGAGAAGCTTTCCCCCAGCGCCGGAGCTGCGGTGCAGCCCGTGGCTCGCGTGGCAATCCCGACAGCTCCGTGTGTCCGTGCCCAGCGCAGCCGGCGGCCAGCATTGGAGCACATCGGGATTGTTTTAAACGAGGAACTTTTTAATGGAGAAGCAGGAGGGCAGGGGGCTCGCTGGTGGCGCGGGGCAGCTGCGGGACTGCGGGAGCTGGGGAGTGCCTTCTGCTGCCTCGGGCACCCACATCTCTCGGCTGGCTTCTTGTGGTCTGGGTCGTGTGGTGCCTCTTTGGTGGCAGCCGAGACCAGGAGGCACCGAGGTCCGAGCAGGGGTGGCCCCGGGCCCGGGGAGCTGTGGGGTTCCATGGGGTTCTGTGTGCCGCCCTTCCCGGGCACAGCCTCGCAGCCCCTCGCCCGGGGGGCACAGGGCGGGGGGTGGTTCAGCTCTGTCCTTGCCCTCTCTGTCTCCCCGCTGCTGCTCCAGGGGGCTGCGGTTTCCCGGTGTTCTCCCTCCCCCCGCCCCTCTCTCACCGCCCTCGTGGTGCAACAGCCCCAGCACCGCCAGCACCCGCCCCGTGTCCGGCGTCGGGAGAAGAAAAGGGTCCCTGTTCCCGCTATGCTAATGGAAAAACGCCAGCTCGGCGGGAGCTGCGCCCTTCCCAGTCTCGGGAAATGCCTGCGCACGGCGGAAAGTGGAAAATCCCCGTGTGCCGCCGGCTGGGGGCTCGGCCGGCCGAGGGGAGCCCCCCGCTCACACCCCTGCGCACAGCCCAGGGCGCGGGCTGAGCTGTCACTGATCCTGGGCGACAGCCGGGACAGCGACAGCTCATCAGGACACAGGAATAGCCGCGGGGACACGGGATCCTCCAGGGAACGATCGGTCTTGGGAAGAGGCTGTACCTGTCCCCCAAAACACCGGCCCTATCCCATGGCTTTCGGAGAACGGGGGTGCGTGTGGCGGTGCTGGTGACGTCCCGGTGTCCGTCCCAGCCTCCGGGTGCTACGGGCAGCAGTGGGGGAGCTCTTGGTGAATGTGTACAGGGTGACGCTTTCCTAGAGTCAGCTCCTCAAAATTAAGTCCAGCTTAAAATGGGTTCTCATGTGGGTCTGATGAGGATAGTCACACACACACACACACACACACACATACTTATTTATAGAAAGAATGGCTATTGCTTTTGCTTGTCCTGTAAGCTTATCTGTTGAGTGGGTACGTTAGGAATTTTGGAAGAGCCAAATGCAGCAGTGGGGTCTATGTCCCCGTGCCACTCAGCAGAAATACCAGTTTGGTGTGCATAGCTCCTGCCACTTCCCCAAGGATCCAGTCCCCAGGAGCTATTCCTGCCTAGGATAGTGTCCTGGCACACTGAGGAAGGATCCAAGTTGTAGCATTACTGGAATGCTTTTGGGATGACCGGGTAGGAAGAAGCTACACAAGTATGCAGAAACCGCTGTGGTTTGTCTCCCAGGCCTGGGAAGGAGACAGCCGGCTTCTATTTGTGCTAACTTGGCTTTTTTGCTTCTGGAGGAAGTGGGAGAAGGATCCGATGCTGCCGGAGTGCGCAGGGGCAATTCTCTGGGTCCTGGCAGGGTTGTGGCTGAAGCAGCAGGGCCTGTCCCGCTCCAGTAAAACGCAGGGTGAGCCCCTGATGGGAGTTGGAGCCAGTGCCACCAAGCCTGCAGTGCCACCCTCTCTGAAGGACAGCCCCTCCTGTAAGAGCTGCCTCCAGCCCCAGCCCAGGCCCAGATGTCCCAGAGCCTGTAGAACCATTGAAGAGTCTCCTTGGACTGTCTGGAATGACGATGGCAGAGCCTTTCACAGGATCCTGTGCTGGCAGTGCCATTCCATGTCCTGGCTGCAGTGCAGGTCCCCTGGCATCCTCAGCCCTCTGACAGCAGTGCCCAGTGAGCTGAATGGGGATGTCTGGCATTGAGCAGTGCTCCAGCTGCCCTCATCCCTGCAGGGGACTATTTGCAAGTCCTTGGGGTAAAACCTGCAGCCCCTGAGGCAGCAGTGGGTGAGTTTCGGAGGGCGGGGGGCTGTCGGGCAGCAGCGTTGGGCTTTAAATCCTGTGGGGAAAATCCTTGCTAGGAGAGGTGACCTTGTGGGCAACGTGCCATGGAGGTGGGACTGTCTTCCCAGCCCTGGATTTTTAAAGCAGGAGAAAAACAATTGATGTACAAAGCTTGTTCTGTGCCTTGGTGTCCCCAGCCCTGCTGCAGTGGCCCAGGAACACCAGCAATGCAGGGGGCAGGGTGAGGAGCTGCAGCTGGTGCCAAGGCTGGGAGCGGTGCCAGAGCCCGCTGAGGAATGAGTGAGGGGAGATGGAAGGAGGCAGCTGGAGCCGGCGCCGGGGCTGATGCTGCCAGTGAGCTGCTGCTGGGGCCACGGCGGGGCCGTGCTGGCCATGGCAGAGCTGTGCCAGTGCCACCAGGGTACTGCTGCCAATCCAGGTCCCAGTGCTGGTCAGGTCTGCTGGGTGCTGGATGCTGGTAGTGCTTTGTGCCATCCCCTCCAGGCAGGTGCATCTGCTCCAGCTCTGCCGTGCTGTGGCCTTCCGTGCTTTTGTCCTTGCCTTATCCCCCTTATCCTTATGCTTTGGGGCCCCAGCACCCTGTTGCGGCCTGTCCTGCCTGACACGTGGCACTGGACGCAGCTGCCACAGGCACCAGCTGCTGGGGTTTGTGTACAGACGTGCCACATCCTGAGCAGAACCATTGTGCTCTGGCTCCTGTTCCCGCCCTCAGGTCCCGTCAGAGCGGAGCTGACACCAGCCTGAGAAGGGCAGCAGGCAGGAGCGATGCCACTGGAGAGCCTGATGCCAGTCCAGGGTGTGTGACAGCCACAAAGGGTCCTTCGGGAGCAGGGCCGAGCCCAGGCATCACTGTGGATCTTCTTGCCCGTGCTCCTTCTGAGCTGCTGACGCAAATCACCAGTTTGTGGGGTGTTCTTATGTGCCTGCAGGAAGAACTCTGGCCCAGGGGTTTGCGAGTGAGGGCTGGCACAAATGTTTGTGATGTGACCTTTTATTGTGGCACTTGTGAACAGATGATGTTTGCAGAGGCAGGTGAGGAGCTGTGGATAGCTGGAGCGAAGGGCTCAGCTGTATTCGGTGGCTGGGGGGGTTCCCCTGTGTTGTGTTTCCCTGCTGGGATCTCACCAGCAGGCTGGCCCTGGGTGCTCCTGCTCTGTGATGGGTGCCTGCTGTGCCCGTGGTGAGGCCGACAGCACCTGGGCACCCAGGGACGGCACCAGGGCAGGGTACGCCTTGTGCCTCGCGGAGGAGAGCGCCGGGAGCTGCCAGCTAGCTCGGGCAGGATCTGAACCCGTCCAGGGTTTGGGTTCCCAACGTCCTACATGTGTCTTTGACAGCCAAAATCCGCCTTCTCCTGCTCTGGAGCGCTGGTCACTCCTCTCCCTTCCACTTCCCAGGAATGGGGAGCAGCTCGGTGCGTTCCAGGCAGGAAGGAAAACGCGGAGCTGTTTAAAACCCGCAATCTTCGGGGGAATTTCAACTGCGTCCGAGCCGTTCCCAACCAACTGAATAACGGTGCAGGGTTTGAATGCTGGCCGCCTCCGCCGCTGCCTCCTGCTCCTCCCTCCGCCGCCGCCGCCGCTGCCCGCACTGGGCTGTGCCCGGCTCCGCCGCCGCAGCGCTGCCATGGGGGTGCCGGGGGGGGCTCTCCCCGCCGCCGGGCTCTAGGGGGGTCTGCCGGGCCCCCGCCCGCACATCATGCCATTGCTGGACTTCTTCTGGGCTTGCTTCAAAAGAGCCAAGGTAAGGGAGCGCTACCCCGCGGCGTCCGTCCCTGACGCGCTCCGGTTTTCGGGAAAAGACTCTGGAAGGGGCGCTGGGGACGCGGCCCCGGCTGGGCTCAGCTTGCTCAGGGTGTCTGCTCCGGGAGGGCGTGTGTCGTGCCCGCACCCCACGTGCATGTGAGGGGTTTTAATTTTGGCTGGGCCATGTGTAGGTGCGCTGGTCCCTGTGCCCTAAGCTTGCCTGCTGCCCTTTACTGGGTCAACGTGTCCTGGCAGCGGCAGCCGGGCTGTGCCCGGTGAATGTGGCACTGGGCTCCGTGTGTGTCCGTGTGTCTGTGTGTCCGTGTGTCTGTGCATCCTCAGCTCCCCGAAGTGGTCAGCACATGCCAAGAGGGTCCTGCCGTGCCTGCTTGTGTGGTGCAGTCAGGCTGGGACATCCGAACCCAGAGGCTCAGGTCACCTGTGGCAGAGCTTTGGAGGGTCAGGGCAGCTGTGAGCAGGATGGGAAGGGAGCAGCGACGCCAAGGGCCCCCCGTTTTTCATTTCCTGCAGCAGCAGTTTCTCATGGCATGGCATCTGAGATTTTTTTGTTAGCGTTTAATTCTTCATCTGTCACCTTAATAACAAATGACTCTCCCTTGCCTGCTCCTGGTCACTGTTGGTTCATTGTGTCCCAGCCTATGCACTGTGGTGGGAGGTGAGCTGGGGAGATTGTGGAGTTATGTTCAGTGTGAATTTTGGGAGTTTCAGATAGGGAAAACTGGTAAAATCCACTTTTCAGGCAGTGCTGTACACTGGGCTGTGCTGGGTGAGTGGATCTGCTGTGGTGAAATGGATGTGGAATGCACGCTGTCCCCCGGGCTTTCAGCGCAATGCTTAAAATAGTTGAGTCTAAAAATGACATTTGTGAAATTCATTGGTAGTATTAGTGGCGGTCTTGTCCCTGCTGTCTCGTCCCCACTGTCTCTGGAGAGCTTAGCTGTCCTCATTAACCCTGCTCATCCCTGCGTGTTGGCATTGCCATCATCCTGGTGGTGGCACGGGCATGGACGCCGTGTCCAGATCATCACTGGCAGAGCTGCAGCTTGGGATGGCTCCAGCCTGGCCTGCACAGGCTCTGGTGCCCACGGGTTTCATCCTCCTTGGAAGCACCCAGCAGTCCACTGGCTTCAGCCCATCTCTTTGGCCCAGTGTGGGGTCCGGTGGCCCAGCTGGCCAGGGCACCACCCTCCTGTTCACCTTCAGTGGACACCAGCGGCCTCCTCTAGGGCTGAGGCTTCTGCTTCAGCCTGGACGCGCTCTCCTCCCCATGCCAGTGCAGCTCAGCCGCCCGCCGTGAACAGGCGAGGAATTCTCACCTTCCCTGCTGAGGAATTTCTTGAACAGGGAGAAACGTGCTGGGCTCTGTCTGGGGGATTAAAGCTTTCCAGGTTAAGTGAGGTGGATCTGATGGCTGGTGGAAGACTTTGTGGGAAAAGGAGCAGGTTGGGCAGTGCCAAAGGATCCGGAGGAGCTGGGTGACCTCCCCTGTGGGCACGGGCACGCTGTGAGGTCGCGGCGATGACTCCAGCCCTGGTGATGGCACCCCTCAGGCAGGCGGTGCTGCGGGAAGCACAGCAGCAGGGACATGGTTAAGCCTCTCCTCCCTGGGTCATCCTCATCCCTGCTACCCCGGCAGGAAGAGGGGTCCCGGGGGTCCGTGGGAAAGTCCGGCTCAGCAGCGCTGCGCATTCCTGCAGTGATCCCGCCACCACCTCTGGCCCGTTTGTGGGGCGGTGCTGCTGGAGGGGCTCATCTGCAGCCAGAGGGAGATTGGGGAGCATCCCGGGCTCTGCGCTCACCTCAGGACCAGGAATGGGGACCTTCTGCTGCTCCTCCACCTCTGCAAATTGCTGCTGTCTCCCAAGTGCTGCCGTGAATCCCATCTCTCGTGGCTTCCCTCGCGAGCCGGGGTGGTGTGTGCGTGCTGGGCACACCATGTTAGACTGGTGCTCAGGGCCCTTGGGAGTGCCAGTGGTATTTTAAAACCAGTGGGGCTGATGCCCTTGGGAGAAGCCTTTGCCAGGGCCCTGAAGTTGGAGCAGCACTGCTGGTCCCAGCTCCAGATCAGCACTGCTGGTCTCAGGGCAGAGGGGAGACTGGAGCAGGGAGCAAGCCCGGATGTGAGGGGTAGCGTTCCACGAATGTGAGAATCAAAATGATTTAAAAATATATATTATTTCTGTTTGTTTTTTTCTTCTTTCTTTCTTTCTTTTCACAGAAATTCACGTTGTTAGAAGATAAAAAAGATGCAGGTAAGCTGCAGCAATAAATTTTGGGGCAGGAGCTCCCTTGCCGTGGGGTGAGCAGGGGTCACGGGAAGAGGAATGTCCTGTTGCTGGGTTCTTCTGCCAGCAGTGTGATTTCCCCCAAAAAACTGTCATTTTCAGGAGAATATGTTTACAAAGGGACCTTGGTTCCTTTTCAAGTCCTCTGGTCTTTGTGGTGAACAGGTAACGAACCCCTCGGTGCCCCTCGGCTTTGTGTGCCTCGAGTGTCCCACCCACGACTGTGGGGCAGGGGGGACTCGCAGTGCAGCTGCAGGCTGATCTGTGGGGATTGTGCTGGGGCTGCCCTGCCATGGGGGGTTTGTGGGTGCTGGGGAGGCTGGTGGTGGTCACTGGGAGCAAGAGGAGGAGAAGGAGGAGGGTGTGTATGCCAGCAGGACCAGGAATCTGGGATGGGGATGAGCATGGGGGGTAGAGGTCCTGCCTTTCATCATCCCGTGTGTGCCATGGTGGTTTCTGTGCAGTGACATCCCCAGAATCAAACCTGTCCCATCCTACACAGGGTGGCCCATGGCCATTGGCTCTGGTGGCCCTGGAAGTGGAGGGACCTGGAGCCAGGGTGGCTCCACAGCTTTGGGCACAGGGACATGCCCTGTGGATGGCGGCTCCGCTGTCGGAGGTGGGGGCAGTGGGGCTGCTGGCTGGAGCTCTGGCACTGTGAAAAGGGAAACCCATCATGCAGAGAGGCTGTAGAGTGTGCCTGGGGATCTCCAGGCAGTTCCCTGCCCAAAGGGTGATGCTCTGAGGGCCTTGTGTTCTCATGCCCGTCAGGGTGAAGTGAGCTCTGAGTCTGGCTGGTGAGAGCCCAGAGCACCTGAGAGCTCTGGGTAACAAAGGTGCTTTGTGAGAGAGCCCCAGAAGTATCTTGGGTGGTCTCTGGCCCTGGCACAGGAGAGATTAGGAACCTAAATGTCAAGTGCTTGTTAAAAAGAGTTAAAGAGCCCTGTGGAAGGGAAGGCTCCTGTGGATCAGACTGTGACTGGGATATTGGGGCAAGGAATGTTTAGAGGTGTTTTCCCCTTGGTTAAAACTGTCTGTGGAATCCAGGTCTCTCCTGGCGAAGGCTCAATGACGCTCACATGACCCCTGACAGGCAGCTGACACCTGCCTGTCACATGTCCACTGTCCCAGCGCTGGCTGCTGGAGGGATGCTGGGCAGGCACGGGCTCTGGGAGCAGGAGGAGCAGAGCCTCGTGTCCTGAGCAGCTGCACAGTTTCTCACTGTGGGATTTGTCACCTGTGACTTGATGTGATGATGGGGCTGTGGCAGCTCCTGGTGTCACTGCGACCTGCAGCAGCACAGTGCCTGGAGCAGGCTGTGGTTCTCCCTTTCCCATGGATCACACTGGACAGGGAACGAGCCTGCAGGGGGGTTGTGCCCTCTACTGGGAAGGGGCCAGGGTGGGTGCCTGCTGTCCTTTTCACTTGTTGTCCCCAAAAGATGCTCAGACAAAGGGGGCATTCAGGCCGTGGGCCTGGCGGATACCATTCCCTTCCCTTATGATGATTTTTCAGTCTCTTTGCATGAGGACCTCAGCTCCTGGCACAGTGGCATGAGGCACGGTGGAGTTGGTTCTGGTTTATCCCCGTAGCTCTTGGCAAGGTGTCTCTTCCATCAGTTCCCAGAGCTTGCCTCTGACTTTCCTCCTCCAGCACTGCTGCTCTCCCAGCACACCTGGCAAACACCCTGAGCCGCCTTCCAGGTGTGGACAGAGCCATTCCCAGCCCCTGCTGTGCTGCCACATCCCCTTCCCTGAATGCTGGCTGGATGAGCTCACTGTGGCTTCTTCCCCCAGCACTAAAATCCCGGGGTGTGCCATGGCAGCTCCTGCAGCAGTGATGGTGGAAAACAACTGGGGTCCCATCTGCCTTCTTGGAGTGACGTTTCAGCTGTGGAGCACATGGGGACTCCTGTGTCCCCACTCTCCCTCCTGCTGCTCTGCCCTGTGGCAGAGCCCTCCCTGGCCCACCCTGCAGTCCCCTCGGGCGGCACCCTCAGCTGGGTGGGACACAGAGCCCCTGCACAGCCCCAAACCGCTGGAACAATCCCAGCTGGGTCAGGTTTCCATGGATTTCCTAACCCTCTGCTTCCTCTCCAGCATTCACTTCCCATGTATTGTTCTGGACTGAGCAGAAAGGAAAAGCTTGAAGAAAGGAAAGGCTCGCAGCCTGGCTATGCACCTGAAAACTGCATCCTCAGAATAAATTCCTTCCGACAGCAGCACCAGGCCTCTCCAAAAGGGATTGGGAGGTGCTCTGCCCATGTCATGGAGCGGTGGCTCCTCTTGCTGCTAAAGGACAGGGATGGAGCTGGTGACTCCTGCCAGCACAGCCAGACAGTGGTGACATTGCAGCATTTCAGGGTGGGCTCCTGCGGCTGGATGCGGTGAACTAGCAGGGGAAAGCAGTGCGAGGGACTCGGCTGAACTTTTGCCCCTGCATGGAATAATAAGGTTGTATTTACCCAGCATCTGGACTACCGAAAATAACCTGCTAAATTTAGCTGTTGTTGATGTGTTGTCACAGCTGAGCTGTTCTTCTCCCCTCGCACAAAAATCTCCTGCACTGACTCGGTGGGTTTGTGGCCTGAGCACGAGGCCCCAGTTCCTCACCTGACCTAAGTAATGCGTGTGGTTCCCTGGGTTTCGGGGGAGAAACTTGGATCTGGTTTTGTCGCTGAATGTTTTGGAAGGGAGAGGGGCTGGGTGCTGGCAGGGGGCTGTCCTGGCATGTGTGGGCGTGCAGGGGCCACTGCTGCTGCTCTTGGCACTGGGGCCATGCTTTGGCTGTGGCGTCAGAGCCAGGGAGATCAGAGGGGCCCCACAGAGTGAGTGGGATGCTGGACGTGGCAGCAGGGACCCGCTCCGGGCACTCCTGGAACTCGTTGAGAAACTGCTGCTCTTACATGGTGGAAAAGGCAGTCATGGGGCTGGGTGTGGGTCAGAGAGGTGGGAAGTAGAAAAGCTGAACTGAATGTGATTATTTGTGGTTTTGGTGGGACATGTGATGAGGGGATTCTGTGCTGCTCCTTCCTCCTCCTCTTCCCCTTCCCTGCCCTCCGGGGTTCAGGCTTGGCTGGTGAATCATCAGTTCTCATTCTTGTGTCCCTCTGCCTGTAAAATTTGTGTAGCTCTGACCCCCTGATGACTCCTGCACGATAGAGACCCCTCCCCCAGCTCAGCTCCTTCCTTCTGGGCTTTAATTCCAGGGCTGGAAGTTTTCCCATTTCCTGTAGCTAACAAAATACAGATTCCCCCCTCTGGACAGCAGGATCCGCTCGCAGGTTGGGGGATTTTCTTTGAAGGCCGGAAAGGAAGAGCCTGGGTTAGAGAGAAGGTTTTTCTGTGTTGGTGAGCTTCAGAGCACGTGGGAAGTGCAGGGAACGAGCTGGGGGAAGGCTCCTTTAGCCACCTTGTGCCCGGAGTGTCACCAAGTTTTTCCCATGGCAGCAAGGAGCGATTGAAACTGGCTGGAAAGCAACTGCGGGCAGGAAAGTACAATTCTGTCTGCATCCTCGGGTGGTTTGCATGAGGCTGAAATGATTGAGAGGGAAGTTCTGAGTGTGGTCATTTCCCCAAAATTATCGTGTGAAAATACACTGGAAGCTGGCAGAAAGGTTTGGCCGGGCAATGGTTTTTCTTTGGTCACAGCTTTGACATGCAAACTGCCTTAACGTGCACGAAAGGTAACCGTGTGCCTGAAGCAGCCCCTCTGTCCTTTTGGGCAAAGCTGGTGCAAAAGGAGCAGGCACGGGACTCTGGGAGCCTCCTGGGGCTGTGTAATTCTCCCGGGAGTTTGTTTTCAAAGCCCGAGAGAGGTCAGGCGGGGAAAAAGCAGTGTGAGGTGTTGGCAGGCCAGTCCGATCACGTTAATTCCTTCTCCTCTTAATGAAGAGAGCCCCTGAGCCCTGCCCGGCGCGTCCGCAGGGCTTTGAACCTCCGCCCGCCCCCGCCAGCGGAGGCGGCAGCGAGCGCGCCCAGGCGCGGGGTGGCACCGGCGCGGGGGTGACTCAGTTTGGGGAGGATGCAGGAGGAACACGTGGCTCAGCATCACCTTCACCTTGGCCCCTGGCGATGCCCGACCCTGGGGGATGCAGCTGAGCGGGGTCCCGAGGTGACGCGTCCCGGGGATGCTGCGGGGAGCGGGGCGGGCGGGCGGGAGCATCCCCCAGGGCGAGCGGCTTCCTCGGCCGGAGGCGCGGCCGGGGCCGCGGGGAACGGGCGGAAGGGGAGCGGGCGTTCCCCGGGTGTGGCCCCGGTCCCGTGCCCGCATCCCGGCGAGGGAGGAGCCGCCGCTCTCGCCCGTCCCGCCGGAGCAGCGATGGGTCGCCGGGACGGGGCCGGGGTCGCGGCTCCGCTCCGGGGCTCCGGCCGCTCCCTGGGGCTGCGGCTCCGCCGCGCCGCGGCCGCGGCTCCGTGCGGGGGGGGACGGCGCGGGCGGGCAGGTGAGTGCGGGGCCCGGGGCTGCGAGCAGCACGGTGCGGGGCAGCGCCGGGAGCGGGGACGTCGCGTTTGCTGCGCGGCGAGGCGAGGGACGGGCGCAGGGTGGGCTCCGTGCGTGTCAGTGCGGTGGGTGCAAAAGGCAGAGCGCGGGCAGGGGACGCGGCTGAGGGGCTCGGGCTCGGTTTTCCTTCCGAAATCGGGCGGGTTTGGTGGTGCTCTGGGCCGTGCCCGGCTGTCTGTCGTGTCTGAGTGATGCCGGTCCCAAAGCGGAGGAGAGGGGGACTGTTCTGAGCCGACTGGTAAAGCAGATCGTTCGCCCGAGGGTCAGTCGGGTGAAAAGAGCTTCCACTTTTCATCAAAGAAAGAGCATTATTTTGTGTTTGACAGTGTTTAAATTATGCTTGTATCAGTCATCTTGTCAAGGCTGTGAAAATGCTTAAGGAGTTTTTGTTCCTTTGGAACTCCGGTGCTAAAACTAGTTTGATGTGGCTTGTAAAGATTCCTGCGATAACGGGGTGTGGGTAATGACCTTGAAAGCCATTTATTTTGGGCTGTGTGAGGGAGGAACTGCTGCTGCCTGGTTTCTCCATTGGCTGTGATGCTTAGTGAACAATTCCACCTCACACCTGGAGACTCATTCTTTCTGCTGATAAATGATCCCTTCAGGAATGGCCCAAACCGCGCTGATTGGACAGGGGCTGTTCCTCAGGGAGTAGAGGATAAGCTTAATTTATTGTAGGCGAGGGGGAAGTGGAGTTCTCTAAAGATCTCCCACTGCTGGACCATGTGCCAGTGACGTTGCCTGGCTCATGGGGCAAGTTGTAGCCAAGGGCTGCTGGCCCTGTGGATCGAGGGACAAAGTCCCTGCCGAGGACAGGAGCTTGTTTTGGGATCATCCACATGAGTGCAAGGAGCACAGATCCTCTCTGGGCTCTCCCGGAGGGTCTGTGGATGCTCCCAGGAGCCAGCCCTGCCAGGAAGATTTTCTTGAGATTGCTGAGCATCCTGCCTCTTTTCACATGTGCTGGTAACACTGTGCGTGCTTCCAAGGAAGGACCAGGATGGAAAACCATGTTTTTAGCCTTGCAAAGTGAGAGGAGGCTCTGGCTCGGGTGGGTGAGGCAGGAACAGTTGGATAATGGGGCTGGTTGCTCATCGCTTGCCAGCGTTTTGCCTTCCAGTAGCTGGGGGCTTTCTGCTCTGCCCCAGCAGTGGCCACATAATCCGGATTCCTCGGGTAAATTCCTGCTGTTTCTCCTAGATCTGTGGCTGCTGTTTTAATTGCCCGGAGCTCCGAGCCAGACACAGGACCCTTGTTGCACAAACCCGGCTCCCATGAATGATGCTGTTGTGTGTGTCTCTGAGCTTCTCTTTTCCTCCCTCTCGCCCTCCTCCTTTGGAAGCTGGGGAATTCAGCACTGGCGAGATCCCGCCTGCTGCGTTCGTGCAGCTGGCAGCAAGGCTCCAGCTGCCATTTCGGGTGTGCCACTCTACCTCCTTGCCCTGATTTTCCTCTCATGAGGGGTACTGGAGCCATCCTCCTCCTCGTGGCTGGGGCTGGTTTGCTCGCTTCCTGCTGGTGTGAGGCTCTGTGCTGAGGCCAGGCCTGAAACAGCCCTGTGGTCCTGGAAGCTCCAGGCAGATGGGGCAAAGGTGGCTTCTGGGCTCTCTGTGCTGCAGATTCACCAGTCTCAGAGGTGTTGGGGATGTCCCGTGGGCCTGGGGCTCCTTGTGGGATTTTCTGGGTACCCAGCGGTTGGAAGGGCTGCGCTGGCACCTGGGTTCTTCTTTTAGGGCTGGGGATTGGGAAAAGCCAACAAGTTGTTCTGCACTAGGGCGGCTGGACAGAGATAAATGGGGCATCTCAAGGTGGGCAAGGGTGCCAGTAGAGGCTGGGCCAGCTCTGCCAGGGAGTGACACCCTTTGTGTGGAAATAACACGAGTTTCTCCTGTTCCCCACCCACAGCAGTGGAACTATAGGAGCCGTGGATAAGGCATTAGCAGAGCAGGAGTCCCCCGGCAGCTGGATGTGACACACACACCCCAGACCCCATCGCCTATGGGTGCCTTTCTGGGCTCTCTTTGTATTTATATACCTGAAAAAAAAAACCCTGTAACCTTTCTTTTCCGCCCCACATTTATTTGGGTTGCAGAAAACAGCAGCAGTGAAAAAAGGCTGTGGCATGCTGGTGCAGGATGTGTCTGTGGGGGTGCGTGGGTCCCCCTTCTGTGGGGGGTTCCCAACTGGACAAAGATGCTTTTCCCTCGGATTTGGGGTAGCTTTTTGTCCCTTCCTGTCATTTCTGAAGGGTTCCATGTGCCGGGGGCAGCAGAGGGAGCCGTGTCCCGCGGGGAGGTGGCGCTTTGGGAGCCCCGCTGGCGGCGGCCGCTGCCTCTTTCCACCTCAGCATCTCCACGAGGTCTCCTGCTCTCTGCCTCCACACCCTCCCTTGTTCCTGCTCCACGCAAGGAATGAGTGGAGAAACGCCTGAAAAGCCTCCAAGCCTGGCAATTTTCCATCACTGTGCTGGGTCCACCCGGGTGAAACCACCACCCTGGCTGTCCCTTGTTGTGCTGGCTTCGGGGGTCAGTCAGCACGCCCAGGTTCTGCACCCACCATGTTTCCAGAGGCTCTGCTCGCCCTCTGTCCCTTTTTCTCCCCTCCCCACGAGCCACGGAGCTGGGCTCTGGCTGGCTTGGGAATTGTGGGGGTCAAGGCTCGGCTGGGTCCTGGCACCCGGATCGCCCTGACCCCTCCTCTGCCCACAGGGGCTCACAGCCCTTTGCTCCTCGCTTGAATGACCTTCCAGTGATCCCCCCCAGATCAACAGCTGCTCTCTTCGCTGGGGCTGACCCCGGGGGGGGGCACCGGCTGTCTGCTGTCACCCCCTGCCACCCCCCGCCCGCCCCTTGGGTCCAGCTGGTTTGTGAGAGAGGGGCTCTCACGCACAAAGCTGCGGGAGGACTTTGTAGCCAACAAGAGCAGCATTGAGCAGCCTGTGCTGGAGTTCCTTCCCTCCGCGGGGAGAGCCAGGGCAGGGTGGGGGCTGCGGCGGGGCAGAGGCAGGAGGGAGGTTGGTGGGAGGAGAGTCAGGAGCTTGGGAAGGAAGGAAGGAGATGCGCCTCTTAGACTGTGGAAACAATGGGGGAAAAAATCCTGTTTTTTAACTTTATTCTCCCAGTTTGGGAGCTTGGGCATCCCTCCAAGCGGTGATTTCCAGAGGAAAGCTGGTTTCTGGCATCCCTGCAATGTACCTGGTCTCTCTCCTGCTTTTCTGGTCATGCCACCCCAGGTCGCTGCCTGCCTCCGTCTCATCCTCTGCCTCCTCTGCCTCTCCCTCTATGCTCGGGCTGGTGTTTCCTGACCTCCAGCCCTTTCAACTCTCATCACTCACAAAAATTTCCTCCTTCAAGTCCATTTTAAGCACTGTTTTCCCCTCTTGCAAATCACCTGTGGCTGTGCCCCTCTGGTGTGACAGGAGTGTGCAGTCCAGAGCCAGGTTGTGAGGTGTGTGTGCCGTGAAGAAGATCCTCCTCGCTCTGTGCCTTTGGAATTGTTACTACAGAGCAGTGCAAGGGGATTTTTGGGGACACGAGTCCCTGCGAGCAGCCCCAGTGCTCCTCTCAATGCCTCGCTGTGGCTTCCAGCTGTTCCATCTGCTGGGTCTGACGGACAGGGAGAGCTGGGCACAGCCAGGTGTGTCCAGAAATTATCCTGGGATGCCTCTTTGTGGGAGGAGCACCCTGAGGGTGCTCAGCCCTGCAGGGAGGTGGCAGCTGTTGGTGTCCCCATCCTGTGGTCTCATGGGCCAGGCCAGGCCCTGCAGTTGCTGCTGCCTGTCTGGGAGTGGAGGGACCAGGATGGTTTAGCTGGGAGGGCACGGGGGCCTGGGGCAGTGCGGGACATGGATGGGGTTTGGGGTTCCTCTGGGTTTCACATATGGCACAGGATCACAGAACGGTTTGGGTGGGAAAGCTCCTTAAAGTTCATCTCGTTCCAGCCTCTGCCATGGAGGGACACCTTCCACTGTCCCAGCTTGCTCCAATCTCCATCCAGCCTGGCCTTTCACACTTTCAGAGATCCAGGGGCAGCCACAGCTTCTTTGGGTTGTGCCAGGGCCTCACCACACCCACAGGGAAGGATTTCACCCCAATATCCCACCTAACCCTTCTCTTTTTCAGTGAGAAGCCATTCCCTGTGTCCTGTCCCTCCATCCCTTGTCCCCAGTCCCTCTCCAGCTCTCCTGGAGCCCCTTCAGGCACTGGAAGGGGCTCTGGGGTCTCCTTGGAGCCTTCTCTTCTCCAGGTGAACACCCCCAGCTCTCCCAGCCTGGCTCCATGGCAGAGGGGCTCCAGCCCTCGGAGCATCTCCATGTCCCTCCTGTGTTCCCCGGCAGCGGCCGGTGCGGTACGGGGGAGCTCAGGGCGGGGGGCTGCGGGCGCGGGGCGGATTCCGGGGGCGGCGGGCGGATCCCGGGGGCGGGCTGTGCAGGGCAGGGCGAGGCGGATCCCGGGGATGGGGGCGGATCGCGGGCGGTCCCCGCGGCGCAGCCCCGCACCTGCCGCGGCCGCGCTCACACCGACAACAGCCGGAGCGCCGGCTGGCACTGCCCGAGCCCGCCCGCTGGCCCGGGCACCGGGGGTCCCCCTCTGCGCCCCCCATCCTCCTCCAGACCCCCCCTCCCTCGACAGGGCCCCCGAGAGCGCGGCTGGACGGGGCATAGCCTGAAGGTAACCCGGGAACCTGCGCCTGGCTGCGGGGAGTGGGTGCGGAGGAGGAGGTGGGTTTTGGGAGAAAGCAGCCGAAGTCAATCTGCTGTCTTTGATCCTTGCCTCGGGCTGGCCTGTGCTCCGAGTGCTGCACGGGCACGGCAGAATCCCTTCCTGAAATCGCTTGCCGCTCGGCGTGTAAAGGAGTTAAGTAGACGGGAGGTGACGAAGAGATAGAGTGGCCTCACGTTGTGCCAGGGGAGGTTCAGTTGGATATTAGGAACAATTTCTGCCCTGAAAGGACTGTCCAGCCCTGGCACAGACTGCCCAAGGTAGCAATGGAGTCACTGTCCCTGGAGGGATTTAACAGCCGTGTAGCCGTGGCACTTCGGGGACGTGGGTCAGCGGTGGCCCCGGCAGTGCTGAGGGAACAGTTGGGCTCGGTGGTCTCTGCGGGCTTTTCCAACTGGAATGAGGTTCTGTGATTCACCCGTGTCTCCAGAGATCGCTGCTCAGCCCCGCTGCCTCCAGCAGCCCCGGAATGCCGCCAGGTGGGATGTGTGTGTGCTCCGTGTCGGGACGGGCACGGTGCCTGGGTGAGGGGGCTGTTGCTGCAGCCGGGGAGGATGAGAAGAAGCTTGCAGCTGGTACGCAGCTCCTGACAGCCTCGTGCGGCAACTGGATCCCCCTGTGTCATTCCCGGGCTGAGTCACGGCAGCGTGCGGGGCGAGAATCCGCTGCTGCCCTTGGAGCAGCCGGGTTTGAGGCCTTCTGCTCCCGGCTCGGCCGCGCTGACCCACACGCCGCTGGCAGGGTTCAGGAGGGATGTGGGGTTTGGGCCACCTGGGTTTTCCCAGGGCTCGTCCTCTACCTGGGATAGTGCGAGTAACCCGGCGGCTGACAAAACACGGCTTTGCTGTCTGATTGAGAGAGTTGGAGAAACTGTGCTGATGTCAGGAGACTCCAGATCAGGCCGTGTCACTGCAGTGGGGGAGGCTGGACTCTGTGTCCTGGCTTTCAGTGCCGTGGGCTCATGTTTGCAGCGGATGGGCTCCTCTGGAGCCCTTTGTCGTTGGCAGGGATGGATGGGTATGCCGTGCACGTGTCATTCGTCACACTGTGACCCAGCCGTGCTCTGGAGGAGCGTGCTGCCAAGGTGAGAGGCTGCTTCCTCAGGGGCTCTTTGATCATGCCGAGCTCAAACACCAGCTCTTTGTGCCTTTGGATTTGTGGTTTGTGTTCCGAAACGCTCCATGTGCTGAGGGCAGTAAGAGCCTCTTCTACTTTAGAGACCTTTGTACAGTTCCTGGGTGTTGGAGTGCATATCGTGAATTTTTGGCAGAAATCCACGCTCTTTTCCACTTGCATACGTGAACTGTTATCAATGGCTGTGCCTTTTTCTCGTTTGCATTCTCACCAAAGCCCAGCTGGGGAGGTGACTGCGCAGCCACCCCTTGCAGCTCTCGGCACGAGTGTGCCAACATGAGCAGGGGCCACGGATCAGCTCGCATCCCGTCAGTCTCCCTCCGTTCCTGCAGGGGAAAAATCAGCTCCCACCCTTGTCCTGAAAGCTTGTCAGTATTCTCCGTGTGTGGCGAAACACAAAGTCCCAGCACAGAGCGGGTAGCAAAGCCCCTTCTGAGGAGCAGCTCACATTTGTGCCACGCACTGGCACTTCCTCCAAGAAATTCTTTTCTGATAAAAGACTGACTGCATAAATCCAGCCGTGCTTCCGTTGAGCATTCCCTGCCTGCATCGCCTCCAATGCCCAAACCCCAGTGTGCGTTCACAGGACAGGCTGCCAGCGGTTCAGTTTCGCAAGAGAACACAGTGTGGTTGTGCCCAAGGGCACGTCAGTACTTCCCTTTGGTTTTGTACTAATTTCCAAGAGATTTGAAGGTTCTCGAAGTCAACTGAAGTGAGTGGAGGAACGAAAGGTCGCTCTTTCCCCGAGGGCATGCTGAGGTTGCTGCATGACTTTGGGCAGAAGGACCAAGCCTGGAAGCTGGCTGGCACTGAAGGGTGCAGGTGGTGCCGAGAGTAAATCACTGCCAGCAGAGAGAAGAACGGAGTCTCCTTCCTTCAAGTGATCACCCCATGACAAGCCTGAGACAGTTTGCCTGTTGCAGGGGTTTGGGATTTGCCTGTGTCCTCAGTGTGGCTTTGGAAGGGCTTTGGCATTTGGCTTCTGTGGAAGTTTAATCCCCAAATTCAGGCAGCGTGCCGGCAGTGGGGCTGCAGGGAAGGGAATACCTTTGGAGTGGTTGCTGTGGCCCTGATGCATGGGGAGCTGGGGGGTCCTGTGGTGTGGTGGGACTCCTGCCCTGTGCCAGGGCTCATCTCCCTGGCCCAGCAGAGCATCCCCTAACATGGGGGTCTCCCTTTCTCCCGCCAGCCTCATAGCAGAGGTGCTGCTCCATCCCTTCTGCCCACTGGATTTGCTGACAAGGGTTACCAGAGCCTGGGGATTAAAGCTGAGCTGTTTTTGTGCATGTAAAAAGCTCTGAAGTGGAGTGGGGGCTGTAAAATCTGGGATGCTGTTGCTCTGCTGATCTTCCCATTCCACGCCATGCACACGCTGGTCCTGCTGCAGCAGCAATGGTGCTCCAGGGTAAGAGGAGCCACGGGGAGTAACACCTCCCTAAAACCATGTCGCAGGTGAACTGAGCATGGGAATGTGTCCCTGGAACTCGGGGTTTCTTATTTCTCAACCTCCCTTCCTGCACATGGTGTTCCAGCCCTGCTGGGGTGTGTGACGGAGGTGTTTGGGGGGATTTAGCACCGGAGGAAAGCTGTGCCTCCAGGGGTTGGTGGCCAGGGCAAAGGAGCGGCTGTGAACCTTTGAGCAGAGCTCTGGAGGGGACCAGCAGCAGCGGCACATTCCAGCGAGGCCGGGGGTCTCCGCACAGTTAATGATTGAGCTGCTGTGGCCCTTTGGTTCCTGCCATTCGGAGAGCCACCTCAGGGACACGTGAACCTTTCCAGGCTGTGGGGCTGGGCTTGGGGATTTAAGGAGACAGGCTCTGTCCCTACATTTCCAGTAAGGTGCCAGAAGGTGATGGCTTCTGCATTTTTGCTATCTGTTTGCTTTCTGATTCATTGGGTGTGCTACCTGCACGTTCTACATGAGGATTGTTGTCAGTGTGGAGCTGGGCTGGTCTTCCTCTTCCCCATTCAGTGCTCATCACCCTCTGCCTGATGATGCAGGGGTGACCCTGCCTGATGACCCTGATCCCACGGGATGTGGATCCTCATGTGTTCCCCTGCCTCTTTGTGCCGTGACGCCCATGGGTGGCCATGTCCCCAGCCTGCTGCTGTCCCTTGCGGCTGCTGGGTTAATCATTGACAGGTCCCTGTGCCACGTGGGTGCTGGCCCGGCTGTTTGCAGAGCCCTTATCACCACAGGGCATTTGTCACCCCATGCCAGCTGCAGGCAGAGCGAACGTTAACGGCCGGAGCTGGGAACAACTTTAACAGCTCAGGGGACCTTCCCCAGGGGCTCAGCCACCTCTTATCCCACTGTACCAGAGGCACATGGAATCCCAGCAGGGGTGCACTGGTGAAGCCTGGTGGTCTGCATGGGAGATGAGGCTGGTGGGGCGGTCCGGGATAAGTCCTGGGACACCTGGCCTCTGGCATGGTCCTGGGATGAACATCTGGATCTCCATGGGTGCTGCAGCCAAGGCTTGGTCCCATTGCTTAAGTGGGAGCATTGGCAGCTTCTCCCAGGGTGTCCTGGTGCTGAACCCGAGGGGTCCTGTGCGCCCCAGCCCGGGTGAGCTGGGGGATTTCCTGCCCTGCAGGTGCAGAGGATGAGAAAGCTGACATTTAAAGGAAAAAGGGAAGAAAAAAGGAAAAGGAGTGAAGAGGACGAGGCTTTGCTGCCAGTGCTGAAGGCTGGGGCAGGGGTGGTTCTGAGGCTGCTCTGTGGGGTTGGAGAGGGTTTGCTGGTGGCCAGTTCCCGCTGCTGCTCCTGCTGAAACTGAAACTGACCCCGGGCAGGGGCGGGCAGAGGTGTCACAAGGCTGTGGGACGTTGCCGTGACGCAGAGTGCACTTGACCTCATTTCATCAGTGTCACTGGGGAAGGGCAGGATGTCTGGGCACCAGGGCTGGTGTTCCAGCTCTATTTTTCCATGCAGAGGGTTGCCCCGTGGCCTCCAGACACCTTCCTGAGCAAATCCCAGGATGGCTGTTGCATGGCAAGAGCCACTGACATGAGCCTCATGGACACAGACACACTGGGGGCCATGCATGGACTGTGGCTGTGTGATCTCTCCCGAGACCGAAGTCCTGGGAGCTGTGGTGCTGCTTTCTTGGGAGCAGCAAGGATGTAGGAAGCAATGGTTCACCCCCCCAGCTAAAAATAACGGAGGTACACAAAGTACAACAAAATCAGGGACAAGCAGAAGTTGCCTCTCCTCTCCAGGCAGGTGAGCTCTCCTGCTGAACCCTAATCCCTGGCTGCTGCTCTGGACAGACATTTGCTTCCCAGCCAAGAGGCAGTTGACCCCACGCTTCCCTTTCCCACGCCTGGCCTCACACCTCCACACACACACAGCTCTTCCAGCGCCGCTGCTGCGCCGAGAAATTCCAAGCCACAGCGGGCACTGGAGGCATTTTGCAGCAGCTGAATTGGATCAAACCCCGTAGTGCCTTTGAGGCTGAAAGCCCCAAGTTCCTGGCTATTTATGGGACGTTCAGAGAGGTGCTGGGGGGCTGGTGACACGGGGAGTGCTTTGGCTGTGCCCTTGGCCTTGCTCCTGCTTCAGTGTCCTCCGCTGTACGGAGAGAATGGAATCGCCCTCTCTGTGGCTGTGACCTGTGAGTGCACGGGAACGCCGCCAGATCCTGGCACTGAGCTTATTTATTGTTTTGTTTATTGTGCTGTCCCGTGGTGGAGGGCCCGGGGAGAGCGAGCTCTCTCCTCTCCTCTCCCTCTCCTCTCCCTCTCCTCTCCCTCTCCTCTCCCTCTCCTCTCCCTCTCCTCTCCCTCTCCTCTCCCTCTCCTCTCCCTCTCCTCTCCCTCTCCTCTCCCTCTCCTCTCCCTCTCCTCTCCCTCTCCTCTCCCTCTCCTCTCCCTCTCCTCTCCCTCTCCTCTCCCTCTCCTCTCCCTCTCCTCTCCCTCTCCTCTCCCTCTCCTCTCCTCTCCCTCTCCTCTCCTCTCCTCTCCTCTCCTCTCCTCTCCTCTCCTCTCCTCTCCTCTCCTCTCCTCTCCTCTCCTCTCCTCTCCTCTCCTCTCCTCTCCTCTCCTCTCCTCTCCTCTCCTCTCCTCTCCTCTCCTCTCCTCTCCTCTCCTCTCCTCTCCTCTCCTCTCCTCTCCTCTCCTCTCCTCTCCTCTCCTCTCCTCTCCTCTCCTCTCCTCTCCTCTCCTCTCCTCTCCTCTCCTCTCCTCTCCTCTCCTCTCCTCTCCTCTCCCTCTCCTCTCCCTCTCCTCTCCCTCTCCTCTCCCTCTCCTCTCCCTCTCCTCTCCCTCTCCTCTCCCTCTCCTCTCCCTCTCCTCTCCCTCTCCTCTCCCTCTCCTCTCCCTCTCCTCTCCCTCTCCTCTCCCTCTCCTCTCCCTCTCCTCTCCCTCTCCTCTCCCTCTCCTCTCCCTCTCCTCTCCTCTCCTCTCCTCTCCTCTCCTCTCCTCTCCTCTCCTCTCCTCTCCTCTCCTCTCCTCTCCTCTCCTCTCCTCTCCTCTCCTCTCCTCTCCTCTCCTCTCCTCTCCTCTCCTCTCCTCTCCTCTCCTCTCCTCTCCTCTCCTCTCCTCTCCTCTCCTCTCCTCTCCTCTCCTCTCCTCTCCTCTCCTCTCCTCTCCTCTCCTCTCCTCTCCCTCTCCTCTCCCTCTCCTCTCCCTCTCCCTCTCCCTCTCCTCTCCCTCTCCTCTCCCTCTCCTCTCCCTCTCCTCTCCCTCTCCTCTCCCTCTCCTCTCCCTCTCCTCTCCCTCTCCTCTCCCTCTCCTCTCCCTCTCCTCTCCCTCTCCTCTCCCTCTCCTCTCCCTCTCCTCTCCCTCTCCTCTCCTCTCCTCTCCTCTCCTCTCCTCTCCTCACGGGGCTGTTGGCTTTGCTCCGTCCTTGACTGACTGAGGCAGCTGCTTCTCCACCTCCTGGATTTCCTGTATTTCTTCTCTTTTTGCTTTCTTGTGCCTTGTGTCAGGACGTTGGTGTGAAGGCAGCGTTTGTGCTTCCTAAGCCCCCACGTGTGTCCCTGCTGGGCTGGAGCAGCTGCGGTGCTGGGCTGGCACGGGGCTGGGGGTGCTGCATCGCCGTGTACCCCATCCCTGCCCTCCACAGGAAACTGGGGAGCCGCATTTCCACCTGCCAGAGACCCCAGCACACCCCTGAGGGACCCTCGGAGGGGGGGCGACTGACACACCCCACTCAGGGCCCGTGAATAAAGGTTCTGGGTGGGGAGGGGGGCACAGGTGCAGCCCCCTGCCCCGCCTGGCTGCGCTGCAGGACCTCCGGCAATGCCAGCAGCTGTGCAAGTTCCCGTCCTGCCCAACAGCTCTGGGAACGGAGCCAGCGCCTTTGTGAAATCAAGAGTGGGTCCCCAGCTATGAGCCCCTCTCGAGGGTCCCCTGCTTTCCTTGCCAGACACAGAGTTTGTGTTTAGATTTTGTGGCGGTTTTTTTTCTTTCAGGATCTGGCGATGCTGCAGGTAGCTTCTGGCAAGAGGCTTCTCGCACATCACCAATCCAGAGTCCAGACACCTCGAGACTTCCCTGAGGCACACAGGGGCTGCATTTGCAGCAGGGGACTGAAGGGGTTAAAACTGCTTCGAAATGTGAAAAAAAAAAAAAAAAAAGCCATTTCCTTCATGTCCAGAGACAGTTTATTTTCTGGGCATTCTTCGGGACGCAGGGAGGTGCCTTTTCTTTAAGGCATTTCCTGTAAGCAAGTTTATATTTGGCCAGGGGAGGGTGGGGAGAGGAGGTGGGTGCTGGGGAGGGTCCGCAGCCGAGCCGGGTGACCTCAGCTTTTGGCTTCTTGTCCCCAATTGTGGGGGTGGCAGCTGTGGGAGGCGCGGGCTGTCTGTCCCTGCAGGGCGAGGAGTGGGGTCCTGCGGGGTCCCACGGTGCTGCTGCCGCTGTGGTGAGGCTGAGCTGGCACCCACGGGGTCCCGAGGGTGCTACAGGCCATCCCTTCCATCATCTTTAAGATGATGAAGATAAGAGCTGCTGAACCCCGCATCATCTGTGCTTGGCGTGGCTGTCTTCCTTCCCCCAGGATGGCTTTGATTGCCATTGAAAGGTCGAGGGAGCCAAGGTGGTAATGGATCCTCGACATTCCCTGTGCCCCGGGGTCGGTAGGGCAGACTTAACTCTTTCCCCAGGGATATTTGATCAGATCCTGGGGCAGGGGCTGCAGTCAGACCCCGATGCCACAGGCTGGGCTCCCCCAGGCAGCGCCGGGGCTCGAGCTGCTCCCCAATGTTCCCTGCACTAAATTTCTTCTCCCCTCATTTTTGTTTTCTTTTTATTACCGTGATTTCCTAACATCGGAAGAGGCGAGTTATGAAACTGGAGTTATCCAAACACATCTTGTTTGAAGATAGCGTTTCATCCAGCAGATGCAGCTTCCTGCCCTGTAAATGGTTCCCATTGTTTCGCCTTGGCTCCTGGCCCCGGCAGCGCTGCGGTGTCGCTCTGCTCCGGCAGCCGGAGGAGCGGTGGTCCCAGCGTAGAGCAGCTGGACTGGGAGCCCTGGTGCTCTGCAGGCAGCCTCTGGAAGCACCTGGGGGGCTCCCTGGGGCTGCCTCAGGTTGAGCTGGCAGGGTGCTGGCTGGGTTAGCTGCAAGCATCACCTGCAGACTGCGGTGTTGTGTGCTGGGCCAGAAGTAGCGCTGGTCTGACGGACGGTGTCTGCATGGCAGACAGCAGGGAAGAGGGGGGGAATAAACTGAGCAGTGCTGGTTGGTGTGGTAAGGACTGCTCCCAGCACAAAACAAGGGGCATGCATCTTTAATTCTGAATTTTTTTAAATTTTTTTTTTTTTTTTTAGTGTTTAAGTGCAAAGAGACTGTTCAGAGGTGACCCTCAGGTGCTGCACAGGCGCTGTGAAGGAATGTTTTCCTGTGAGGGTGGTGAGGCACGGGCACAGGTTGCCCAGAGAAGTTGTGGCTGCCCCATCCCTGGAAATGTTCAAGGCTGGGTTGGATGAGGTTTGGAGTAACCGGGTCTGGTGGAAGGCGTCCCTGCCTATGGCAGGGGCTGGAACTGGATGAGCTGAAAGGTCCCTTCCAACCTAAACCATCCTGTAGTTCCAATTCTGTGGTTCTGTGATCCCTGTGGTGATGTGGAATGTGGTGGGGGATTGAAGAGGTGGTAACAGCCAGAGTTTGTTGGTCAGCTGCAGCTTCGTGCCTCACCTTCCCCCTGGGCACGCAGCCGCCGCCAGCCTGACCTTGGCTGAGTGTCCGGAGCTGCGGCTCTGGCTGGCTCTGGGTAGCTGCAGGATCCTGGGCACGGGAAGGTGCAGCAGGAGCAGGCTGGGACCTGGCGAGTTTTGGGTGGATTGTCGTTCCCCACCGACACAGCCTGCCTTCAGAGGAGCTGGGTGTGCCTGAATCTCTTCCTCCGACTGAGGAAGCTAACATCAGTTTCAAAGAAAACATCGAGATTTCAAGCAAACCCTGGAGCTGCAAGGTCAAATTCTATAAATCCTGGTTTATTTTGGTTTAGGTCAAGACTTTCATGTGAAAGCTGAGTGATAACCTGGGTTTATAAATGTTATGAACGAGAAACAGAAACTTACCCTTAGGCAAAAAAAAAGAAAACAAAAAGGTTTTGGTGGGCTCTTTTGCTTTGTCTTGTTTTTTATTTTTAACCTTCCCCCAAATCAAGATAGCGCAGCTGAACACATTAATTTTAAAAACTTCATTTGTTAAAATATGTTCCTGGTATGTTTACAAATATATTGATCTGTAGGGCGTTGAGGAGGAAGGAAAGGTTTAAGAAGAAATAAGGAGGAAGAAATAGCACTAAGGAGAACTGCAGCACTTAAAAGGATGTCTCTGAAGGCTGAATGGCTTCTTCCCCACTCTACCAAAACTTGGAATTTTCTGTTTCCTCCTGGATTTCTTCCTGCCCCCTTTCAATTCCAACCCCGCAATCCGAAGATTAGCCAGAGATAAAAGATCACAGCGGGTTCCAGGTGCTGGAACAGCGCCCTGGGAGCAGCAGCACTGCCCCAGGGGCTGGTGCCAGGATGGAACCCAAATCCTTGGAGGTCCCAGTCTCCCCTTGCTGCCAGCACCCACAGAGATCTTGGCTGTCCTTGTGCTGTTCTCTGGCTGTGCTGGCAGAGCCAGTCACCTGCCCAGCCACTTCACCTGGGATTTACCTGCTCTCAGGGGGTTCGTGCTGCTCCTTGAGCAGGGACTGAGCCGTGAAGGGCTCCTGGCAGCACCGAGGGTGTTGTGTAAGACTGGGTTCCATGGATTATTGAGCGTTTGTGTTTCTTGGCCAGGCTCCTCAGCCCGTGGTGGCACGGAGTGATGCACCGGTGGCTTTGTCAGTGCTTTCCCTGTTTTTCCAGCACTGCTCCCCTTCAGCTCATTTCCGGCTCTGCCAGGGTCCTGGGCGGGGATGGGCACAGGGGTGTTTGGCAGTGGGAGGGGGAGGAGGTGCCACATCCCACCTCTCTCTCTCTCTGGGAATGCTCTGGAGACCGAGGAGAGCAAAGATCAGCTCCTGCACCCCTGCTCGGTGCTCTCAGCCTCTGCGGACCTTGTGACACTCCACAGCCCTGTGGGCAGGTGGGAATGAAACTCTCGGTGAGCGGCTGGCGGGAAGAGCAGCGAGCCCTTGTGCGCAGCGGTCACGGGTCAGTGTCACCTGTCACGTGCCAGGCAGGGCAGTGGAGCGTGGCTGGCCCTGTACACACGGCCGTGGCTCACCGAGGCTGAGCAGCCACGTGTCCAGGCACTGGGACTGGGATTTTGGGCTGTCTTGGATGGGGCTGGCTTCTTGTCCCCGAAGATGCTGGGGTTGCTGGAGTGTGCTGGGCCTTTAGGTCCCTTTCTGAAAAGTGGCGCACGAGTCAAAAATTAGTCATAAAATTAGTTGGACAAAGTTCTAGAGTGGCGTGAGCTGGTTGATCGACCACGAACACATCAGCCAGCAGCACTGGGGAGAGCTTTGCTGAGGCAGAGGCTTCCTCAGAAACACCAGTGGGGCAACTGCTGCACGCTGCTGGGACTGGAAAGGAACATTTGCTTGGGGAAAGATGGGTATTTTAGAGTGTTGTTCTGAGGGACACAGCCCTGACTGCTGGGGATGGCTCTCCCACTGCGCACAGCTGCTGTGGTGGGGGTTTGGCCAGGGAGGTTCATCCTTGTGTGATCACAGTGGCTATTCCAGAATGTGTCTTGGGGTCAAAGTGCTCTTAGTGTCACCCCTGGGAAGTGCTGAAGCACAGGCTGGCATCAGCCCACTGTCAGGAGGGGATCTGACACCCACGAGCTGTAGAAATTGCTTTTCTCTGCTGAGGACTCCAGGACGGTGTGGATGAGTGTAGACGAGAGATCTCTGAAGCTGGGTTTTAGAAGATGAGGTTTATTGTAAAGGATGTGAGGCCTTGCTCTGAGCTGCCAGACTGCAGCTCGTGGCAAGGCCTAGGAGGTGGGGGAAGGGAGATGTCAGGAGAGGAAATTCCAAGAGAGGAAAGTCCTCGGGGAAGGGTGCCAGGCAAAGAGAGCGTCCAGCCCCCTCGGGACCCCTTATCAGGGGGCTTCAAGGTGGGCTGGAACAGGACTTGTGCCAACGGGGTTACAGATACCTGATACTTCAGGGGAGGGGTACAGGTGTGGGATGAACCATACATTGGGGTGAGACAGAACATCCCATCTGACCTCTGGGTCTGGCTGCAGGTGACCTGCAGCTGGTCACATCACTGTTTTCCCGGACATCCAGTAGCTAGGACATCTCAAACATCAAAACTTGCTTTCAGTTCTATCTCACAGGTTTCACATTCTCAGAATCTAAGCAATCATGTTTATAGGGCTTTCTGGCTTCATCCTCCCCAACAACGAGCAGCCTCATCCTCACCGTATCTGGCTGTGAGCACCAGCGGGGCTGTTGTGCAGCCGGGCCCAGACGAGAAAACCCTGAGCGGGTCTTGCTGTGACAAATCTTTTCCTTACAGAGGGGTTTTCACATGGAAGGGAAGCTGGAACAAACATGCCCGTTCCTGCCAAAGGCGCTGCTCTGCCAGTAACCGGCCTCTGCTTCCTACTGCAAGCGGTTGATGTGTGGAATTGGGGCTTCCTGCTGCCTGCTGACCCCTGGGCTTCTCCTTGGCCTGACCCCGGGAGCTGTTCCTCTGCTCCTGACACTGCTGTCGGCAGCCACCACTCCGGCTCTGGTGTGTTCGCCGTCATAACTTCCCGTGAGCTGGAATAGCCGTGCCAGGGGTGTGAGCTCCTGTGCCTGTAAATCCCTCAGAAGGCCGGGAATTGCTTGGTTAATTAACCAAACTGAGGAAGAGTTGTTGGAACCATGGCTGGGAAGCGTTCCACCTGGCTTGCAGCAAAGGTCTTGGATTTGGGACTGTCTTTTAGCCACGGAGCAGCCCAGATTCCTTTGTGCATCCTTGGATCCTTCCCAATCCATGGCTCTCTTCTGTGTCCTGCAAGGCTTTGCTTGCCGTGGCTCCTCAGAAATGCTGGTTTTTACATAAAGGGCCCCATTTTGGTGTATGCCCAGGCACAGGGTGGGCTTGGCTACGGGAAGGGGCTCAGGCAGACCTGGCTGTGCTGGATTCTCTGGTGGGAGGCAGATGGATGGGACCGTGTAAGCTGACTGCCTTTCCCATGATTTGTCTTCCATTGGGATTCAGCATCTTGACTGTCAGTGCAAGAATCTCTAATGTTGCTTGAGGCCAGCTTTTGCATCTTGTTTTATAATATTCCCTGACATTCCTCACATTCCTGGCAAGGAGATCTCTGTATTTTTTTTGAAATGTTCCTTCGTCTCTTTGGAAAACTGTGACATCCTTTAAGATTTCTTCAAAATGCCACTGTCCTGCTGTCCTGGCATCTCCTGTTAGCTCCATAAAGAATGGGAAGCCTTGACTTTCAATTCCAGCCCCAACAGCATCTCCTTCCAGCTGGGAGAAAGGGGAACAAAGAAGGACGTAGACCATGTGCTCCCATTTGATTCAGTGACCTCTCTAAATCCGATGTTCCTGCTGTGTTCCACCCCTGTGTGCAGGTTTCACTGTCCCCCATGTTTCTGGGATGATATTGGGCCTGTTACCTGAGCTTCCATCGTTGTCACAGCCTGTCAGGACAGCAAGGTCCGGTGGGCTCGGGTCCCCCCCGGGTCCCCCCTGGGTCTGCAGGGTGTGAGCGGAGGGCGGGCGGGATGTTTCCCAATGCTGTATCCCTGGGCAGGGATGAGAGACCTGTGGTGTTTCTCACCGGGAATCAGAAGCAAGGCGAGATAATGCTCAGCTCCGGGGAATCTCACAGCTCATTCTGGGAATGATTTGCACCAAAGCACTGGTTTGGGAAGCGCAGGCACCGGGAATGTGGTTTCCGTTGCGGAGACTAATCCTGTGTCAGCCACAGCTCCTTGCTTGGACCGTGCTGACCCCTCTCCTTTGGGCTGAGAGGGGATCCAGCTCCTGCTGCATGGGGAAGAGGCATTCCCTGGGCAGGTGGAGCATACTGGGCTCAGCACAAACCAGAAATTTGCAAGGAATTGTGTGATTTACTCTGGATATCTCAGATTGCAGGCACTGCTGTTCTCGTCCCTGAACCATCTTTTTGAGCTTTTAGTCCTCTCTACTATCTTGAGGGGCTGGGAAATTTACAACGGCCCAGCCTTGGCTGTCAGTTTTCCCATCCCTTGTACTCAGAAGCTGCTGGCAGCTCCTGCTCTTTGCCAACAGCCGGCCGAGAGGAGCCTCAGCGGAGGCTCACGGCCAGTGGATTGCGTAGGTGATGTCTGACCGATGAGAGGGGTTTTTTTGGGGTGCTCGTCCCTCTCCTCCATCCCGCTGCACTGCCGGGCAGTGACAGACTCCTCACCGGCCCTTCCCCTAGCGCTTGCAGCCGGCACGATGCCGCGCCGCGGGACTCTTTGCTCCCAACCCTTTATTTCTCCGGTTGGAAGTGGAAAGCTGCGGCTCACCTGGAGGGACGGGGATCCCGAGCCGGGCAGGATGGGATGGGATCCATGGGGTGGGATCCGCGCTGCGGCGGGGCTGGGAGCGGTACCGGATGGAGCCCTCCCCGCCGCTCCCACCCCCGCCGTGGCGCTCAGCCCTGCGGGGCCGGGATGTCCTGTTCGCCGGGGCGGCGGGGACACGTCGGCTGGGCTCGGCACAGCCCTGCGCGGGGAAAACTGCGGCTCCGCCATGGATCGCCGGCGGGAAGGGCTCTTGCCGCCGCTGGACGGTGCTGGGTGGTCGAGGAGGGCGTGAAGGAGCCGGGGCGGGGGTCATGCTGATACTTTTTCCTGCATTTAATCCGCGGGTTCCAATGAACAAAGCCGGGATTAACAGCCCCTGCCATGGTGAGTCTGCTCGTGTCCCAGCTCCGCGTTTGGGTTGGGAGGCTCCAGCTAGCAAACGCTCTCGGGGAGGGTGGGAAAGGCTGTAAAATGACCTTTTTTTCTCGTTAGAGATTTCTTGGAAGCAGCGTTTCCTGTGCAACGGGGCGGTTTGCTCTGGCTTTTACACAGCGTGGCGAGGGCAGGGTTCAGAGGGGTTGCTGTTAAGTTGTTGCTTTTTTTGTTCTGTTTCGTTTTTATTATTTTCTAGAGAGCCAGAATTTCCTTCACTTTTTTTTTTTTTCTTTTTTTTTTTCTTTTTCCCGTGGAGTGCTCCGCATCTACCGCCCTGCGGGAGCGTGTGCGCGGAGCGGGGCGTGCGGGGAGCCCTGTGCCCTGCCGGGACACGGCGCTGGCACCGGGAATGCGGCTGAGCGGGGCAGGGATGAGAGTGGCGGTGACAGAGATGAGCCGGCCGTGGCAGAGCCCCCCAGTCACACCGCGTGGGGCTTTTCCTTCCGCGCTCTGCTCCGCACCGGGGGTGCGGCAGGCAGAAGAGACCCGCAGCGCTGGGATTGCTTCTGCCAGAGCCAGCCAAACCGGTGGGAGCGCGGGGAGCGCTGTGTGCCAGCTCCTCCTGGTCTCCAATCGCTTCCCGAGCCCTTTTGTGCCAGCCAAAACTCTTTAGTGCGAGCCAAAACCCTTCTGTGCGAGCCCGACCTGCCGGGCGGTGAGGGCGGCACGGCCAGGGGTGCGATGGTGCTGGTGCCAGCCATGCTCTGGGATGGGGCATCACCTGCGGACAGCAATTCACTGGTTTAAAGGCAGCTTTCAGAAGCAGGAGAGGAGGAGTGAGAAAAGAGCGGGGTTTGGAGCGGTGGGGTGGAGGTGGAAATGACCCCAGAGCTGCGGTGAGCGATGCCCAAGCGGTGCCGGTGGGTGTGGGGTGCAGCACAAGGGGGTCCTGATGGGAGGGACCCGTGAGCGGGTGACAGTCCTTCCCCTGTGCACACAGACCTCTGTCCCCATGAGAAATGTCCCTTGTCTGCATTTTGGAACTCAAAAATATAACTTTTGGGTTATTCCTCGATGGAGGGGTCCCTGCATGGACAGGGGTTCTGTGCCTGCATCCCCGTGGGCTGAGAGGAGCTTTGTGCTTGGCTGTACGTCCAGGACTCCTTGGGGTCAAACTCCTGAATTTTGTGGGTCTTTCTGGCCGTGGGATGGGATTTCAGGGGTTTAGCGAGGAGCCCATGAAGGCACTTGTACTTTCCCCCAGGGCTGCAGGGACCAGTCGATAAACCAAAACAGAGGCTGGTGAGGAAGGAGGCAGGATCTTGTGCTGAGCCGGCAAATAAATACTTGATTTGGGGTTATTTTTGTATTGCAGCCTTTAGGAAGGGAAGAAGAGAGTCCTAACGTAACCCTTCATGCTTCTGCTGCGAGTTCAATGCCTGTTCCTTCCTGCGAGGGCTTGTGCCATGCCAGGGCTGTGGCAGCGGCCACCGGCTGGGTGTGACAGCCACGCTTGGGGCTCCCTGTCCCTACAGGGCTCCCACCAAAGCTGCTGGAGCCCGAGCATTCTTCAGCCCGGAGCGGGGTGGGTTTGTGATCCTGTACAGCACAGAAAAAGCTGCAGCAAGACCACAAGGGAATCCTGCTCCATGGGTTCCTCTGGTAACGCACATGTTTATGCTAAATAAATGCATAAAAGTATGAGGGAGTTCCCTCGTGTATTAAGGAAGTAACTGTTCTTTGGTGCCTGGATTTAGCAGTAAGAGCTGGGGGTCGTTCCTTGGCATGGGAAGCAGGAGAGCAGCTGCACCAGGTTACGTCCATGGGAGATGCAAATGCTCCAATGGGTGATTGGAGCTGAGAGCTCCCTGCAGGGCCAGAGCTGCTGCTGGTTCTGCTTTTTGAGCAGAACTGTTGGCGTTTTCCTTTGACTTGGCCTCCCTTGGCCTTTGGTGGCTGCTGGTGTTGGGTCTCGTGCAGCGCTCCGGGCGTTGACCTCAGTCCACACTGGGTTTAAGGCTCTTCCAGGCGGTGACAACTGGAATTCTGCTGTTGTCCGTGTAAAGAGATGTGAAATGTGATGGCTCCTCTTCGGGAGGTGCATCCTGGCTGGTACCTGTGGGGGGTGATGGATGCCGTGCCCAGCCCTGCCCAAGCTCTGGCACCACTGGCTGCCCTCGGAGCGACGGCGCCCGCTTGTCCAAACAAAGCGTGTGTGAGATCCGTGGGATGGTCAACAGGAAAAGGGTGCAATTTTAGGAAGGGTGGACTACAGGATGGGTGAGATGGATTGGTTTTCTTCAGCATCTGAGTAGCTGTTTTCATCTTGCTCCTTGTGGATGCCTCGTGCCTTGAAGCGTTCCAGGCCAGGTTGGACAGGGCTTGGAGCAGCCTGGAGTAGTAGAAGGTGTTCCTGCCCATGGTGGATGGCCAGAGCGAGACGATCTCTACAGCCCCTTCCAACCCAAACTATTCTGGGATTCTCTTCTGGATTTTTCTCTCTGGCTTCAGCAAACAGCAAAGAGAAGGAAGAGACTTCACCCCAAGCTTAGACCGTCAGAGGTGGCTGTGCTGGCACTGACAGACCTTCTTGTGGGGGTGCACAGGATGAGCTGGAGCCAGAGACTCTCTGCTTTGAGCTTGCTTTGCCAATGCCTTTTCAGAGATGGAACCCCAGTTTCCCTCCATGCTGGGCTTCCCCTCAGACACGGGGGACCGCTGCTGTGTGCTCCCGGCACAGTGGGACTGTCCTGCCCTCTCTGTTTTTCCTCAGAGCAGCTGCAGAAATGCAGGTGGGGGAGGCAAGGGCAGATCAGGGTCCTCACCTTCCTGGCCTTTTGTGTCTGTTCCTCTCTTTTTCCATCCCGTGTTCCCCCCAGACATCTGCTCCACAGCTGCAGCCCGAGCAGTGGGATGTGTAACCCCCGAGCTGCCTCAGAGCTCCTGCTCCTGAGTGCTCTGGAGCTGCTGGGAGGAGGTGTCCTGTAGGCCAAAGGAGCTACAGGACTCTGAGGAGCTGCCTGGGGGAGCAGGAATCCGTAATGTGCTGTAGGACACTCCCGCAGCCATCACAGCAGTGCCAGGGGACACTGACCTGGTCTCTGCCACCCCACCGTGTCCTGCTGCCAGTGTCCATCTGGTGGCGTGTCCCAGAGTCCTCCCTCCTGGAGCATCCACGCCTCTGAGGGTGGCTGTCCCCTGTTCAACCCTGCCCTGAGGGGTCCGTGAAGATGTTTTGGTGCGAAGAAGGGACTTGGGTTAGTGGTGGTGGTGGCCTTGGCAGTGTTGGACTCAATGACCTGAAGCGGCTTTCCCAGCTTAAACCATTCCATGATTCCATGATCCTACATGTAATTTTTTTTTTTTTTTTTGTGGCTCTCTGCCTCAGTGCTTCCTTCTCACCTTTATTAAAGACAGCACTGGCTGCAAACCCGAACTTAGGTTGTTCTGAGCGGTGTTTGTGGAAGCAGAGGCATTCCCTGTGCGGGTTGGGCCCAGCTCTTCTCCCAGGTGCCAGCCTGTGAGGGCGGGAGCTGCTTTTGGGTGCTGCAGCATCACCTCGGTTTCCTGGTGGCCCCGTTCCTGCGTTGCGCAGCACAAAGCTCTGCGGGTGCAAAGGGCTGGTTGAGCTTTTAGAACAGAATAAACCAGACCTGAGGCTGCTGTTGGGCTCGTTTGAGGGGAGGAAGTGAGAGCCACCCCGTTCAGCTGATAAGGGTGGTCACACATGGCCCTGGAGCCCCGCCAGGGATGAGCAGGGCAGAGATAAGGCGGGGGAGTGCTCTGGGGGTTCTGATGGTGCTGCTGGGGGTCTCCGTGCCCAGCCTGCATGGATTACAATCCAGATCTGATCCAGACACCCAACAGCTACAGTCTCCCTGCCCCGTGGTGGCCAGAGGGGTTCCTGTTTGGGTTGCACCAGCTCACAGACACCATCCAGCAATTCCCATGGAACCTCTAGGATCATTTTTCCCCCTGGACGTCCCTCGTGTTCGTGTTCCCAGCAGCTGTCTGGGACAGGAGCGGCTTTGCTGCCGTCCCCCATGCCAGGTGCCGTCCCCAGGGAGCGGTGCCCTTGGAGCAGACATTTCAGGGCTGGAGGTGCAGGAGGCGTTTGAGCAATTCCTGGTTGGTGACAGAGCAAGGAGCAGTTCCCAAAGCTTATGATGCCTATTTAACTGTGTGAAAGTTAATTATGGAAAGACGCCGTGTCTGGGAGGACATCCAAGAGCATTCCTCATTCCTGCCCATGTGCCCTGTCCATGTCTATGCTGGCAGCTCCAAAATCTCTGCTCTCTGCTGAGTGGAGCTGGGAGCGGGAGGTGCCCATGGCTGGCAGATGCCCCTGGCACCCCAGAGCCCAGCTGGGTGGGCAGTGAGTCCCAGCTGTGCCCAGTGCCGGGAGGGCACCCTGGGGGCTTCCTCCAAAGCCCCTGGGAGGATCTGGGATTGGCCCTTGGCTGCTGTGGGAATGGTGCCCTGTTCAGGAAGGCAGCTCTGATTTCTCCAGGCCCCTCTGTCCCTGGTACACCTTTCCCATGGGACACTTACTCCAGCTCCTCATGTTCTCCAGCTGTGAAGGCACATCCCCCTGGTTCAGGAGGGGTGTTGGGACTTTCTGTCATTCCTGTAAAAAGCAGGCAAGAAACTTCTGCTCACAGCCGGGAAGGAAAGTCCCTGTTGTCGGCAGTTTTACTTTCAGGCAGGATGGAAAGAAATCACATCAGAAAGAAAGAAAAAAGAGCAATCTTCTCCCCTTGGTGCTGGGGTTGAAGCTTCCCCCGCAGTGCCAGGCAGCTGCTTCCAGCTTTCCATGAGGTAATGTGCGAGCGATTTTGTGGCGGGGTTTTCTCCTCACACGCTAATTGGCCGTGTGGGATGTTGTTATGGGGATTTGGAGCCTTGCTGTGGGAAGCTGAGAACCAGACCTGGGGCTTCTTGTCAGTTTTGACTGTTAGAGTGAAAGTGCAGGGCTGGGGTTCTGGGAAGTGGCTTTCCTGCCTGTAATTCTGCTGGCCTCCAGTGCTCCAGGTTGCTCATTTTAGAGCTTTTATGGACTGTCCTGGGCTTTTCCCTGTCCAAGCCTGTTCCAGGCCACTGTGGAGTGGATGGAGCACCAAAAACACTTGAGAGAGAGGTACCAGGTTCCAGCCACCCCACAGCTGGGAGCCACTCCTGCTGGAGCCACCAGTGGGTTGTCCCAGGGAAAGGCCGCAGTGCAGTGACTGCAAGAAGGATGTTGGGGGATTTTATTCCTTTTTTTCCCACTTCAATGTTGGCTTTCATCCTTTTCTTCTGCAACAATGGGAGTCCTCTTCCTCCGTTTTTGATCTCCACCCCTCCCTGGGGGTGTTGGGGTGTCAGAGTTCCCTGGCTGGGGGGCCCAGGCTGTGGGGGCTGGACCTACTCAGGGCATTTCTGATGGCCCATGGTGGCTACTGTGGGTACCTTTTCCTTGGAAAACACCATCCAGCCTTAACAGCTGCTGGACAAGGGCAGAGGCTTTGCTGGGAGAGGATTCTCTGGTGGCTCATAGGGCTGTGCACCACTGGAGCTTTTTCCACTGAAGGTGTCGGTGCTGGTTCTCCCCCTGGGGTTGTCCATGTGTTTTCCTGAGGGCTCACCTCCCACGGAGAGCTTCCTCTGGAGCATGAAACATAACGGGGCTGCTGCTCTACCTTCCCTGCCTGCAGTCAGGAAACTGGGGGGATTTATCCCCTTGTTTCTCAGGGATGCATGGACTCTGCCTGTACCCTGTGCCTGCTCCTCCTGCTGTGCAGCTGGAGTGGGACAATTTCTGCACCATTTAAACCACAGATCTCAAAGATATTGAGGCGCTATAAGAAATGGTTTTCTGACCGGTGGAGGCAAGGAGACCCTCTTTGCGCCCTGCTGAGGGAGGGTGTGATGTTTGATGAGTTTTTCTGATTAGACATCAGAAAATCCTGGCATCTGGAGATGTTGGAAACCCATCTCTGTTGCTGCTGCCTGGGGCTCAGGCTGAGCTGGGTGGATGGTGGAGGGTCTCCAGGCAGCAACCTCCGGGCTCAGGCTGGATTCCCAGTGGAGGCTGCAGCCAGGGATGTGTGCTGGGCTCAGGTCCCATCACCCTGCCCGACAGGGAGGCTCCCGAGAGGTGACAGGGAGGGCAGCACGGAACACAGCTGGAATGGGTGACCCTATGCCCAACACCCGGCCATGCCCCACGGCAGGAGTGTTTGCCTGCCCGGCCTTTCCTGCACTTCCCTGGGAAAGCACGTCCATGGGAAGGGTGGGAAGAGGAGGAAGCTGGCTGCTGGCTCCCTCTGGGACAGGACACTTGGGAACCTTTTCTGTGACCTCCTGTGAGGAGGGCTCAGCCTGGGCTGGTCAAAGCCCCCCTGCTCTAGGGGGCCTCTCCCTGTTGGAGGGGCTCCGGGGGGATGCAGGACTTGCCACAGCAGGCAGAGCCTGGGACCTGGCTCCCAGAGAGGAGAGGAGAGGCGGGGGTTTGGGGCCCTGGCCCCCTGCCAGCCCGTGCGTGGGGGCGGCGGCGGAGGGAAGGAAATGCCGTGCTCTGACTCCGCATTTCCACCACGATGATGGGCGTCTGAGCTCAGTCCTGCACAGAGCATCCTGCTGCAGCCCTGGGCTCTGGCTGCTCCCGGCTGCTCCTGGCCTGCTGGGGTGGCTGTGGTCACGCTGGGTGTCACCAGGCTCCGGGGTGGCCCCAGTGGGTGCCCGGCCATGCTCTGGTACCAGCTGAGCCCCGATGCGGGCAAGGGAAAGCTCAGCCACGGCCCTGCTCCTGCTGCCCTCCGCCAGACACGTCCCTGGGGCAGGATCCATGGCACAGGTGGGAGCTTGGTGCTTTTGCTCATCCTGGGGGCACATGGAGCTGCAGTCGCTGGCTGGGGTTGGCACCATGGAATTTCCATTGGGAGCGAAGGGGCAGCAGAGTTGGGCAGGAGTGGGATTCGGCAGGTCCGTGGGAAATACCTGTCTCTGGGTCCTGCCCACACCAGGAGTGTGGGAGGGCTCCAATTCCAGAGCTGGCATGACCAAAGATCATTCCCAGGGACCACTGGTCTTGGTGCCCTCCTGCTCTCCCCACAGGGTGTTGGGTTCTTTGGGAGGGATGTGGTGCTCCACATGGAGCTGACCTGTGGTAGCTCCAGGGTTGAGTTCCTCACTGGGATTGCTGGATCTGAGCCCTGCTGGGGGCAGGAGGGGTCACTCTGGGTTTTGGCAGGACTCATGGCACGGCTAATGGCAGCTGCGAGGTTTGGATCCAGATTCAGATGCTCATTCCGAAACTTCTTCCCAAAATTTGCCAAGTATTTGGGTCCAGGGTTTTGGCTTGGTTCTGTCCTGAACTGAGCTGCTTATTTGAAGGTGGTGTGTTTTTTTTGTTTTTGGTTTTTGGGGTTTTGTTTGTTTGTTTGTTTGTTTTTTGTTTTGTTTTGTGTTTTTTTTTCCCCTGCTGTAAGTTTGGAATTGGGAATGCAAACTGTAGCCATAGCTCTGGCCCGAGGCAGTGGGCGGATGATGATGGAATCAGGGTATTCCTGTGCTGGGTGGGTCTGGCCTCAGCCCACTCTGTGCCGGGTGGTGCCTCCGGGAGGGACACGCCAGACCCTGAGGCTGCCAAGGCATTTTCTGCCCTTGAGGTCACCGTCAGCAGTAGAAATGTCATCGGGCCGATGGGTGCTGACACTTGGCAATGACTTGCCTCGGCTGCAGGAGCTCTGGGCTGTTTTCCCTCAAGTTCTCTGAACTGGGGGAATTTCCCAGGAAATACTGCTGGCTGCTGAATGGGCTCATCTGGGTGATGGCTGATCTCTGTGGGAGGGGTGGGAACCAGCAGGGTGAGGGGTGGAGAAGCCCAGCAGGGATTTAGTGCCCACTGGGACGAACACCAGCGTGAAAGAAGAGGTGGGGAGGGCTGGGTGGTGGGGAGGAGGTGGAGCGGAAGGGCTCCTTTGGCAGCCTTTGCTCGGGATGTTTGCAGAAGAGATCAGCACTGAGCTTTGACGAGCTCTGAACTCATGATTACAAAGAAAGATCTTCCTCTCCTGCCTGGCCAGGAACTGTGTTTGGTCGGTGGGCTCAGAAACAAAACAATTTCATCGGAAGATTAAAACTGCATCAGGCGGTATCACTGTCACCTCCTGCTCTTCGCCTGCTGCAGCTGAGCTGTGTCTGCCCAGGACCCCGCTGCTGGTGGGACCCTTGGCTCTGCAGCCGTGCATCTCCTCTGCTCTGTGCGCAGGGCTCTGGGGGAAGTGGGCTGCGTTCTTGGGGCGTTGCTGCTGCTGACAGGATGCTCAGGCTGGTTCTTTGCTTTCTCACAGAAATCGAAGCCAAGAAAGCGTGCGACTGGCTGCGGGCAGCGGGATTCCCCCAGTATGCCCACCTGTACGAAGGTGAGAGCTGCCTCCCGCCACTGACCCTGCTCTGCACCTGCTCAGAGCCTGCATCTCATCCAGATTCCAATGGGCGCTGCAGGGACAGCGCCCGCAGCTCCAGGGAGAGGAGGGGAGAGACGGGGTTGTTCACTGATTGTTTGTTACACTTCGAGCTCTTGGCCACGGCCTGGAGAACCAGCCAGTTAACTTCCCTGCATTCCTGAACTTTTCCCCTTCAGGCAGGGCTCTAAGGAATCCTGGGGCGGTTGCTTTGGCCAAGGGCAGCCAGGCTTTGGAGAGCCATCAGCCCTGAAGAGGTTCAGGGAGTGTTTGCCGTGGGTGGGAGCGTAGGGGCAGCCAGTGTAACGTGGAGGACGAGCATGTTCTCCCTTCTTCCATCTCTCCCCACTCCCACAGCCCCTGTCCTTCCTGAGCACTCAGCAAGCCCTGCCTGGAGCAGACCACGTCCTGGTGCCTCCCTGGGCACATGGGCATTCCCCGGCTGGCATTCCTACTCCATTCTGCCAGGTGCCCAGGGCGGTGGTAGGGTGGCTCTGGTGGTGGCTCTTCCCTGGGGCTCAGCTGGGATCCTGGTCCCGGCTGGTGTGAGGAGCGGTGGCTGCGGCCAGCCTCGTCTGGCTGGACAATAGCGGGAAGCGGGGCTCCAGCAGCCGCAGCCACGGCCATTGTTCGGCCAGGGCACTTTCCCCGGCCCCCGCAGCACCAGCTCCCCGGTGATGGCTTTGTGAGCAGCCTGTTTGCTGCCAGTGCCTATTTTGGGGGGCAGGCCCCACGTGCAAGGACACGCCGGGTTCCTGCTGGGACAGCCGGCCCCGGGCAGCGCTCACAGGTGGGCAGCGAGGGGCGGTGCTGGTGCTGCAGCCTGTGAATGAACCAAACCCTTCTCCAGCCTCTGTCCACAGAACTTCCCACATCCTCCAAATGTTTCCCTCTGCTTCCCTTCCCGTGGTGATCACGCTCCGTGGTTTCATGAGCAGACGGATTGAGACCCTTGGGGCTGAGGGTCCAGGTTCCACAGGCACAATCCCAGCAGAGCTGTCTCTGAATGCACAGGGATGAGCAGGGAACTGAGGGGAGACCCTTGGGCACCTTATCACCCTCGCCTAATGTACCTGGGAAGAGCTGTTTCCAGGAACCCTGGTCATGCACCACCTCCAGTCCATCTCCAGCCGCTTGGGTTTCTCCTCCTCTTCCCATGCCCACTGCTGCCCTTTGTCCCTGATGGAGCAGCTGGCTCAGGATCTGCCACTGATGTCACTTCCCTCCCCAGAGTCATCATTCCCTATTGACATCAGTGCTGTGAAGAAGGACCACAGCTTCCTGGACCAGGATTCCCTCAAATCCCTGTGCAGGTAATGCTCCCTTGTCCCACTCCCACACATGGAATCAGCACAGGGACGTGCTACAGACAAGGGCAGCAGCCCAGGCTGATGTAGTGGTGGGCTCAGGGGGTCACCTGTTGGGATGGTGGGCTTAGTGGGGTGCCTGCCTTGCACCTTGGCTGTGCTCAGAGCCTGCTCCGGCACCGCCGCTCCCTCTGCAGTGAGAACTCCGTTGTTCAGATCAGGGAACATTACTAGTGTCGGGTGGTTCCAGGGAAACACCAGGTTTTGATGCTCCGTGTGATGCTGGTTGTCCCAGTACCAGGCAACGCATTCCGGTGGCACATCTCCACAGCGCTGCAGCAGCTGCAGGTTTGGGAGCTGCCCAGGAGTGGCGTGCAGGGAGCGGCGTGTGGGGGACTCAGGCAGAGCAAGCCAGAGCTGGCAGCCCAAGTGCGGCACTGACCAGATGGTATGTCTGGGTGGGCCATGTGTCACTCGGTGCCGGGGGTGACTCAGCCCTGCCTTGGCTCTCGGGACACGTCATCGCACCCATTTCCCTGCTCTGGCTCCACGCTGTCCCTCCCACCCAGAACAGAGAAGAGGTGGGAACAGGATCTGTTTCCTATTTGTTTCCCAGCAGAGAGGCTGCTGTGCTGGGCAGGAGGGGATCCCTGCGCTGTTTCCTGGGTGCAGTGAGGCAGGAGGTGATGGGAGGTCTCCGCCTGTCCCTCCCTCTCTGAGCTTTCAAGTCCTTTGGTCGTTCCCTGTCTGGGGCACAGGAACTTCTGAGGTGATTTTGTTTTAATAGCCTGGAGCAGACCACCCCTGCCTACTTGCAGAACTGGTGGCCCCAGCAGCTGGCGGGGGCATGGCCTGGGCTGTCATCTGCTGGCATTGTCCCCTTGTTAGTCAGGCGTCCCTCTGACTGTGGAGCCACAGCAGGAGGTGACAGGTGACAGGCACAGCCAGGGCTCTAAGGCAGGAAAATCAAAAGAAGTCTAAGCCATCCCTGTGGCCGCAGCGGGGCTGGGACCAGGGTAAAGCTGCTCTGTGTCTTGCAGGAGGCTGATGACCCTGAACACTTGCGCCTCCATGAAACTGGATGTTCACTTTCAGCGTAAGCAGGTATGTCCTGGATGCTCAGGGCAGGTGAGGGGTGCAGGGGGTCATGTGCCTGATGGTGGGGCAGGGTCCTGGTGAGCTCTGGGCACAGAGTGGCTCCTGGAGGCCTCCACTGCCAAAGTGGTCCCCAGCTGGTTTGAAGGGGTGAACACGCTGCTCTCCTTCCCACGCTTTCTGGTGGCTGTGCCCCTCTGAGGCAGGGGATGTGCTGACCCTCCTCGGCTCCAACCGATTGCTCACCCCCTGTTCTCAACCGCCCGCAGAATGAAGACTCTGAGGAGGAAGCCCAGTGTGCCATCAGCAGCCGGTGGACCTACCAGAGGGACAGCAAAAGGTGGTCACGGGTGGGGTCCGCCGATGTCCTGTCCCAGGGCTCAGAGGCCCTGAGCTGCACCATGTGCCCGGTGTCCAGCCGCGAGAGCGTCCTCACGGACGTCAGCACCAACCCCGAGGCCACGTCCCTGCACAGCACGGGCAGTATGGGCAGCGTGGGTGGCACAGGCACTGTGGCCGTGCCATCCGAGCCCCTGTCCCCGCTCCGTGCCACCGCCAACGCCTCCAGCTGCAGCCAGAGCGAGGGCTCTGCGCCGGAGCAGCCCTCGGGCCAGGGAGAGGGCTCTAAGGAGAAGCTGAAGAAGCGACGGTCTCGCAGCTTCCTGAAGCGCATCGAGTCCCTGCGGAGGAAGGACAAGGAGAAACCCAGCCCAGACAGGAGGGTGGCTCCACACAGCAGCGCCACTCTCCCACCGGGATGGGGCTCTCTGAAGAGTAACGGGGATCTTGCAGCCACCAGGACCAACTCCTCCAAAAGGGGGATACCTGCCTCTTTCCACAGCAAAAAACACTTCCTCTCGGTGTCATACAGGACTAACCGCCTGCTCGGCCCCGGGGGCACCAAAGGGAGCTCCGACCCCAAACGCGGTGGAGTCTACCTGGAGGACTACGAGACAGCCACTGCCACCGGCAATGCCTGGGCTGCTGCCGAGTGCCAGCGCCGGGCTGGCCACGGCGATTGCCTGGTCTATATCCCCTGTGACCACAAGCCCGGCACCTTCCCCAAATCCCTCTCCATCGAGAGCTTGTGTCCCCTGGCCGACGGCTCCCTGCCCCACTGGAAAGCAGGGAGCGCGGCCGTGGGGCTGGGCCGGGGCGGCAGCAGCAGCAGCGTGGAGGGCTCGTCCTCCCCGAGGGGCTTTGCCCGCCGGCGCCGGGGCTCCTGCAGCTCCCTGGGCAGCCGCGTCAGCGTCTACGACAACGTGCCGGAGTTCGGCAGCAGCGAGGATTTCTGCAAGGACGGGGAGGTCACCTACGAGAACCTCGACGACATCCTGCGGCACCTGTCGGGGCTGCAGCAGAAGGTGGAGCTCTGGTGTAAAGCCGTCTCACCTGGCCTGGATGGGGAGGAAGGGGGCGAGGAAGAGGAAGAGGAGGAGGAGGAGTCGGACTCGGGAGGGGAGCCCTCCAACCTGCATTTCGAAGAACAGTCCATGTCGGATGTTGGCACTTCTGCCAGTGACTTTGACAGCACTGGGAATTCCCTCAACGAGGCTGAAGAGATGGAGACACGGGAGCGCCGGGATTCGGGGGTGGGAGCATCACTCACAAGGCCCTGCAGGTATCACAGAATCCCGACGTGGTTTGGGCGGGGAGGGACCGCAGAGACCATCCCGTTCCGCGCCCCCTGCTGTGGACAGGGACGCTTTTCCATTAGATCGTATCGCTCCAAGCCCCGTCCAGCCTGGCGGTGAACGCTCCCAGGGACGCGGCTGCTGCAGCAGGGAGGGGTGCACAGCCCATGGGTCTGGGGGGCAGCCCCCGATCCCGATCCCGTCCTCGGGATGATGGCCTCTTCCCGGGAGGCAGAAGCGGGCGGAGGGAGGGGAGCGCTGCTGGGGGCGCACGGCGCGGGCAGGGGAGCGCAGCGCGGGGCGCTGGTGCGCTCTGGTGGCCGCAGGACATCGCTGCCGCCTCAGCACTGCCGGCCCTGTCCGCCTGCACAGACCCGTGATTAAGAGGTTTTTTATTAGCTAATAACACGGGTAAACTCAGGGGGTACGTGCCTCCCCTGTGCCGGAATTCCCTGGAGCTCTTCCCGGGAGAGCTGCGGCTGTTGCCGAGTTCTGTGGCTTCCCTCGCCCGGTTTGGCTGATGCCAGGGAGGTGAAGTGGGAGTAGCCATGAAGGAGCGGAGAACAGTGGGGGTTTCCTTAGCTGGGAATGTCCCCTCCGTGTGTCCCCAGAAAGCTGCGTTGGCACAGCTTCCAGAACTCGCACCGGCCCAGCCTGAACTCAGCCTCGCTGGAGATCAACCGCCAGTCGTCGGCACAGCTCAACCTGCTCCAGAAGTGCTCCCTGCTCCGGCTCACAGCCATCATGGAGAAGTACTCCGTGCCCCACAAGCAGGCCTGGACATGGTGAGCTGGGGCGAGGGGGACCAGGATGAGGCCCACATGCTGCAGCTCATGCTGTGCCCCTAGCCCGGGGCAGCTTTGGGGTGTGGAGGGGGAAAAGCTAAACTGAGGGCTGTCTGCTCTGGCAAGCGTGAGCCAGAGGGGAGCCCCAGGCTCCTGGCAGCATCCTGGCTTGCAGGTGGGCTCCTGGCATCATCTGCCACTGTGGGGGCTGCAGGTGTTTGTGCACGCTGCAGCGACATGAGAGAGTGGGACAGCGGTTCCTTTTCATAGCCAAGTATCAAAATATTTTAGCTTAATAAAAGGTGCTGCTATTCCAGCTGGGAAGCTGCCTTGCTTGTATTCCAAATACTGCAGAACTGTGTGTGTGTGTGTGTGTGTTCCCAGGATCCTGCTCTCTCCGAGAGTGGGTGCTGAGGGCACTGATCGTGGCACCGATGTCTCTCTGTCTCACTCTGCAGGACTGTCCCCAAGTTCATGAAGCGGAGTAAAGTCCCTGACTACAGGGACAAGATGGTTTTTGGTGTGCCGCCGCTCGTCAATGTGCAGCGGACGGGTCAGCCGCTGCCCCAGAGCATCCAGCAGGCCATGCGCTATCTGCGCAGCCAGTGCCTGGACCAGGTGAGGTTGCGGCTGCTGGGCAGCACCACTGGGATTTAAGGGGAGAAAAAAACTTTAGGGGTCCTGTTGCTCACCTCTTGTGGTGCGTGCTGAAGTGGGAAGGTGGGATTGTCTGTAGGAAGCCGGCAGCATCCCCTTGGCCTCACTCGGCATCTCCTCTGGGTTCAGGGACGATCCCTTTGGGGAGGTGCCCAGCCAGGCCAGTGCCCACTCACACCCTGCTCTGCCCTGGCAGGTTGGCATTTTCCGCAAGTCCGGGGTGAAGTCCCGGATCCAGGCGCTCCGGCACATGAACGAGACCAGCCCCGACAACGTCAACTACTCGGGGCAGTCAGCGTACGACGTGGCCGACCTGCTGAAGCAATACTTCCGCGACCTGCCTGAGCCCATCTTCACCAGCAAGCTGACCGACACCTTCCTGCAGATCTACCAGTGTAAGGGCCGGGCTGGGGGCAGCTCAGGTCTTCAGGGAGGAGGGCATCCCTCTGGATGGAGGGGCTGGGAGCGGGTGGGTGGTGGCCATGGGGCCCCTCTGACGCTGCCCCGTGCCCGCAGTTGTGTCCAAAGAGCAGCGGCTGCAGGCGGTGCAGGCGGCGATCATCCTCATGCCAGACGAGAACCGGGAGGTGCTGCAGACCCTGCTCTACTTCCTGAGCGACATTGCCTCGGCTGAGGAGAACCAGATGACGGCTGGGAACCTGGCTGTGTGCCTGGCGCCCTCCATCTTCCACCTGAACGTGTCCAAGAAGGAGAGCACATCGCCCAGGTAAGGGCTGGCTGAGCCCCAGATCCCTGGTGCCCCTTCCCTGCCTGCCGTGGGAAGGGCCCAGCAGGGAACGGTGAGACATGGGGGGGGTCTTGGCTCTGCTCTGTGACACAAGTGAGAGCCATGGGGGTCTAGAGGTGTCCCCCGGTGCCAGCATTACCTGATCCCCCGCAGGGCCATGCACAAGAAGGGCACCATGGGGAAGCCGGACCAGAAGGACCTCAATGAGAACATGGCCGCGACACAGGGGCTCTCCCACATGATCACTGACTGCAAGAAGCTCTTCCAGGTGGGTGGCAATTGTGTCCCAGCCCTGCGCTGCCCCTGGGGGGGGTGTGACCTTGCTGGCAGCTGCGAGTCCTGGGGCGAGCTGAAGGCACCCTTCCCTCAGTGGGACCTGAGCCGTTCACCCTGGAGCCAAGCCCAGCTATGTCCTTGGGCAGGAGGTGGTGCAAGCTGTATGTCCGTCCTCCCCACTCCCTGGGGAATGAGTTACGGTTCTCTGTCTGTCCAGGATTGCTCACAAAGTCCCCACAGGATCTCTCTGCCTCTGTGAACATCTGTGTCCTTTTGCCTTGCAGGTCTCCCATGACATCTTGCTGCAGCTGAGCAGCTCCTATATGGCTGCAGATGCTTATCCCCACCCCCTGGCTGACTTGGTGTGCCAGGGGGAGAGCAAGGATTTACACTCCTACTTCGAGCAGAGCGTCCAGAACCTGCTCAAAGAGTCATCAGAGAAATTCAAGGGCTGGCTGAGCACGCCGGGGCCCCTGAACACGGAGCTGTCCTGCAAAAAGGTAAATGCCACTGTGTGGAGGGGCTTGAGACCCGCAGGGAAATGTGTATGGGTGACATCTGCAGTAGCCAGAGCAGGTCCCACCCCACCCCTCACTAGCCAGCAGATGGGAGTGTGCAGCTCTGTGGCAGTGGGAGCCATCGGTGGAGCTGCTCAGGTGTTAGCACTGGGGGTCCTGTGGGGCAGTCTGTGTGACCCTCCCCTCGTCTCCTCAGGTTGGGGACGGGCACCCTCTGCGCCTGTGGAAGGTCTCCACGGATGTCGAGGCCCCTCCGGCCACGGTGCTGCACCGGGTGCTGCGGGAGCGTCACCTGTGGGACGAGGACCTGCTGCAGAGCCGGGTGGTGGAGGCGCTGGACAAGGACATGGAGGTGTACCACTACGTGACGGACAGCATGGCCCCGCACCCGCGCAGGGACTGCATGGTGCTCCGGTGAGGGCGGCCGCCACCGTGGCGGGTTGGGCTCAGATGGGTGCATCCCCTCTGCTCCAGCCCCGTATCTTCCTTCCTGGGCTGTGTGGGGTCCCGCGCTGTCCCGTCCCGCGGTGGGCGCGCGGTGACTCCTGCCCTGTCGCAGGCGCTGGCGCACGGACCTGCCGCGGGGATCCTGCCTGCTCAGCTCCCTCTCGGTGGAGCATGACAAGGTGCCGGCGGAGGGAGGTGTCAAGGCCATCGTGCTGACGTCCCAGTACCTCATCGAGCCCAGCACCATGGGCCGCTCCCGGGTGACCCACATCTGCAGAGCCGACCTCAGGTAAGGGGACCCTCCTGGGAAGGGATGGAGCAGCTGCTCCAGGGTCTCTCCCGCCCACTCACCCCCTTCTGCCTCTTCCCTTCTCTAGGGGCCGGTCTCCCGAGTGGTATAACAGGGTTTTTGGCCACCTCTGTGCCATGGAGCTGGCGAGGATCCGAGACTCCTTCCCAGCCCTGAGTCCCAGTGGCCCCGAGACAAAGATTTGATGCACCAGGAAGATGCTGGGTCCTTTCAGGCTTGGGCTTGCCAGTGGATCCGGACTGGGACTCTCAGCAGAAAGCACGGTGTATTGCGGTGCCCGTGGAGGGGGAGACAGGCATATATTTATAAATGTCCTTTTACCCCAGCCTGGGCAGTCCCATCCCACAGCCCGGGTGCTGTGGGGCAGGGTGGCCGCAAAGGGGATCCCGTGCTGTCTGCAGGAGAGGCGGGGGAGCAGAGGGCAAGAGTGGCCTTGGGGTGACCCCTGAATGCAGCCTGTGGCAGGAGCTGGGGCCCCCCACAAGCCAGAAGCAAGAGCAGGGGTGAAGGAGCGTGGAATGAGGCGGGAGGAACGAGCTGGGAAAGTGGGGCCGTGTCCGCAGGTTGCAGTGCGGGGTCGGGGAGGTGGAGGGTGGGCAGCGAGGAGCGGGATTGTGTGTGCGGTGTCACCCGGTGGGGACAGCCAGGGAGTGTGGCAGTGGAAGAGGCTGCTGCTCTGGGAGGAGGGGCTGCCTATAGATACATGGGGATAGCTCAAGTGCCAGCCGCTGTCGAGGGGCAGATGGAACCTGTTGTAGCGTTGATGGTGCTGAATTGATAGAAGAAGCAGCCCCGTACTCCCGTGCCTTGCTCTTCCTTGGCTAAAAGCCCTCTCTCTGCACTGGGTGTCACTGGGAGGAGGATGGATGGACCATGATCCAAGCCAAGACCATCCCTCAAAACGGCTGACCCGTTATTTGCGTGGGGCAGGACATAGCTGGAGCCCCAGAGCAGCTGCGCCTGAGTGGGAAGGGGCGATGCCTGGAAAGAGGCATCGAGGTGGGGAGAAACTCCCCAGACCAGCTCCCCCTTTGTGCTGCTCCTGGTGTTGAGGGCTGTACCTGGAGAGGGAGGAGCGGAGGGTTGGCAGGAGGGGCAGTTGTTTGGGATTCGCTCCTCTTTGGGCAGCTACACATGGCCCATGCCCACCCACTCTCTGCAGAGATGTTGCTCCCCTTTCCACCCCTTCCTTCCCTTCATGAAGGAACTGTCCACTGGAGCTGTCAGCGCCCAGGAGAGGACCTGGTTTCTCCATTGAGGCAGGGACCCAAATTCCCAGACGTCGTTCCAACTGGAAGGCAACACGACCCATGAGCTGGCGACCCCCCGTGTCAGTTTGGCCATAACTGTCTGTCTGTCTTTTGGCAAAAAGAAAAGCACAAATCAGCCTCTAGTCTGTGTTTTTATAGATTTTATGTATTTTATATATATATATATAAATATAACTAACATATGGGGAAGTGAATTTTCTCCTGATATTTTTTTAAAGTGTTCCTCTTTTTTTTCTATCTATAAATACTTGTACAGGTGGAATATTAATATATAACTCTGGTGGCAGAGCTCAGCACCAGGTGATGATCACCTAGAGCAGGGTATTTTGTATTTAAGGGACTTTTGTTTCGTATCACATGAAACTGCAGCAGTTGTTTGACTTGGATCGGGGCTGCTCTTCCCATCTGTGCAATTAATAAAGTACTAACAAGATCTGCTGGCTAATGAGGAAACCCGTGCTCAGGGCTTCTCCAGCACCAGAGCAGCCCAGTGCTGAGCAGCGTGTGGCCTTGGGGCAGCCCCTGCCTGGGTGAAGAGACTCAAACCTGGCATTTTTCACATTCATCTGAATGTGAAAGGCTCCAGGGCCTTGCCAGGGCTTGGGGTTCTCCTGGCATTGCCACCTGGAGCAGAGAGAGCACCTTGAGGAGGAAGAGGAGCATCCAGCATCAGTGATGCTGATGAAGAAGCGCTGCATTGTGCTGTTGGATTTCCCTGGAAAAGACACCTCTCGCCACTGTCTTGGAAGAAGTGGTGGGAATGGGGCGGAACATGCTGGAGGAGATGAAGATGGTGGTGATGACGGCTGCAAGAGTAAAGCCTGGAGAGGAAGAAATCCCTCTCTGAGTTTGGCTAAAGTGTAGGATTGGCAGCGGCAGGACTGCTCTGGCTTTTAGCGCCAACAGGCAGAGACTTCAGGGCAGCCCTGGCTTGTCCCAAATCCACCTGTGGCTGGGGCTCCAGCAGTGGGATGGCGAGGGTACCCTCCCCATCCTGGGATGGAGGGCAAGCTGGCATCTCATCTTCCAGGGCCCCAGCAGGATGGCAGCACTCCACAGACCCACCCAGGCATCCCACTGATGGGCTGTGAGCTCTCAGGGACCCCCACTCCCACAGGGAGCCCTGTCCTGCCTCATGTCGTCCCTATCCCCGGGTCCCAAGTCCCCAGCAAATTGAGTTAAGAGGTTTCCCACTGCTCTGCACAGTGCTGTGCTGGGTGCAGACACTAAATAACACCCCAGAGCCTCTGGAAAGCTGGCTGGAGCCATCCCAGGGCTTTTGGGCTCGCCCCAGACACTCTCCCAAACCCACCTCTGCTCTGCGCTTTCAGCTGATCAGTCCAAGAGTGTTTTCCTCCAACCCCTGCTTTGCAGACACTAACATTTAAAATCAATTTCTTACTGAAATCCTCCAAGTTTCATTAACAGAGATTTATGCTTTTTTTTTCCCTGCGCATTGTTACAGATTAATCTTTCAAGGGCTTATAAAAGCCAACGTCTACAAGTTAGCAAACCCCTGCGCTGGGAAATGATTGCAGAGCAGCAGTGCCAGGCTCAGTTTGGCTTAATTAGAGATAAAAGGAGAGAAGATCATTCCTTATTAGCCAGTCAGGTAGAAGCTGTACTGTATTTAGTGTGCAAACAGCCCAATTACAGGGAGGAACATGCACAGTTGTCTTTCATTACAGGTACTTGAAAATGTGCATCTGGGGAAAATTAATGATGATTCTCTCCATCCAAAGAGAAGCTGCAGCCATCCCAGCTGGCTGTGTAGGCCAACCCCAGCACGGGAGCGATGCTTGCCCAGCCTGACCGTTTGCCCATCCCTGGGATCCCTGCTGTCATCTCAGCTCCGGCAGGAGGATCTTTAAAGGCGCTGCTCAAACCACAGCTCTCAGTGCACAGGTAGCAGCCGGCTGGTGGGGTCTACCTTCCCCCCACCTTCCCCCCTCCCAGCGTGCACCTTCACAAATACACCTGTGCCAGGATGGGGTCCCTGGGGCTCTGCAACTTCTCTGCCTTCGTGGGCAGAATGTCCCCCTTGCCCCAAATCAGCCCCAGCCAGGAGAGTCTCTCTTGTCCCAGGGGATTTAAGCAGTATCTTTATGCTGGGGGGCTTCCAGTGGGCTGGAATAACTTTCTCAGGGAACAGGAGTGGACTGGTTTCTCCTGCTGCACTCAGATCGGGTTTTTAGCCATGGGCTCAGCACCACAGCCACTCACTCCCCTCACTCCCCATGTGGGGATGAGAATGGGAAAGAAAAGGGCAGCTTTGTGGGTTAAGATCAGGACAGCTAAGCAATTAAAACTAAAAAATTATTATAATGCTAATGAAGACAGAAAAAAAAAAACCCGGGAGAACCAAACAATGCCCAGTACAATCACCAACCCCCTGCTGTCACAGCATCTTTACACTCTGGTTGTATTTCTCAACATGAGCTTTGTTAGTGGTCCAAGAATTTCCCACCCTTTGGCAGCAGTCCTTGTCCAGCTCCTGGGACTGCATCTCCTCCCAAGCCTGGGATGATGTAGGGCTGTTGGATACTTCCCCACACGGGTTCAGCCTCTGTGCTGTGCAGCCCAGCAAATGTTACAATACAGACCCCGAGGGGCTCGGGGAAGGCTTGTGCAACCTCATGGCATAGATTAATGTCCCAGGATTTCAAAGGTGTGACCTCCATGGCAGAGCTCTGCAGTCATGTCCCAGGCAGCCCCTGCTCCAGCACGGTTCTGCAGGCTCCTTCCCACTGGGATAACGTCGTGTTTGAGCAAACCAAGACAGTTTTTCCCTTTGCTTTGTTTGCCACTGGGATGATTCCCCAGTTCTCACTCAGGCCTGACTTCCCTGGAGGTTTTCCCCCCTCTCTGGAGGAAGATCACCTGCCTGGCAGCCACACAAACAGGCACTCTGATTTCACCATCCCTGCAGAACAGACGCTGTCCGGTCATGGACAAGATGGGAATTCAGGCATCCTCACTGCCTGACTCCACTGACAGAGATTTGGGATAAACCCATTCATTTTTATGTAAAAGAAAGGGCTGTGAACCCGTGCACTGCTCGTGGCCCTGGCAGCCCTGCATTGGCACCTTGGCAGACACTGCTCCTCTTGGGATCACACACCTTGGAGGAGGACCTGCCATGCGCCCTGCGGGATGGTGAGTGGTCCTAGCAGGAATCCCGAGGGATCAGCCCACTTCAGAGCACAGATTATCCATCTGCAGCTCCCAGCCTGAGGCACCTCACTGGGCTCTGCATTCCTTTCCTGGCCTTAGATGGAGGAGAAGATCCTTCAGGCAGAAAAGAGATGGAAGTGGGCAAATGGGAGATAACACCGCTTTAACTGGGACTTTGAAAGTTAAAAAAGGAACATGGGCAGGGTCATGGTGAAAACAGATTGCACAAATCTGACCAGATCCTGTAGGTAAGCGAAGTCAGACAGTCCTCATGGCAAGGGGAGGACCCAGGTGCTGAAAGAAGCAGGAGACCAAGTCTTTCTTAGAAGCAGGGATGGTTTAGTGGCACAGCTACAAAACAGGATGGAAAGATATTCGGGCAGGTTGCTCAGACGATGCTGCAGGTCTCCTTTTAGTGACAATCACCGTGTCAGTCCCATGGTTTTTAACTGAAATGATGATGCCCTGCAGATCCCCCGCTGTGGTTGCAGAGGTCAGGAGGGGATCTGCCGGGCACCATCATTCCAGTTAAAAGCCATGGGATCTGCAGGGGATCCCACCCTCTCCCAGCTGGTCCACCCTCAGAGCACGTGGCTGCTGCAGCCAGAGCTGGGGCAGCGTCAAGGCACTCCCAGGGCACATCCATGGTAACGACAGATGTGATCCTGCTCCCAAGTGCAATTCATTCTTACTGCATCCTGTTTCTGCCGGGGCTATGAGAGGCTTTCTAGGACAGGATCACGTCACATCACCTGCTGAAGCTGTGTGTGCTGTGGGACGGCTGGCAGGCGAGTGGCTCTGCTGCCCTGGCCCTGCCCTGCTCTCGCTGCTCCCTCAGTGCCTCTAGAAAAGGCAGTTCCACCGTGGGTGCTCTCCCAAAGGTGCTGCTGCCTCTGCAGCCCAGCCAAGAGCTGGTGACATTTCATGTTTCTTCACAAACTGTCTAGGATTTTTACTGTCTCTCATCAAACCCCTGTTTGACAACCAGTGTGAGTTTATCACATCTGTTATTTTATCAATATAACAATCTCCCCCCTCACTCAAACAAATAAAACCCACCCCAACAGTGCCACAATCTCTATTTCCGACTGAGATATCTCCAAAAAGCACAACCCCTCTCTGGAAATCCTGCTTTTCCCAGAAACTCCCCCAGCATCCCAGCCCCAGCTTCAGATGCAGAAGCAGCGTTTGCAACAATAACCAAACCCTTAGCAAGCATCATTAGTGACAACTTGCCATTGAGCAGAAATAATCACGGGCTGTTGCTCTATGGACAGCCGAGCCGGGAACACCATTTTCTCCATGTTTAACACAAGTAGGGAAAGAGAAGCACCAAAGGGCAAAGGTTGCTGTTCAAGGCTACAAAATGAGGAGAGACTCTGACCCTACACCACCTCCTGCTTGCCTGGCCTTGTGCAGGGGCCTGAACCCACAGCTCCAGGAGCTTTGGCATTCCCGAGGCTGGCATCTGGAGGCACAGCTAAGCTCCATTTGCCTTGTCACCGTGTCCTGCCCCCAGCAGGAGATGGCACCCTGGTGTTCCCCTGTCCCTCGGTTGGGACCCCGGTGTTCCCCTGTCCCTTGTTGATCCATGCCAGGCTGCTGTGGAGCACCCCGGGAGAGTCACAGCAAACTGGTGGCAGTTTAGGGCGCCGCGGGGAGCGGATTATGCAAATGAGGACATCCGCTTTAATGGCATTCCAAGATTTTTAGTCAAATTTAATTACCTTCCTCCTTCCCCCCTCTCTCTGTGCCCGTCCCTGATCAAATTAAAACAAACAACCCCCAGCAGAGTGTTTGTGACAGGAATCGTGTTGGAGACTAATTAAAACCTGACGATTGTCACCGCGACCAGCCTGGCAGCCGCCCGTGCCAGGCGGCGGGGGGGACAGGGACAGGGCAGGTGGCACGGCCCTGGATGCTCATTATCAGCACGCTCCTGATCCCGTGTCCCTGCTCCTGCCCGCGACACGGCTGGCGGGCAGGGGGGAAGCGTGGGTCACAATTACTTCTGCAACGATCCAATGGACTAATTAATAAACCCGTGCGGCACCTTCTCCGGGGTGCTGCGGGGGCGGGCGGGGTGAGCTCTGTGCGGGAGCTGCCGCGCAGCTGGGGAGGGGACAGCTGGGCTGAGCGCCCTGTCACACGTCTGTCCCCTTTAGGGAGATGGTCCTGCGCACACGGGGGCTCAGGACGGTCCTGGCAGCTCCCCCCGAGCACAGCACAGCGTGAGTTCTGTGCTCCTGCTCTACTTCCCCTTCCCGGCAAAGCTCCAGGTGTGACCTTGGTGTGGAGAAACCCGCACTACGCTCTCCTGAGGATTTTGCCTTTTTCCCAGTGGTTTCCAGCGCCCGGGTGAGCTCAATCCCTCTGAGATCGAGTCGGCTGCTCTGGTTCCCTGTTCCCTCGGCCACACAGGCCCAGCCGGTCTGGGGAGGATGGATGGATGCTCACAGGCACTACTTGGCTGAGCAGTGGGAGGGAACAATCTCCCTGTGATGAACCAGCTGTGACCCAACCCCTCGCAACCTCTTGTTATGGCATCGATGAAGTCACTAAATGATCCCTTGTTCATATTCCCGTAAATCAATAGGTCCTGGCTCTGTAACACACTGGCTGATTCCAGTATTTTAGCTGGGATAGTCCTCAAGGGGAGCTGGGCTCGTTAATTAAATCCATCTAATCAATCTGGCCTGGAAGGGCATCGGTTATTTATTCATCGGAGGCTGCACCGTGCGGCCCAGGCGATCTGAAAGGCAGTAAATAAACATGAAAAAGAAAAGCTGAGGCAGCAGAGTTTGCCTGGGCCTGGGAGACTTCAGAGCCGGGTCAGATAATATGGGATCACGCGTTTAATTTAACAAAAATCCAATAAAAAGTGCACCTGGGTTGAACAAAATCCCTGGGATGGGGGGAGCCGCCAGGGCTGAGATGGGATGAGCCCCCGGGGGTCAGGGTGTGCTCAGGCCCTGCCGTCTCCGGACAGCCCATCCCTGTCCACACACCCACGGAGACCTCGGGGCAAGCGCGAGGCTCCGGCCAGGCGTTCCCGAAGCAGTTTCCTTCCCATGGATTGTCCTGCTCGGCCGCCTCTCCTGCCGAGGAGCTCGCAGCACGGCGGGGCTCCCGCGCTCCGGGGAAGTTAATTACAAAGAAAGCCTTCCAGGAACTAGGAAAGAGGAAAATTTGAGCTGATGGATGAGAAAACAAAGGAGGGCGATGTGTCGCTTTTCAGCTCACGGTTTGCAGAATTGTTCCCCGCTCCGGGGTGGAATGCTGAGGGAGCCGAGCTGCCGGGAGAGGATGAGCTCCCTCCCGTCCCTCCCAAGGCTGGTTTTGCCATTGCTGGAAACCAGAGCCATTTCAATATTGTTGCGAATGCAAAGACCTGCTAATCAGTGCTGAATAAAATACCACTGCTCTGAGTGGCGCATGTCTGAACCCTCGGTCCGCTGGGTTTGCTGTCTCCTGCAGTTTGAAGAGCTGATATATCCCTTCACCTGACTTGGTTTTCATGCACAAGAGCCTGGATTAACCTCCACGGTGCTGGGATTGCCCAAGAGCATTTACAGAACGAAGGCAGTGGAGTGAGGAGTGAGGGCAGGGATCCTCTGCCCAGCAGCCTCTGGGATTTTTCACCACCCCTGGAATAAGGCTGCTGCTGCAGGCAGTGCCTGGGGGATTCGTGGACTGATGGCACAGTTAAATACCGCGGGTGGGAATAGGAATGTGGGTCAGGGACCCACAGGGAGGACAGGAGGAAGATGAGGCATCACTGTGCCTGTGCAAAGAAACGTTTTTGCACCACTACTGGGGCTGGGAAAGGGACATCTGGAGTGGCTGGATGGGGGAGAGGAGGAAAACCTGCCAGAAGACAAGCACGGGAAGAAGGACAGGGGAAGAGTGCGGCAGACAGACAGCAGGGCAGAGACCAGCTCTGGCTGGACCATGGTTTGGCTCAGCCCCCCACGCACAGGAATGTTCAGAGCTCGGGTTTGCACCCAACTGCTTTACACACCCTTGGGTGGCTCCCAGAGGGAGGTGGCTCTCCTGAGACACCGGAGGGCAGGGGGTAGGAGGAGGCCTTGGCACTCCCGTGGGTGGTCTAAGCCAGGGTCTGCAGGGAAAAAGGTGATTCAAGCATGGGTGGGTGCTCAGGCTGTCAGGGTGCAGGGAGGGGCACAGGATTACCCCACAAATAGTAATTAATGACTATGCAAAGCTGGGGAGAAGGGTTTGTGCCACTGCAGCTCCTTCTAAGTGATTCTGACTCAGATGTCACCCCACCACGGAGCCATTTTCCCATAGCCCCACACACCTGTAACCCGGAAAGCTTCTGCAAAGGGAAGCTTTGCTCACATTTTGTGAGGGCACTGCCACCAAGGAACAAAAACCCCTTGGGAACAGCTGCTATGGAGGGGGACAACTTGAAAGAGCAGGAAGGTACCCTCAGCCTCCTCCTCCTCTTCCTTGGGATGCGTTGGGCTGGCAGAGCCTGCAGTCCTCCCTCCTGGTTCATCTGGCACAGCAGCATCACCCACAGCCCCGGCCGTGGGCAGTGTGGAGACAGGTCCTTCAGGGCCAGGGCAGGGCTCTGAGATCCCTGAGGAGGCCTTTGACAGGGGGGCAGAGGCCAGACCTGCCTGAGCCCCCCACCCCCTCGCCAGCTCCTGCATCCCCCTGGGCTGGGTTGGTTCCTGTGGTACCTGCGGTTTTCCCCTTTCTGCTCTCCTGGGAGCTTGAGATGGATCTGTAATGACAGCAACACAAACTATTAAGTGGTTTCAGCCATGAAGAAAGACGCAGGGTTTGCATCCAGGTTTGGTCTAATCCAGTCTTTTTCCGAGCTGGTTTCTCCCCCTGTGTCCCAGACTCCTGGTGATTCACCACGACCTCATTACTTCTGAGTTAACAAAAAGCACTTGGCTGCTGGTGGATGGTTTATTAATTCTGGACTCGTTCCCGACAAGATGTGTCCTATCTAGAGACAAAATGCTTTTATCACGTGTCCCAGGTTTCTGGCCAACCCCTTTGGTCTCCAAGCTTGCCCGAGGTGAGGAAGAGAGCACGAGGAACAATAAATATGATCTTTCATACAGTTTTTCCTCCATGGATTAGAAAACCAAGGCACACCTGCCCGAAGGGTGCCCTGGGCAGGGAATGGGGAGGAGGCAGCTCATTGGTGTCCCTGTAACAGCGAAGCATGGGAGCTGTGTCCTGTTACTGGGACGAACAGAGCACGTTCCCCAATGCAGCGTGTTCCAGAAATCCCTGAATGGAAAATCCATAGGCCTGGAAATGAGTGCATTTGTTCTCTCGCTGTCTCCATTGTTAGCTGGAGGAACAACTAACAGAGTGTGTCTTCTCTGGGGGCTGCAGCGGGAAGACAGATGGTGAGAGTGACTCCAGCTGTCAGCCTCTAGAGATGTGTGCAGGAATCAGTGTTTGACATCTGATTTAGCTCTGCTCCCTCCTCAAGTCACCACTGTCCTTGGCTCTGAAAGACGTGTGTGTGCTTCAGAGACGGTAAAATTAAACGTCACCCAACCGAGGGGCAACGTGCTCAGCTCCTCAGAAATGTCAGCTGGCAGCTCGTCACCAGGAACCCATGGATCTGGGTTCATTCCTTGGAATCTGGGTGTCTGCCTCATTCCTCTTGCCAGGCAGAGTTACACTGGCCCGGGGGAGGATTGGCAGCCAAACCAAGCAGGCAGAAAACTGGCATGAACAGCTTCTGGGAAAGGGGGAGCCTTTGGGAAGCATCCCCTTTCCAGGGCCGGCTCCAGAGTGGGGACAAGCCAAAGGAAGCCCTGCTTAGGGGACAGATGTCTTGCCTGGGCAGGGGACCCCTGAGAAGCAGAAACACTGGAGAGAAGGAGGAGGAGGAGGAAGAGGCAGACATTTCATGAGAATCCCCATTTGTATGGAGAGGGAGTATGGTCCAGGGCTGTAACACGTCCCAGATGAGGTGGGAAGGGCTCAGCAGAGCATGAGTCACTGCAGGGGAGGGGAGAGCGGCTCTCTGATAAGAGGTGAAGCAACTCCCTGTGGCTGGTTAATCTTCATTCACTGACTCTTGCTCAAGGCTTGCATTCACACCCCTCCCTTGCCTGCTCCACAGTCCTTGTGTCTCTCCTGAGCACGGAGCAGTGGGGTTCTGGTGCCCTCAGAGAGTGTGGGGCAGGGAGACACGAGAGCTGCCTGCAGGGTCAATCCAGAGGAGGCTGCCTCTGGAGACTCCGGGAGGTTCCATTTCCAGCACAGACAGGACCCATCCCATCCCCACTGGCACGAGAAACTTTAGTTAAGGGACACTTTCCACTACCTCAGATTGCTCCAAATCCTGTCCAATCCTGGCCTTGGATGCTTCCAGGGATGGGGCAGCCACAGCTTCCCTGGGCACCCTCTGCCAGGGCCCTGCCACCCTCTGAATGGCCTCAGTCTTTTTTAAGTAAACCTCCCCCAGTGTTTCCACATTTCCCTCCCATTCCCTCCCGGTGACCCTCGTCTGTCTGCTGCGGGTCTGTCCGTGTGTCCGGGCATGGTTCCCTGGTGGATGTGCGTCTCTCTGTGAGTGTGGGTGAGGGTTTGTCCGTGGGTCTGTCCGTGGGTCCGGGTCTGTGGGTCCATCCGTGGGTGTGGGCTTGTCCGTGGGTCCAGGTCCATTCGTGGGTCTGTCCGTGGGTGTGGGTGTGTCCGTGGGTGTGGGTCTGTCCATGGGTCCGGGTCCGTCCGTGGGTCCGTCCGTGGGCGTGGGTCTGGGTCTGTCCGTGGCTGTGGTCCGCCCGTGGGTCCGGGTCTGTCCGTGGGTCCAGGTCTGTCCGTGGGTGCGGGTCTGTCCGTGGGTCCGGGTCCGCCCGTGGGTCCGGGCCTGTCCGTGGGTCCGGGTCTGTCCGTGGGTCCGGGTCTGTCCGTGGCTGTGGTCCGCCCGTGGGTCCGGGTCTGTCCGTGGGTCCGGGTCCGCCCGTGGGTCAGGGTCCGCCCGTGGGTCCGGGTCTGTCCGTGGGTCCAGGTCTGTCCGTGGGTGCGGGTCGTGCCCGGAGCCGCCGCGCGGGGGCAGGCGGAGACCGCGGGAGGAGCGTGGGACGGGGCTATGGCTCCTTCGGGAATATCTCCTGGATGGAGGCGAAGCCCAGAGACGGGGGAACCGCGCGGGCTGCGCTGTCCTCAGCGGGGTCCGCAAGCTCTCTTGGGAGCGGTGGGACAACGAGCTCTGAATCTGAACCGATACAGGACTAAAGGGAACGAATCCACCGGGAACGGGCTCCCGACTGCAGGGGCGAAGGGGTGAACTTGGAGGGCGACAGGACAGGGGAGGCACAGGCAGAGGATGGGCCCCACGAGGTGTGACAGCTCGAGTGAGTGCAGACAGGGATCTGCACCAGGGGCAAGTCACCAAACTGCTCCCAGACTCTCTGTCTGAGCTGGGGGTTCTGTTTGTGTCCGTCCTGGAGCCAGAGCTATGCCATGGGGGTGGATGTCCACACCTGCAGATCCCACAGGCAAACACTTCCAGAGTCACTCCCGTGCGTGCTGCCTGGGGCCAGCAGCTGCTCCTGCCAAGAGCATCCTCTCCTGTGGCTGATTTCTCCCATCTCGGGTTTGTTCCCAGCCCCCCTCCCTCCCTCTGGTGTGTCCCACTGGAGACACCTGTGTGACAGCGGGATCCTCGTGCAGAGTGTGGAGCTGGCACAGGCCCCACCTGCCACCAACATCCCTGCCTGGGCTGCCGTGGTTGCCGGGGCAATGGATATGATGTGATAAACAGAGGGAAATGGGGATGACGCCAGCAGGGAAAGGGCAGAATGGATTTTATTTCACGTTTATTGAAGCACAAATTGCCATAAGAACCAACTTCCTCGAGAGAAAACGAGGGAAGCTGAGACCCTCTGGGCTGCATGGTCTCTCTCTGGGCTTGGAAACAGCCTCTCAGCCAACATCCCTGACCTGCTGCTTGAGCTGAGCTGTGGGTTTTCCATGGAATTGTCCATTTACAGAGTGTTTGGGAAGGATCTGTCACAAGTGCTGGCCATGGCACGGTGCTCTGCAGGGACCTGCTCCCTTCTGCAGGATGCTCCACTGGGAGGTGGGGAAGGAGACAGTGATCCTGAGGGGACAGGAGAGCTCCTCTGCCTCCGACCATGCTGGGAGGGGGCTCCAGGAGAGGTTATGACTGGCCTAACAGCAGATAAGGAATAAAAAATTCCAGATTTTGCATCTACATTTGCGCATGCTGTGGTGATTGATGTGTTTCCATCTCTTTCTTCCACCTTTCTCGCCTGCAAGATGTAGAGTTGGAGAGACAAGGAAGACACTGAGGGGCTGAAGCATGTCCAAGGAAGGGGACAAAGCTGGGGAAGGATCTGGAGCACTAGGAGTGGCTGAGGGACCTGGGAGGAGCTCAGAGAAAAGGAGGCTCAGGGGGGACCTTCTGGCTCTGCACAGCTCCCTGACAGGAGGGTGCAGCCAGATGGGGATCAGGCTCTGCTCCCAGGGAACAGGGACAGGATGAAAGGAAACAGCCTCAAGCTGTGCCAGGGGAGGCTCAGCTGGATATTAAGGATAATTTCTTCCCCAGAAGGGTGGTGAGGCACTGGGAGAGTCTCTCCAGCACAGCAGTGGAGTCTCCATTCCTGGAGGGATTCAACAGATGTCCCCTGGAAGAAGAGTTACAGCAAGGAGTTTAGGGGAGATCAAGTACCCTGGAGATGAATTTCCATCTGTAGGTAACAGTACCCCCATGGGCTGGTGCTCTCCGTGTATCCGCGTGTGTCCCCAGCACAGCCCCCAGCACACAGATGGCTCCGGGCCGGGGCAGGGATGAGCCGGCAGTGGTAATGTTATCCTTGCTGCAGATGGAATTGCACTTACTGATATCCAGACCCAGGAGGGCCCGTGTACAGCTCTCTGGTCTGACCTGCAGGGAGGGGAGGGCTGCTCCGAGTGGGAAGGCCAGTGGGAAAACGAGCTGAGGAATGCTGATCTGCACAAAGCTTTCCCAGGTACCCTGCTCCACGTAGCTCCTGCTGTCCTGCTTCCAGGCCATCCCACTGTGGGTGAAATGGAGAAGCCCTTGAGGAATTTTAAAGTGTCTACAGGAAATACCTGAAACTCTGTGCAGCAGGAAATGGAAGTGGAGGAGGTTGAGTGGCCACGAGGGCCAGGACACTGGCCCAGAGCATCCTCAGTCTGCCGTGGCTGAGAATGTGGAGAGAAAGGGATTATCCACAGCTGGTGAAACAAAGGAAAAAGATTTCCTCTAAGAGAAGGGGAAGGATCCTCTGCAGAGGGTTTACAGAATCCCTGACTGGATAATCCCCTGGGCAGAGGGAAAATGTGCTGCCAATGGGGATCATTTGTGGGTGAAATTATTGGTGATTTATGCTTCCACTCAGCTGGATGAGAGCAGAAATCCATGAGGAAATGGAGGCAGATGCCAGGAGAGATGGCGGTGCATCTCATCCCCATGCCCCCCCACTTTGTAAGGCTCTATTCCCAATTCAGCTGCTCTCCCCACCCCGATCCCTGTTCCTGCCATCCCAATGGATGGATGAGCTTGGAAGTGGCTCCAGCCTGCCCAGGACATATCCCACAGGCACTATCAGAATCCTGTCTCCAGAGATGTCCAGCTCTTCTGGCCACAAGACCCACTTGAAATCTCTGGGGAGAACAGACAGGGGTGCCTTGGGAGGAGGAGGAGGAGGAAGGGGAGGAGGAGGAGGAGGGCAGCAGGGTGAGGACACACATCTGCTGTTGGGAGCCTGTTGGGAACTGAGCACCCCCTCGCCCTCTGGTCTCCTCATCAGTGACGAACACGTGCACCAAGGGCCACCGCAATGAAATATATATTTATAACAATCATCATTATTATTCTTTCATCAATTTTCTCTCCCGTGGATGGAGCCTGGCAGAGACTTCAGAGCAGGCAGAACTGCTAAAGCAGAAAGTAATGGTGCCCCCAGGACGAATAAACGGAGCACTTCAAACCAGCAGATGCTGCAGAAAGCCCCAGCGCAGGAAATATCTGCAGAATGAATCGGGAGCTTTATGGAGCTAGGGCTGAAGGGCTGTAGGAAAGTTCACTAGCCCATGAGGGGAAGGAAAATAGGGAGGGCCAGGAGGTGGCACCTCCTAATGTGGGGCTGGCGCCCTGGGAATTTGGGCTGGCACCCCAGGGCGTGGGTACTGGTGTGGGATGGAATCAATTGATTGTTTAGGGTCTGACCTCAGCCCTGATAGGAAATACAAGCAGTTCCCTTCTCATGGGTGCCCCAAACCACCTGTGCAGGAACCAGCCATTCAGTGAAATCCCAGGAAAAGCTGAGGGGTCCCAGATGGGCACAGGCTCAACCCTGAGGAAGGAGAGAGAGGGCTCTGGCAGGTACAGGAGGTGAGGAGCAATAACTGCAGCAGCATCCTTGGGACAACGGGAGGCCCCTGCTGCTGCTCCTGCTCCTGCTCCTGCTCCTGCTCCTGCCCCTGCTCATACTTTGCAGCTCCACTGATACCCAGACTCCCAGCTCTGGTTTGGGGAGCCCTGGGCAGGGCCCCAGGACACAGGACCCAAAGGACAGATGGCATAACTGACTGTGCACAGCCACCACTGCTGCCCAGAGCCAGGAAAAAAAAAAAAAATCAATAAACCAAGAAAACAAGGTTCCTGTCCTGAAAAGCCTCCAGACTCAGGCAATCCAACAACAGCTGGGACAAAGGCATTCCTGCATGTGCTGCTGAGGTTTGGCACGTGTCTCCTAGTTCCAGGTCGGGGTTTTTTTTCCTTTTTTTTTTTTTTTTTTTTTTAATAGTACATAATAAAATAATGTTCTATATTCCATATATTTTTATGGGTGGCAGGAGAGCAGTAGACGGCAGGGGCGGCAGGAGGCTGGCCAGGAGGAGGGCAGCTGGGGGAAAGAGTCTCCAGAGGAGCACCAAGGTGGGCAAGTACCCTGGAAGCAGGACCTGGGCCTGGGCAGAGGTAGGGGAGCAGCACCTGGAGGAGGGACGGGTCAGGTTCAGCACGGCCAGAGCAGAGCAGGGGGAAGGAGGGGTGGCTGGAGAGGGGGCACGGCCCCAGTCAGCTTTACCCAGTGGGATGTGAGAGGAAATCCTGCGCTGTGGGCTGGGATGGGGCTGTCCCCTCCTGCAGCAAGAGCCAAGACATCCGAGGGCTTTCTCATCCACATACTGGATGCTGCGTTGTTCCCAGCCTGGAAGGCGCAGAGGGATGGAAAGCTCTGGCAAACTGCCCTCAGCCCAGTCCCTCTGAGACAGCCAAACATGGGACTGCTGCTGCCCAGCTCTGGCAGTGAGGATGGACAGCATGGAGGAGATGGCACCATGGCATGGAGGAGATGGCACCATGGCACGGAGGAGATGGCATCATGGCACAGAGGAGATGGCACCATGGAATGGAGGAGATGGCACCATGGCACGGAGGAGATGGCACCATGGCACAGAGGAGATGGCACCATGGAATGGAGGAGATGGCACCATGGCACAGAGGAGATGGCACCATGGAATGGAGGAGATGGCACCATGGCACGGAGGAGATGGCATCATGGAATGAAGGAGACGGCAGCATGGCATAGAGGTGATGGCATCATGGCATGGAGGAGATGGCACCATGGCACGGAGGAGATGGCACCATGGCACGGAGGAGATGGAATCATGGCACGGAGGAGATGGCATCATGGCACAGAGGAGATGGCATCATGGCATGGAGGAGATGGCACCATGGCACGGAGGAGATGGAATCATGGCACGGAGGAGATGGCATCATGGCACAGAGGAGATGGCATCATGGCATGGAGGAGATGGCACCATGGCACGGAGGAGACGGCACCATGGCACGGAGGAGATGGCATCATGGCATGGAGGAGATGGCACCATGGAATGGAGGAGATGGCATCATGGCATGGAGGAGATGGCACCATGGCACGGAGGAGATGGAATCATGGCATGGAGGAGATGGCACCATGGCACGGAGGAGATGGCATCATGGAATGGAGGAGACGGCAGCATGGCATAGAGGTGATGGCATCATGGCATGGAGGAGATGGAATCATGGCACGGAGGAGATGGCACTGTGGCATGGAGGACATGGCACCATGGCACGGAGGAGATGGAATCATGGCATGGAGGAGATGGCACCATGGCACGGAGGAGATGGCATCATGGCATGGAGGAGATGGCACCATGGCACGGAGGAGATGGAATCATGGCACGGAGGAGATGGCATCATGGAATGGAGGAGATGGCATCATGGCACAGAGGAGATGGCATCATGGCACGGAGGAGATGGCACCATGGCACGGAGGAGATGGCATCATGGCATGGAGGAGATGGAATCATGGCACAGAGGAGATGGAATCATGGCATGGAGGAGATGGCATCATGGCACGGAGGAGATGGCATCATGGCATGGAGGAGATGGAATCATGGCACGGAGGAGATGGCACCATGGCATGGAGGAGATTGCACTGTGGCACAGAGGAGATGGCACCATGGCACGGAGGAGATGGCATCATGGCACGGAGGAGATGGAATCATGGCACAGAGGAGATGGCACTATGGCGCGGAGGAGATGGCAACATGGCACGGAGGAGATGGCATCATGGCACGGAGGAGATGGCATCATGAAATGGAGGAGATGGCATCATGGCATGGAGGAGATGGAACCATGGCACGGAGGAGATGGAACCATGGCACGGAGGAGATGGCATCATGAAATGGAGGAGATGGCATCATGGCATGGAGGAGATGGAACCATGGCACGGAGGAGATGGAACCATGGAATGGAGGAGATGGCACCGTGGCACAGAGGAGATGGCACCATGGAATGGAGGAGATGGCATCATGGCACGGAGGAGATGGAATCATGGCACGGAGGAGATGGCATCATGGCATCAGGCTGATGGCAGCAGGGACAAACCCTTGTCTTCAGCCTGAGGGCACAGGAGACTGACCTTTCCCAGACAGCCACCCTTTGGTGCCTGAGGGAACACAGACCAGCGACAGCAAGGCCTGAAAATGAGTTTTCAGGAAGTAAAATGTTCCTGGGAGTCGGAGGGCAAAAAGCTTTGGTGAGACAATCCAGCGTCACGCCAGATCTTCCCCACTTCTCTCCAGTTTCTCCAGGCCATGTAAGCGGTGGCCGTGTCCTGGGCCCTGCTCTGTCCCCACAGCCCTGCACCCACACGGGCTCTGCGGGATTTATCTGCCAGGACGGGCAGGGCACGGAGCGGAGCCGGCGCCCAGCTGGCACCCAGCCCTTGGCTGCGGTGACGGGCCTCATTAGATGCTTAATTTTCAAGATGTTCGCTAACTTCACGGGCTCTTTCCGGGCCAAGAGCGGGAACTCGCCCGCGGTCCCCGGTGGCGTCTGTGGGCCGTGCGGCGTGCCGGGGCCTGCGCCGCCGTGGGTGGCAGGGCCGTGGCCCGGAGCCCACCCGCCCGTGCCAGGCGTGTTCCTGCAGCCCTTCCCGGGCCATCCCCACGGCAGCCCAGGTGATTCTTTCTTTTCCTTGCTCCCTGCCCCCGGGGCGGCTCCGAGCCTTTGATTACCGAGGCTTGTCAGGGCATTTCAGCAGCTCCAGAAGGTGCGTGTAAACACGGCGATTAAAAACGCGGTTCCAAGGGGCTGTGCTGAGGCTAAAAACGGCACTGAGGTAGCACAGAGATTGAGGGGGGTACCACAGTAAGTGATCTATTTTTCTAAGCCCCCAGGAGTTCACAACAGTGGGGATGGGGGCTCAGCTGGGGGCGTGGGAGGGGGTGAAAGCCAGGGGACGATTCATCCCCAGGAGACGGCAGGGAGGAGAAAGTGTTGCTGTATGGTCCAGGGAAGATTTTCTGACTGTTCAGGGAGGAAGGAAGGAGCAATTTTTAGATAAAGTGACTGGACCGCCCTGACAACCACATTGTTTATTAGTGGAAAGTTGGAGGATTTCAGAGAGAAAACATTATGAAGGTCGTTTTTTCTGTTCAGCTCTGCAGAGCAGCCAGGGGCCTCACCATTCCTGGCCAGAGATGGAACAGCTCACGGAGGTTCTCCCAGCAAAATACAGCTGAGCAAGGAAGATCACTTCTTTCCTCCCTCCTTTACTATTTCACACCTTGCTTTCATGACATCAGAGCTGCCTTTTGCTGTGTCATATATTGACAGATGCTAAAGCTGAGCCCCAGCCAGGGGAGCTTGGCAGGGAGGGGAAAGGGGTTTTGGTTGTGGAGCTGAGCAGGGTGTGGAAGCTGCCCCTTCTCTGCACAGCATCAGCTGCAGGTACTGCCACAGGGATTGTTGGTCCCTTGGTGCTCATACAGCAGTGGGTCCCACAGACAGTGCCCAGCAAAGCTCTCATTAATGTGCACCTTGTTCTGGATTTAGGGTGATCAGACCTTCAGAGCCTGCTCTGACCCCTCCTCACCCTCAGTCCTTCCCCCCCCCCCCCCCCCCTCCAGACCCATCTCCCTCCCTGGGGCTGTATTTGCTTTGCAGATTTGAGGAGGAGAAGGAATGGGAGCAGGAGTAGCAGCTGGAGCAGGAACAGTGTCTGGAGCAGGAGTGGTGGCTGGGGCAGGAGTGGTGACACTCGCTGTGCCAGGCACATGAGCTCTCTCCAAGCCAGCTGGAGGAGAAAGAGCTCTTCCTCAGAGCACTCAGGGTATCCCTCTTCGTTCCCCAAACAGACAGGCTGTGGCCAGCAGTTAATTTCCCTCTGGCGCAGTGCCCTGCCCAGGCAGGGTGGCAGGCTCTTCTTTTAATAACTTATTTATCTTTCCTTATTGCAGGAATGATGACAGTTTTCATTATTAAGCTGCTAGGTAATAGTGTAGCCTTTGGTGGGAGCTGACTCATCATCCCCTCTTTGCTGACAGCTGGATTCAGTTCCCCGGGAGAGCTGTGACAGCAGCAGGACAAGCAGTGCCCGTCACTGCTGCAGCTCCAGGGCTGGCAGGGTGGGCACAGTCACTGGGCACATGCCCTGCGAGGCTTGGGCTCCCCAGTGGTGCTCCCGTCCCCCGGTGCTGTCCCCCTCTCTGCTGTCCTGTTGTCCCCGTATTCCGGAGAGGCTCCTGCCCTGAGGAGCTGGCGCGTCCCTCGCTGTGGTGGTGCCACAGCAGGGACACTGGGGACATCGAGCACAGGGCCATGGGAAGCACAGGCAGTGCCATGAACCCAGCCCAGCCCCAGCACCCATGGAGGAGTGGCAGGGACATGGAGAGAGGTCACCAGCTCCTGCCTTGCCCTGGAAGCACGGTCCTCCTCCCCAGCCCGAGGATTTGGAAACCACCAGCCCACAGTGGTTGTGTGTGGGCACCGTGGAGCTGGAGAGAAGCCACAGAACAGCTGGAGAGGCTCTCCCTGCCCTGCTCAGCCTGGAGCTCCAGGGGGAGCTCCCTGGGGATGGTGACACTGGGGGCTGGTGACACTCGTGGCAATGCCCACGGAACGAGGGCAGAGCAGAAGGATCACCTGGGGCCCAGCTGTGTGCCTGTGCCAGGGATGCAGCACTTGCCACCATCACTGGACTGCGCTGGCGGCGGCAGCAGTGATATATGAAATCAATTAAACATGACCCATTTTTAATTAGATGTACAAACATGCCTAAAGTTGAATGAGGGCTCTTTATAAAGAAAGAATGCAGTGTGGTACCACGTTAAATGAGAAACTCATGTACTTCCCAAGTGGGAGCTTCCCAGATTTACACGTGGAGCTGCCTTTGCAAAGCTGCCCTTCTCCCGCTGCTTGGCAGAGGCAGGTTCCCACAGCAGGCTGTGGGGACAGGGACCCACATTGCCACTGGTGGGGCTGGCAGCTGGGAGGGGGCCTGATCCTGCACCTCCAGAAGCCTTAAAGCCACTGGATGGTCCCCAGCGTGTGCCCAGCTCCCGTGTCAGCTGTGCTGGCAGCTCCTGCTGCCCTCTCCTCTCCTCCCGCAGCTGGACCCTGCTGCTGGTCTCATCCATCCCTTCCAGATGGACACCTTGAATGCATACACCTTGCTGCCCTTCCAGAGGGGAAGAAAATGGGAAAAAAGTGAACCCGTTTCTAATTATGCCTTGTTTGCTTTCATTTAGAGCTAATTCAGCCCACACAAAAGTTACTCACCCTATTAAAAGAAGTGCATATTAAAAAAAACCCAAAAAAACAACAAACCCAAACCCACAGATGCCGGATTCATTTAGACTGTAGAAATTGAGTTGTGGCTATTTCCACCTTTCCCCCTCTGATTACAAACTATTTGCGTCTCAAAACAAACCATCTTTAATTTGGACCAAAATTTGCAGGGCTCTTCTCTCTCCCCCATGTGGTGAAGCAAGTGGCACAGCCTTGAGCACTTCCAGGGAACTTCCACAGCTTCTCTGGGCACCCTGTGCCAGGGCCTCACCACACAGGGAAAAATTCCCACCTGAGCCTTCTCTTTGTCTTGGGTGGAAGGAAGACATTCCATGTCCTGTCCCTCCATCCCTTGTCCCAGGTCCCTCTCCAGCTCTCCTGGAGCCCCTTCAGGCACTGGAAGGGGCTCTGAGGTCACCCTGGAGCCTTCTCCTCTGCAGATGGGCACCCCCAGCTCTCCCAGCCTGAACTCCTTGCTGGGGCTCTGCCTGTGCTACCGAGGGCCAGGACTGGGGGCACTGTGGATGTCCCCATAGCCACGCTGCCAGAGGCTGTGTGGGAGATGGACAGGAGTGATTGCTCTCCTCTCCTCTCCTCTCCTCTCCTCTCCTCTCCTCTCCTCTCCTCTCCTCTCCTCTCCTCTCCTCTCCTCTCCTCTCCTCTCCTCTCCTCTCCTCTCCTCTCCTCTCCTCTCCTCTCCTCTCCTCTCCTCTCCTCTCCTCTCCTCTCCTCTCCTCTCCTCTCCTCTCCTCTCCTCTCCTCTCCTCTCCTCTCCTCTCCTCTCCTCTCCTCTCCTCTCCTCTCCCCCGTGTTTTGGCATCCTGTGGGCATTTTGGCAGAATCGTTGTGAAGGAAAATGATTTGCCAAGACTTTTCACTCACCCCAGCTCCCTGCTGTGCTGGTGCAAGCCCTGGGCACTCAGAGCCCTGAGGCACCGGGCAGTGCCCTGCTCCCACTCGCAGCAGCTCCAGCATCTGGTTCCTGGGGCATGTCAGCCAGGGTTCCCCTCGAGTAACACTCCAGAGATGTTTACAAGATACATACCGAAAATAAATACACAAAAAGGGAATTAGATAAAAATAACAGAGCTGAGAAGCTGTGGGACTCCTCGCCTGCCCTGCTGGCATTGCACGGTGCCCAGAGGGCTGCCCATGGACCGGAATGGGGCAGCCCTGCAGGGGTTTCGGAGAAGAACGGGGGTGTTTGCTTTTCCTATCCTCATGTTTTGCGTTTGGAGCAGGACGTGGAACTGGGAACAGCCATTCTCCCCCGGGTCATGCCGCTGCAGGTCCCACCCTGCCCGGATCCCCCTCCCCACCTCCCTGTGCCCCCCAGGATGCTGCGCTCAGAGTGGAGCGTGAGGCAGCTCGGAAGTGCTGTGCCAGAGGAGGAAAAAGCAGCCTATTAATTAACAGCAAATGTACAGTTAATGGGGCTTTTCCCTTCCTAAACAATTCATCAAAATGATTTCATCGAAATTTAGCTGATGGGGCGCGAAACGCAGCTGCTCTGTCCTGCTCTGCGCTTTTTCTGTCCTGGCAGGAGCAGAACGCTGAGAGTGCAGCCGCGGGTTTGGGATTCGCGGCGCTGCAGGATGGAGGCTCTGGGAGTGAGTCAGTGCCTCTGCCACTGCCAGAACTCAGAAGATAAAGGGGCTGTAAGTGAAGGAGTTCCACCGCACCAAGCTGACGGAGCGCTCACCCCTCTCTTTACGCATTTACTCCTTTGCTGCCTCAAGTTCATTTCAATATGAAGCAGAAATTCCTGTTGGGCCGGTTTGGGGACTGCAAGAGAGACAGGCAAGGGAGGAAGGCCGGGCTGGCTCTTGGGGGTGCTGTCCTGGATATGTCCTGCTGTTTTCCAGTTCACCTGGATAGCAGACTGAGCCCAGGAATGGCCTAGCTTAGGAAAATACTTCAAAAAACAATCAGTTAAAGTTTTAGTGTTTTTTTAAAGATTGCTCTTATATAGGAAGAGGGAAGCCGGCTGTTTACAGCTTTAAAGGCTTGGCTTTTCCCTTAGAAGTCACAGTGCTTTTGGAATTTAAAGGTGTAGAGAAAACCTAGAAAACCCTGAGATATTTTGAAGCACTGCCTCCACCAGGACTGAGGGCAGGTGCCGTCCTCCAGAGCAGCAGAGCACCCAGAGTGGGATGGGATGGAACAGAATGGAGTAGAATAGAGTAGAATAAAATAAAATAGAATTAGAATAGAATAAAAAGAATTATAAGAATAAAGATAAGATTAGACTAAGACTAAGACAAGGATAAGAATAAAAATAAGAATAAGAATAAGAATAAGAATAAGAATAAGAATAAGAATAAGAATTAGATAGAATATTATATTTTCAGCTGGAAGGGACTGACAAAATCAATCTGTTCCAACCACCTGATTCTTTCAGGAAGCTGAAGCACATTAAGGGCACTGTCTAAATGCCTCTGACACCCTGACAGGCTTGGGACATTGACCCCCTCTCTGGGAAGCCTGCTCTGGAGATATGGGGTGGGAGCTGCAGCAATGGACAAACAGAATCCAGCTGCCAGAGGAGCAAATCCTGGAGCCTCACAACTTTCCCATCCAGCCATGAAACAATCTGCTGATTTTATTGAAACCAGATCGCCGGCTCCATCCTGCAGCCGCTGCTCCGGCGGGTTCGGCACGTCCAGCAGCCCCCGGGAGCTGGCCACGCTGCAAGGGGAGCGGCGAGGGGGACACAGGAGAGGCCAGCTGGCCACGTTCCCACCACAGCATTGCCCACACTCACAAGGTGGACACGTGTTTTCAGGAAGGTGGATCAGGCACTGCCAGGATCTGGAGGGGCTCCTTGGAGCCCTCAGGGTTCCCATGCAGTCCCAGCCTGCATACCCTGTGGATGCACAGGTTCATCCCAAAGGTCGTGACTGAAATGAGCAAAACCATCCAAACCTGGGATCCCTTATCTTTGTGGTGGTGGCACGGGGAAATCGTGGCGCTGGAACATCGCTGGACTGAGAGAGTACAAGGACAAAAGTGGGTTTCTCCTGGAAATTCTGCAAAGCCTGGAGATTCCAGACTGGTGGAAATCAGCCCAGGTGAGCCAAGCAGAGACAAGAGAGGTTCACACAGGGGCTCAATTATGTCACCAGCTGGCAAATGCTGCCACACGATTGGTGCAAGGGCTGGAAAGTCTGAACAAACCAGAGGGTTTGTTCTTGGTTCACAAACCTGGATTTGGGACTGAGCCTTGAGGAGCTCGGGGGGTGGTTCTGGATGTCCAGGGGGCTTTGATGGGGTCCCCAAGGGAGCTCATCTGCCCCCAGGGATGGGGGGAGGTGGGCAACAGGATAAAACCCTCCAATCATGGCAGACTTGGCTTTAAAGCCGTGGCTTTAACATAGCAGGAGAAGATACAGATTGTGGGGATTGCACTGGATGCTCTGAGTCCCTGCTGAGGCATGGCAGGGGTCCTGCAGCATTCCTGAGGGTCCCAGTGTGGATGTCATGGAGGGGCTGATGGAAGGGCTTCAGTTGTATCTGCAGCTCCTGAGTAGGGAAAGCGTCGGTGTTCGTGTTGCTAAGGAACTCCAGCAAGGTCCAACCTACCCAAACCCACCAGCCCTTGGAAATCAGGTGCACAGTCCCACCTGGCACTGTCCCTCTGCCCCTGGTGGGACAGCGACAGGCTTGGGGGGTGAGGGAGGGTGGCTAGTGCAGGACCCCAACATGCTCCCTGCCTTCCCTCCCTGGGAAATTATCCCTGCTCACCAGGCGGGGAGACAGTGGGTACAGCCCCAAGTGTGCTTAAAGACACCCCAGGTGTGCTCACAGACCCCAGAGCTGCTCACAGACCCCAGATCTGCTCACAGACCCCAGGTGTGCTCACAGACCCCAGGTGTGCTCATAGACACCCCAGGTGTGCTCACAGACCCCAGATCTGCTCACAGACCCTGGATCTGCTCACAGACCCTAGGTGTGCTCACAGACCCTAGGTGTGCTCACAGACCCCAGATCTGTTCACAGACCCCAGGTGTGCTCATAGACACCCCAGGTCTGCTCACAGACCCCAGGTGTGCTCACAGACCCCAGGTGTGCTCACAGACCCCAGGTGTGCTCAAAGGCCCCAGAGCTGCTCACAGACCCCAGATCTGCTCACAGACCCCAGATCTGTTCACAGACCCCAGAAGTGCTCACAGACCCCAGGTGTGCTCACAGACCCAGGTGTGCTCATAGACACCCCAGGTGTGCTCACAGACCCCAGAGCTGCTCACAGACCCCAGATCTGTTCACAGACCCCAGATCTGTTCACAGACCCCAGAAGTGCTCACAGACCCCAGGTGTGCTCATAGACACCCCAGGTGTGCTCACAGACCCCAGGTGTGCTCACAGACCCAGGTGTGCTCATAGACACCCCAGGTCTGCCCACAGGCCCCAGGTGTGCTCACAGACCCCAGGTGTGCTCACAGACCCCAGACGTGCTCACAGGCCCCAGATCTGTTCACAGACCCCAGAAGTGCTCACAGACCCCAGGTGTGCTCACAGACCTCAGGTGTGCTCACAGGCCCCAGAGCTGCTCACAGACCCCAGGTGTGCTCACGAACACCCCAGGTGTGCTCACAAACCCCAGATCTGCTCACAGACCCCAGATCTGTTCACAGACCCCAGATCTGTTCACAGACCCCAGAAGTGCTCACAGACCCCAGAGCTGCTCACAGACCCCAGGAGTGCTCACAGACCCCAGGTGTGCTCACAGGCCCCAGAGCTGCTCACAGACCCCCCCAGGTATGCTCATAGACACCCCAGATGTGGTCGCAGACCCCAGAGCAGCTCATGCCCCCCCCAGATTCGCTCACAAACTCCAGATCAGCTCACATAACTCAGATCTGCTCACAGACCCCAGAGCAGCTCATGAGCCCCCAGGTTTTCTCTCTTGGGTTCATTTATCTCTCACCAGCAGCATCAGGGCAGAGTGAGAGCCTCCCTCCCGTGGGACACAGGGATCACCTTTGTCTGTGCAAGGAATTCACCCAGGCATGCTGCAATAACATGCCTCCTGGGATAAGGACTTAACCCTGGCAGCCTCTTTCCATGCAGGAAAATATCCCGAATGTTTTAACAAGGCAGAGAGTTATCCAGCTCCTCACTCCCCTCTCGGCTCAGAGAAACCATTCCCAAATTTCTGCAGGGATGTAAACAAGGCAATAACTAGGGAAGATGAGTTCCTCTCTAGGACCACTTGGCTCCAATCTGTTAAAGAGATATTTTGGGCACTTTTTTTTTCTCCGAAGCCTGAGGTTTTTTTTGAAACAGAGCGAATTAACAAACCCCGGAGCTGGCTGATTTCAGCTGAGTGTTTTGATGAATTGTGTGCCATAATGGCCCCAAACAAGTTGGGGAGTTTATCCCATCCCACTGCACAGCCCATTCTGTGCCGCATCCGTTAGCTTCTGCCCCGGCACTGATTGGAGAGTCTGTTCTCCTCCATCATCTCCTCTGGCTGCTCCAAAATGGAATATTTCGAGGATTCTAGAGAGAAGGGGGTTTTTGTCTGCCAGAAAGCCCTTCTGCTGAGAGGTGTCTGCAGGAAGCTGAGCACAATCAACTTGTAAAGTTGGAAAATTTGCTCAAAATGCAAATCCTGTCCCTCTGGCTTAGATCCCAGCACAGCACAGGTCATGGAGGTGAGGAGCGAACATGGCCCCAGGTATTCACAGCTTCCCAAACCAAACACCTGAGCTCATTTGGGAACTGATCCATCATTTCCATTTCCGTACATATTTATTGCACTCCTCTCTCTTCAGCACTGTTTAAAAAACAAACGCAAGTTGAGCCATGGATTGACTGATTTATCGTTGTATGCATTTACCAATTGGTTTCTATTTGTCTGAAAAATACCCACAAGCCTTAAAAGACAGATTCTTGCTGATGTCTAGAAAACAGAATAACCTGCAGGTCAGTTTGTGGGACTGGTTCCCGCTCCTGAGCTGGGATCCTGAGAGCTCCTGAGGCATCATCCTGAAGATGGTCCGGGTAGGATCACAGGACCACAGAACCATTTAGGTTGGAAAAGGCCTCCGAGATCATTGAGTTGGTGGCGCTATGTGTTCCTGTTTATAAATTAATTAGATCTCAAATGCGCTTGTGGCTGTTTGCGAGCCCTCTGGCTGGTTGGAGACCATGCGGTTCTGATCCTCAGCAGCACAGGGAGTGGCTGGACATGGGAACAGGCTCCCCACAGAAGTGGTCATGGCACCAAGAGTTCACAGAACATTTGGACGATGTTCTCAGGCACAGGGAAGGATTTTGGGGCTGTTGTGTGCAGGCCAGGACGTGGACTCAGTGATCCTTGTGGATCCTGTGTGATTTGCCCACAGGTGAGTCTGAGGAGTCACTCACAGCTCAAGTGAGAGGTGAGGAGCTCTTCATCTCCATCCAATCCTGAGCCACAGCTGTTCCTTTCTCTAATCCATGGACACGACATCAGGAGCAGCAGCATTCCTGAGGGAGCATGGGTGGTTCCTGTCGGGCTGACACAAAGGCTGTTCCGCAGCACTGCAACGTTTAGCCTTGGCCAGGAGGAATGGCTGTGCCATTGTACTGCACAAAATTTATTGTTATAACCCCAAGGGACCTGACCAACAGTGGGCAGCTCCCAGCAAATTCCCAGATTTATGCTGTCCCTCTCCTGTCCCGAATAACTACAACCATCAGGGACTGGCATCTTTTGCCCGGCTGCTTCCCCCAGGGCAGAGACCTGCACCCTTGCCCTGGGGGGTCTGATGGGAGAGTGGTGGGTGCCCAGGTTGGCAGCTCTGCCAGATGAGCAGGCAGCTGGTCCCGGTGTGCACGAGCTGGCAGGGATGCGGCACTTGCTGTGCTGGAGCCGTGCTCCCCTCTCCTGCCTCATTCGCCACATTTCCTGTTGTGGGACAAATCTGCTTTTTGTGTAAATCTGTCAGCAGCAAGAAGCCAGCGAGTTTCCCTAAGTGAGTTTTTCGTGTATTTTTAATAAAGGTCACTCTGTGTTTACTGGCAAAGACGATCGATATCGGCTCATAATTCATGAAGGATCCCACTGGTCTGTAACGACCTGCGGTCGGAGCGCACAGCGAGCCTTATCCACAGCCTCTGCCAGCCCCTGCAGGGTCCCGCTGCCTTCTGCCTCTGCCCAGCCTGAGGGTCACTCCCCTTGGAGCCGTTTCCTCCTCGTATCCTGAGGTGGGGCTGGCAGAAGCCCCCAGCTCAAGCTGTCCTGGCTGGACACTGCTGCTCACCCCTTTCCCATCACAGCCCGAGGGAGAACCATCAGTTTCCATCCATCCCCTCGCCCCCAGGCTGCTCCCCGAGCTGAGGGGTGAGCTCTGATGGGGCTGGATGGGGCACAGCCAGCGATGAGGCTCCCAAGGTGCCCATGGGGGGACACGCTGAGCCCCTGGCAGTGGCTGCCCCTCGCTCTGACCCCACAACATCCCCCCTGTGCCCAGAGCCAGCCGTGGCAGTGGCTGCAGGGAAGCTCGGGCTGGCTGTGATGAGGGAGTGAGGGAGGGAGGGAGGGAGGGAGGAGAGAAGGAACAGGAGACTAATGCCTTAACAAATTTGATTTCAGAGCAAACGAGCTGGCTGCTGTTGTGCGGCACTGGTAACCTGGTTTTGTGTTGCCGGCTGCACTGGGAAGCGTGGCTATTTTTAGGTTATTTTTAGGCTCTTAATGCTAGTGGAAGAAAAGAAAAAGAAAGGGGGAAAAAAAAAAAAAAAGGAAGGAAGTATAAGCCCTGCGGTAAATAACTGGGTCTGTGTGGAATTGGGGTGAGCTCTGAAGGTGCATCTGGAGCTGCTCTTCCCAGTGAGCCTCATCTGAGTTCCAGGCAGGGGTATCCAGGCACACCAGGACTCAGGGTGGTACCTCTTCTGGGGGGGACTGGGACATGCCTCAGGCTGGATGGGGACACTGGAGTGATAGGAGGGCTCCAGCCCAGGAGGACCAGCAGAGAGCCAGGCGCAGGGATGGCCCAGAGGCTTGTCCTGCTGCAGGGACATCGCATCCTGCCCATCCTCTGCTGCCCTCCCTCGTGTCCTGGTCCCCACAGTCTGTGGGTGGAGCCATCCATCCTCCCCTGCCCTGCCTGCAGCTCCCTGCCCACTCCCCAGTCACTGTTAATGCCTAATGCCTTCAGCCGGGGTCTGCTCCAAGCAGCTACTGAGTTCATTGCCCTGAACTTTGGAACCAAAAAGGGAGAGAAATTATAGATAAACGTTCCATAAAACCTTTGTCTGAACGGCATGGTGCAGGGATAAACCATCCTGGGGACGTCAAAGCTCTAAGGAGCTGGTGGGATCTGAGACAACAGAGCAAGCAGGAGCTGGCTGGAGTTACTGTCTGTGGGAAGGAGCTCGGCTGGTGATCCCGAACATCAGTTTGGAATGATCAGCTTACTTCCCCTTCACAAAGCAAATCCCTGGGAAGTTTGCTATGGGAAGACGAATTAATAGCCCAGAACTTTTTGTCGGGCCAAGCATGTGGCTGTGTCTGAAGAAGAGGCCAGGCTTCTGAGCAGCATTTGAGGATGGGCTTCCCAAGGAGCCCTCAGCTTGGCTGGAGACCTGTGGGGGTGGATTTGGGGTCTTCAGGAGCCCTGTGGCTGGCTGGAGCTGCAGCATGACTGCACATATGGTGTCCCCTGCTGGGACAGGGGCAGCTCTCGGCCCCTCAGGACACTGCAGGCTATTTCTATCCCTCTGGCTTTTATTCCAGTTCAGCTTTGGCAAAACAAACCTCAGCATGAGCCTGGGAAAAGCTGCTTGTACACGGCCTTGGGCTCGGGTGGACTCCCACTCTCAGGGGCTGGGGAGCAAAGTCAGGCAGGCACTGCAGAAATGGACAATTTCTGATCAAATATTCAGCCTGAGCTGCCTTTGAACCTACTGCTAATCCCTCCTTGGCCACGGCTGGGATTGCATTTCCCAAATACCAGTGCAAGCATGTATTTGCACAGCATAAACCTGATTTGAGTCAACATTTTCCTCTTTACACTTTGGTTCCGTTTCCCATGTCTTGAGGTGTGAGAAGCTCACCCAATGGAGGGTTTGTCACCTGGTCTCTGGGTCCCTGCCAGTGGCCAGGGGACTCCCAGGTTTCTGGCTCCCCAGTGGGACTCTTGCCCGCACCCCCAACCTCCTCCTGTGAGCGAGAGACTTTTACAACAGCACAGCCAGCATTTTATACAGTTCTGTCTCATGCTGATTTTTCCACTCCTCTCAGCCCAGGCCTGTGGGATATCACTTCCCTTTTGCTGCTGGGCTGGGGGCCACCAGCCACTTTCAGTGACATCAGTGACAAAGCCACTTCAATCCTGTCTGCCTCGCTCCTGCTTGTGTGTCCCAAACCTGCTTTCACTAATTTGGAGGGGGAAATGACAAGAATTAAAACTGTTCATCAGTTTCTCTCTTCTGCCCTTCTCAACTGCTGTTGCTCCATCCCATTACATCCCTTTGGATCTCTCCTCCCTTCTCCCCTCTGCCCAGCTCCTCTTCCCACAGTAGAGCCACAAAGGACATGGGAATGTCCTGGCCTGCACACACTGTCACCAAAAGTGGTGGCAGGAGGGGTGGGCAGCCTCACACGACAGGGGCACGGCCCTGTGGGGAGCTTTGCCATGTGTTTAAACTGGCAGGAGCATCCTGGAAAAATGGGATGGAAGGATGGCCATACAAGAGACAAGAAGAGGGTGTACAGCTGTGGTCTGAGACCTGGAAAATGTGCCCAAGCTGGGAAGAGGCAAATTCCCAATGCAGAGTTTTCTGCAGTGCTCGGAGATGCTCCAGGGCTGGGACTTGTCCCTGCTCCAGAGGTCACTCTCCTGCGTCTCTTCCCTGGAGAGAGAGGGCAGCTCTGTCCAGCGACACTCACCCAGGAGACTGTGCTACAGAACAATAGCAGTAACAACAGGAATAACACAACTGAGCTTCCCTAATCTACAGTAAGTGACTGGGGCACCCGGGATGAGTTAATGAAATCTGCGGCTCAGAGTCCCGTCCCACAGCCGGGGTCATCCATCACCTCACTCACCGCGATTGCCCCTCTCGACAGCTGCAGCTCATTTTTAATTATTGATGCTATCTCACAATGTCCCAGTAAACGCGTGGAAGTGAGTTTTGTGGGAACAGTGAGGTGCCTGCACGAATGCTGGCAAGCCTGCCTGGGGAGCAGGGGCTCAAGGCCGTGCAGGGAAGGGAAAGCAATTCCTGACTCCCCAAGCCCCAGCACCGGGGACCCCTGTGACAGGGCTGGGCTGAATCGAGAGGCAGCTGCCCTTGTTTCCCTCTGCAGTATCGAGCAGGCCTTTCATGACCAAAGCGCTCTCCCACCGGGCACAATTGCCTTTGTCCCCGCTCCAGCCTGCTCTCCGCACCCTCCTCCCGTCCGTGCCGTGCCCAGGGTGCCCCCGCCCTGCCGCATCCCTCTCTCCCTCCCCGCTTCCCCAGCCAGAGGTATTTTGCAAACACAAATGCATTAACAAGCTGGCGAGAGCCCCCATGAATATTTCATGTTTAACATGCCCTCGTTTCCTCCCGGTTAATGGATCTCTCCCATTATGCCTCCGCCCGTCTGAGCAGGATACCTTTTCAGTGGAACATAAAAGCTGCTCCCCGGCGAGGTGGAGACGAAACCACTCCGCTCTGGGATTCAACTGCCCGCGAAGCAGAAGGTCCAGTGCCTGCCTTCGTGTGCTTGGACCACTGGGTTTCCCTTACCAGCTCCCATTTCCCTCCCTCAGTCCATTCCCTTCCTTTTTTTTTTTTTTCCCCCCCCCTTCTCACTGAATTTTGCTGGCCTGGGTGTCCCTAATACCTTTTACTCCTGGAGCTTCCCACGCTGGGATGCTTCAGGCAGAGCAGAGGGACTCAGTCACAGCTGCTGCTGGGAGAAGCTCGGGCTTAGGGAATGAAAAAAAGAAAAAGGAATTGATCCAGATTTAATGAAATGTTACATTTTACTCTCAGGGGAACATTTGGTTTGTTCTGAAGAGCTGATTTTTAAAAAGTAAGGATTGAAGGGTGTTTTTAAAAAGTGAGGGATTTTGGAGAGCAAAATCAACACATTCCATTGTCGAAATGTCAAAGGGAGGTTCTTAATCAGGGAAAAAGAAAATTTAATTTCGAGATCTCAGTGTGACTGAAATGAAGGAAGAAAGGGCAGAACTGGAGTAGCTGGCCGAGGGAACTTGTACACAACAGGATGATTTCCCCTCGTGGAGGCTCCAATGGCATCTCCAGTGCTGCGGGTCCCCTGATCCCAGGGGAGTCCTTGGCTCTGCCTTGGCACTGTGCTCCGTCCCACAGCCCAGGATGGGAGCAGCTCTCCTGCATCCCAGCACTGGGATGGGCCAGCAGAGCAACCAGCTCTTCAGTTTGACACGATTGGAAGTTCCATAGAGCAGGAATGAAAACAAAGCCTGGGCCAAAAGCTGCTCCTGCCAGGGAACTGCTCCCTCGCAGGGCTCTGGCTCCAGTTGGGTGTCGGTGTGGTGGGTGCTGATAGACCCCCATAAAATGTGCACACGACGGGAGGGCCACAGACACCCTGTGCCACTGCTGGGGACCTCGCCAGGGCCCCCCGGCTCAGCCACAACCTCCTGGCACCAGGATCCGGTAGTGTCGCGCATCCCGAGGGCACGGCTGTGCCAGGAGCGCGGCTCCAACTCTGGGAGCAGCTGTGCTGGGGATGGGATCGCTCTCTCCCGCTTCACTGGCGCTGAGGGATCCCCATCCTTGGGTGCCAATGGTGTCCCCCATTCCCAGCCTCATCCCTGGCATCACCCGTTCCCAGCCCAAAATAAGCTACTTTTCTGTTTCAGGCGATCTGGAGCATCTCCCAGCTGGGAGTATTGGGGGGGGTGGGGCGTGGGAGGGTTGTGCCCAAAACTTTGGGTGCTGGGGAGGGAAGGGTGTCCCTTGTCTCACTCCATTGCCAGTCACCTCCTGACTCCTCAGCCAGACTTGAGGTTCCCTCTGTGCCCCGTCTCCTCCTCCCCAGCTCCCTCCATGCCCGCTCCCTGCCTCCAGACCCTTTTTCCTTTTACATGCAGGATTTTAATCTAATTTTCTCAATGCAAATCTTAACAGGGAAAAGCCTTGAAATCAAATCTCCAGAAGTCTCCTTTCACAGTTCAGAGATCTGATTAAATTGCAAGCTTGGTTAATATTTGGTGCGACGGGGGGCGGGGGGAGCAGGGGATGGGAGGAGAGGGGAGCGGAGTGAGTGGATCTGTCGGAGGGGCCGGGGCCTTTTCAAATAATCTGTTTACCCCTGCAGCTAAGGAGCCCATTAGCAAGTGTTCTCCGTTCTAATTTCCCGTCGTGCCGTGTCCCGCAGACCTCACTGTGTTTATTTGGAGAAGCAGAACAAAATTGTTTGTATAATTAGATCTGCTACAAGGGCTGCCCTTGAAGGGTCCCCAGCAGGAAGCTTTCGATTGCAAAGGGCCCCCGCTGCCGGGGACCCCCAGCCTCAGCCCCCAGCACGGCCAACAACAACATCATCCCACTGGGATGGGCTCAGGGGGGCCCAGATGTGTTCCCTGCCCGCTGCCTGCCCACGGACACGCAGCCCTGTGGTGCTCCAGCTGCACACGGGGCTTTTCCCGAGGGATGAAGCAAAGGGCTGCTCTGCTGCCCATTCCAGTCCCTGCCAGGACAGGGACAGCCCCGTGAAACGGCCGCAGCTGCCCATCTCCAGCAGCCCGGAGTTTGGCTGCTCCTGCATCCCACCCAGCCTCCCACCAGCGTGGCCCCAGTCCAAAGCTGGGATGTTTTCCAGCTGTGTCAGTGTGGGGAACCTTCCTCCTTCCCCAGTCGCTTCCCCATGGCTGGGAATTCAGACAGAGCTGCCCTGCTCACCCCAGACACCACAGAGCCAGGGGTGCTCTCACTGCCAGCTCTGACTGGAATCGCCAGGAGGTGTTCCCAGCAGTGCAGGGATGGCTCACAGATCCCTCCTGTTCCTCCTGTCATCCCACCACAAGCTTGGAAGTGGTTATTTTGGTAGGAGAAGTAGCGAGCAGTGATAGGTAAATCAGATCTGGTGGAGGCAGCCCCGCAGAGCGCTTGGAGCTACTGACATTCCTTTAGTTCAAGAGTGTTTTACTGGAAAATGATTTTTTTCTGGCTGTTGACAAAAATTTCTGTTGTTTTTTTTTTTGGTAAATGAAAGTGCTTGAAAAACCGTATTTTCAAAAAAACCACTTGGCATTAAGAAAAAGAAAAAATTAGGAAAAAAGTGGTTCTTAAAGATCCCATCACTGAAAAGAACAGAAAATTTTCCCCAAGAAACAAAGATTTAAATGATAAAAATAAAACTTTTTTTTTTTTTTTTTTTCCTGTGTGGGGTAGAAACCCCCCCACCTCTTTGACTCTGATAGGGACACACAGCAGAAGGGTTTGGAGGCAAATGTAGCCCAGGAGATATTCTGCCTGTGTTTGGTGTTTAACCATCTCATCCCAACTCTCCTGACTCCAAATATTCCCTAAATAAACCCAATGAACAACACTGGGCCCGGTGTGGGTGATTAATCGTGGTGCCATCACCTCTCAGATGTCCAAACCATGTAATTTCCACTGTGAGCATCTCCATCTCGGTGTGTTCACCACATCCCACCGTGCTGCCCTGGAGCTGCCGTGCTCTGGGCACACACAGCTCTGCTTCCCTAATCCCACCAGAGAGCGCATTGTCCATGAGATCCACCATCCCTGCTCCCAGGGATGCCCCTGAGGCAGCTGGAAGGGGCTGGAGCTGCTGGGACCCCTGGAGCGCTGAGCACCTCCAGGGTTCCTCTCCTGTTGTGGCTCTTCCTCGCTTGGGGTAGGTGGGAAACAGAGACCACATGAGCAACTTAATGGAGCAGAACTCGGCTTTAATCTGTTCCCATAAACGTTTATGATCCCCTAATTATTAACATTTAATGCTGTATTAATTCATTGATGGGCTTTCGCTTTTGATTTTAATGGCTCAGCAATTCCTGCTCTCCCTCCTTCGCTCTTTTGTTCTTGGGAGGGAGGAAGAGGAGGCAGCAGGACGCAGTGCAGTGTGATGGGCGTGATGGCTTTGCCTCCTCTGCTCCTCCTCCTCCAGGAATGGGGTCCCAGGGATCCACAGCCGCTTTTCTCCACATCAGGAAGGAGGGCTGGGAGCAAGGAGAGACCTCTCAGCCACGGCAAGGGACCCCTGCCTGGGACCCGCCTTGCTGAAGGGGGCAAAGTAGCGCCAGAAATGCAGTCAAGCTTTGGGCCAAGCTGAAGACCAGTGAGCTGAAGGCCAGTGGGAACTGCAGGAGATAATCTCGGATGAAAGCCCCTGGGAGGGGGAGCACACATGGTTTAAAATGCTGTTTATTTGAAGTGTCCTGCCGAATTGCTCCCTGCGCTGCCCAGCTCGCACACATCCCCCGTGCCCCCACCCCTGCTCCGCCAGCTGAGATGTTTATTTAAGTGTCCTGAAAACTTTATCTGGAAATCAGTTCCCTTCTCTTCCCCTTGTCCGCCTTTCCACTTTCTTTTCCCCGCCATTCATCACTTTGAAAAATGACCCGTTTTCTCTTCCTGGCTGGTGCCTCCTCCTCCCCTCGCTGCCCGGCCGGCAGCTCCGACAGCCCGGGCTGCCCGCTAATTGATGGGGCTTCTCCGGGCAGTCACAACTACATCCTGGGCAGCCGGGGCTGACAGATGGTCCTGCTCACCCCGGGACACGCCGCAGCCCCCGGGACATCGCCGTGGTGCCGGCAGTGCCCACCCTGTGGGACCACGGCAACGGAGGAGGGATGGGCCCGCAGGAGACCCTGGTGTGGGTTTCTCCCACCCCTGTGCTGCGGTCCTGCTCTCGCTGAGGGTTCTTTCATCTGGCCACTGCTCTGGCTTCCCACATTGTGAGAATTCGCAAGGGGAAAAAAAAAAAAAAAAGAAAAAAAAAATCAATTAACTAAACCAAACCCTGAAACAATTATTTGTCCACTTCCCAAGCTCATTTGGGAAGCATAAACCCCCACACACTTACTGAGGGCTGACGTGCAAAGGCACATGCTGACTGTGTTTTCATGACTAATTTCATCTGCACCGCGAAGCCCCCTCCCCTTCACCCTTTTCCACCTCCATCTGTTCCCCACACTCCGAGCTGTGACAGCAAAAACATGGAAAAACAGCAGAAAAGAGGAAGGAAAAGATGGGAAAAGGCAGCAGACTGTCACTGCACCCAGCACCCTCTTCCAGGCAGGTTTTCCAAGACCTGATGAGAACATTCCATGTGGGTCTGTGCTCATGCCCTGGTGCTGGGGGAGGAGGGAGGGCAGGGAGCCCCTCAGCCCTCAATGTCCACCTCATTTCCTTCCCTTTTCTCTGTGGTTGGCCCCAAAGCAAGGAGGTGGCCTGATCCCATACCTGTTCCCCCACGAAGAGCCCAGATATTAATTTCCAGAGTGCAGGCCGAGGTGCCTACTGCCCAGTGCTCCCTGCACCCCCTGTGCTGATCCTGAGAGCCATTCCCGCTCCTCCACCGGCCTCCTCCTCCAGGCACTCACTGACTGTGCATCAGCTGTAGCTATATCCTGTGGTCTGGAGCTAGGGACGGTGGGTAGATGGACCTTTCATTCCCACAGTCAGGCTCCTAAATTGTACCAAGTCGTAGAGACCAAAGGAATGATTTCCCAAAGCCGTAGGGATCATCCTATGAGTTGCTTTGGCACTTGGGTGGGTGCAGAGCTGGAGTATTGGGAGTTTGGCTGCTGAGCACCTCTGCGGGAAGGGGACAGAGGAGTACCCAAGACTGGGGCTGGAACAGGGGTCAGGGATCATGGATAGGGTTTGGGAACGGGTCAGGGACCTGAGTGAGGTGGGGAAGTGCTCCTGTGGCACAGCAGCACACGTGTGTGGGCACTGGCATGCTCGAGTTCCCAGGGCAAGGTGAGTTCCCCTCTCCCTCCTGCCCCCACTTGCCAGCCCCCTAACCAGCATTCCCTCCTGGAACATGGGCTCCTGCTGCTGCTCCTGGGACCTTCAGCAAAGAGGGGCTGAAGCGCAGCCCTTCGGGCTCGGGGGGCAGCACCAGATCTGCCAGAGATACCCTGTGTTTGCACAGGGTTTCCTTTCCCTTGATCACTCTCAGGGTTTTAACTTCGCTCTTCCTGCAGTTTTCCTTTGTGTCAGCAATTAAGCTGTTGCCCCTCACGAGGAAACATGAATTTCCCTGTGAAGAAAGTCAATTGTTTGTGTCACCCATGAATGGGGCAGGACCCCATGTGGGGTGTGAGGGGATGCTGGCAGGGAAGGTCCTGAGGGATTCCCACAAACACAGGCACTGCCCGTGGGATGGATGTGTGTGGAGGGGATGACTGGGAATGATGACGCTGCACGTTTTTAGGGATGCACACACCTGCCTGGTCACACACCTTACAATGCCAATGGTTTTAGAGCTATTTGTCAAACAGCCCCTCCAGACTGCTGTCAGCTGCTCTCACTCCCAGCTCTGTATTCCTTGGGATACCCTGGTTCTCCAGCTCTGACTCCTATCCCCACCCTGCTACAGAGGGAGGGAGTGGAACAAGGGAAGCAGGGGCTGGCTGGGCTGGTGCTGGCAGCCTCTTGCTCCCCGCCAGCCCCACAGGCCCCCAAGGCTGTGTGAGCAGATGCAGCTCCTTCAGCCCTCGCTGCAAAACGCTGATACCAGCTTCGATACAAGGCAGCATTAACGGGGAGTTTATTTGTGAGTCTTCTCCTGGCAGCAGCAGCAGCAGCAGCGACCGTGTCTCTGCAAGGAGCTGAAAAGCTGCCAGGCAGATCCTCAAGTGAAAAGATGGCAATAAAAGGGCCCTGGCCATAGCACAGCCCCCGCCTCCCCACGCAGCTGCAGCGAGTCCTGGTGTTCTGGGCTTGTCTCTGCAGAGCTCTGGGGCCATCTCTTGCATCCTGAGCCCACCAGCTCTCGGTGATGTTTCCAAGCAGCGGAGGTGGGAGGGATGCCAGCTTCCTCCAGCCCTGCTGAGACACGTGGCTGGGAACGGGATCCGACGTGCACGAGAGCCGGGGGAATGGAGCGGCCTGGAGAAAGCCCTCTCCACAGGGTTTAGACATTTCCGGGGTGAGTAGAAAGCTCTGCCTTGGCTGTATTGCCAGAGCACGCGTGCTCTCAGCTGCCAGCACACTGCTTTCACCCAATGGTGGGGATCACTGGATCCCAGAAAAATCTGGGTTGGAAGGGACCTTAAAGCTCATCCTCTTCCACTCCCCTGCCATGGTGACACTTGCCCCAAGCCCTGTCCAGCCTGGCTTTGAATACTTCCAGAGGTGGGGCAGCCACAGCTTTTCTAAGGAGCCTCACCACTCTCTCAGGGAAGGATTTTTTTCCCAATATCCCATCTCAACCTTCCTCTTCCAGTCGCAGCTTGTTCTCTGGGAGCAGGTACCCACTGCACTGCCTCAGCTTCTCCCCAAGAGGCTCAGAGGTCCCTTGCCATACGTCTGGGCTGTTTCCAGGGAGATCCCCCAGTTGGGATTCGCTGATAAAAATGTGGCGATCCCATAAAGGACAGAGGTGATCCCAGCTCGAGTGAAATCCCTCATGGCCATGAACCTGGCAAACAGCATTTGGAGCTCTGCAGCAAAAAACAAAACAGACCAGACGGCACATATTTTCCTTCCTTTGAAAGGGAAAACACGAAGTTAAAGGATTTAAACACCCCTCCCAACCCCCCTCCACTTTTTAAAAAGGGGAATTAAAGCAAAAATTCACATCTGGAATGACAACTCCTAACCCTGCCCCGTACCCCCAAATTAATCAGGGCCCATAATGGAAATGCTGACAGACTCATAATTCCAGCCTTTCAAACACAGATCTGGTGTTAAACTGCCCCTGCAGCCCCCCGAGGAGGGGACTCGGGTGACACGGGGTGGGGGGGAGCATCATGGGGATGATTTTGGGGGGCTGCTCCCCCCTGCCTGGCTGCGGACACTGCTCCCCTGCAGGGCGCTGAACCCACGGCACGGGGTGCATCGGCACTCCTGTGCCCTCAGACCCCTCTTCCCAGCTCCCGGGGCTGCAGCGTCCCTGTTGTAGGCACAGGCAGCAGGCACAGCTTGTCCCCTGGTCCCCAGGTTGTGTCCCCTCGCTGTCCCTGGGACAGCCCTGGTCTCTGCCGCGCTGCGCCGGGAGCTCGTGTGCCTGGGCTTTTGGGTCAGGGGTCCGAAAAGGGATCCCCGGTGGCTCAGCTCGCACTGGCTGTGCTGAACCCGGCGTGTTCCTCCCTGCAGAGACGCTGCTCCCTCCCGGTTGTCTAAACTTCGGGAGCATTAAGGTACAAGCTGTAAAAACAGCGCCCGACGCCAGCAGCGCCTCGCACACGGCTCCGGGGCTGATGTCGCCCTCCCGCCGCTGTCCCCCGGGGCTCGGGTTTCACATCCCGCCCCAGGAGAGCATCTGAGCTTTTGTGGCTCCAGCGGGACGGCAGCTTCAGGGTGACAGCGGCTCCGGAGCCATGGGTAGTTGGAGCATCCAGAGCCCGGCTCAGAGGGAAGGGACGTGTGAGTGCCCATCTGGGGACAGGGCTTGCCTGGTGCTGGCACTGCCAGGGGCTCTGACCCGGGGCAAGGCAATGGGGGGCAACAGCATCCCCCCCATCTCGGCTCTAGGGTGCATAAAGCATCCCCAGCCTCCAGCAGGTGGGGACTGGGAGGATGTGCTGCCCTCACGCACCCCTCAGTAATTCGGGGCTTTGCCAAGGGGTCACCACAGCCACAGCCCTGTCCCAGCCCTGGCTGTGGGGTCCCGAGGGTGCTGGGGAAGGGAGCGGCCCCCACCCCGCTGGGATAGCACCTGGGCTAGAGTGAGGGGCTGGGAGTAGAAACCTCTATTGTTTTCCCACCTGTCCGAGTTACAAAGGGCCAAATGGATTTTCATGAAATGTTATTAAAAAATGAAAAGGGTTTGGCTTCCGGGCCGAGGCCGCGAGTGCCAAATCCGCCCCAGGCAGAGTTTTATGACTAAGTCTGTAATAAAAGCCTTTGAAAGGGGGGCTTAAAACTGGAGTCTCCACAGACCCTCTCCTCTCAAGGGCAGCACGTGGGGGACTGCAATGTGTTCATATCCTGCTCGGCCTCTCCTGAAGGCTTTTCTCTGTGACAGGGACAGTATACCCCTGCTCTGCTGTCAGCGTCCTGCTGGAGGTGGCTCCCAGGCAGGCAGGGACCCTTTCTGTGGCAGAATTTGGCTGGAGGGAACATCAGGGGCCCAGGGAGAGAGGAGACGTAGCGCCAGACACATCCTAGGAGAGAGCAGCTCCCCAAAAGCTCCGTGCCTGGTGCATGGCAAGGAGCCTGTGTGTCCTGAGGCTGCCTGGGGGGTACCCCAGGCCATCACCCCACGGGTTGGGGGTACCCTGCATTGCCACCCCATGCTCCAGATGATGTCTTGGCCTCCAGAGGGTGGGAAGGGCACTTCCGAGGGTTTGCCTGAGGGCTGGAAGGCTGTGAGCACCCAAGGTCCTTGGGGAGTGAACTCAAACGGGCCCAGGTGGGTGATGACTGGATGTCACACGCTGAGCGTGGCACACGTGCTTACCGCAAACGTGCTCCGGCTGCTCGGAATTCTGTGTGCAAACCTCAGCTTCAAATAATTTGTAAATAATGTTCTCATTACTTTGCTAGCCCTAATTAGGACAAAGGGGGGAGAAATGAAGTATTTAGGCTGACTCCCAGGGAAACTGCATAGAGTAGAGCAGCTCCATAGGCTGTGGAGCAGTGTCCTAGAGGGAGTGCTGGAAACCTTGAGCTGTTTAAATTTAGGCTGGGGAAGCCCTGGAGGTTAATGCAGATCCCATATTGGCCTGGGGAGAGGAGGTGAGAGATGAAAAGGCCCCTTTCAAAGCTCTCCACGGCACCGCAGTGAAGGGCAGGCTGCAGATCTCCCTTTCCTGCCATCCATCGCTCCTCGGGCTGGAATCTCGGGCTCGGCTCTTTTGTGATCAGGTTTTCAACTGTCATTTAACGCGATCAGGGCAGCAGAGCAGTGAGACATCACTGCAGTGCTGCAAAGCCCCAGCTGCAGCTGGAGCTGCGTCACTTGATGGCTTTGCTGCCACCGTCGCCGTGTTCGCTGTCACTCACAGGCCGAGCGGCTGCGAGCGGCAGCGAGGGATGGGAGGGTGAGCGGGTGATGTCTGGAGTTAATGACCACGGGGGGATGACAGGAGCTGAGGCTGGTTGGAGGTGATGCCTGTGGAGCCACTGGCAGCCAAAGGACAGGTTGGGGTGGGCTCCTGGGTGACATCTGATCAAGATCAGGGCTGTGAAGAGATCCCACGGGGCTCCTTGTGGTCGTGGCTGGGCTCAGTTGTGTCACAGTTCACCAGATAAAACCCCTGGACCTGGGCTTCTACACGGTGTCTAACAAATGGACAGTCCATCTTTTCATGCCTCCTCCTCTGCCTGCAGAATGTCGGGCGGCAGAAGCAGCCGTGAAGGCACAAAACCTCTGTGCCCCGTAGAAAATCGGCTCTGAGAGGGGAAAACAGCTGAGCCAGGGCGGAGAGGCCCTGGCACAGGGTGCCCAGAGAAGCCGTGGCTGCTCCATGCCTGGAAATGTCCCAGGCAAGGCTGGATGGGGCTTGGAGCACCCTGGGAGATCTGTCACTACCCGGGTGACGGCTCTGGGATGGTGCTGTGAAGTTGGTGACGGCGCTGGGGCTGGATGGGGTCAGGGTGGCCAGCGCCGCCGCAGCTCTGGCACCGTGCCACAGCCCCTGCAGAGGGGCAGCGGGTGATTCCAAAGGAGTGGAGGGCAATTCCCCCCTCATGCCCCCGAGGAGGGCAGCAGGAGGCGGCACGTGGCCATGCCGGGGTGGGCAGTCCCGCTCCGCGAGCCCCAGGAGAAGGGAAACGGGTGTTTGGGATTGTTTGCTGCAGAAGGGAATGAGCTGAAGACAATGTCAAGCTCTGTAAATATTTATCAGATGAATGGGAGCAGGGTTTGAAACGTTAGACAGCTGAGAAATGGCTGTTTTAATAATTCTCCTGATAAATGAAAACCTCGGGTGGGGGGACAGGGAGCAGGTCATGGGGGAGGGGAGTTGTTTAGAGATTTGGGGCTTGAGAAGCCGTCCCGGGCTGAGATGGGGCCATGGGCTTTCCCCCTAGGGGATGGGGAGCTGGGACAGCCCTGCAGGACCTGGTCTCTGCTGCTCCCCACACCACAGCCTGTGCAGGGCTGGTTTAGGGGTGTCACAGCAGGGGCACACAGGGATGAGCAAAGGGAAAATGACCCAATTCCCTTTTTTTTTTTTTTCCCAGACCTAAAATTCCTGCTGCAGTGGAGCACACGGGGAATGTGCAAGCAGGGCATTCAGCTCTCCCTGTTTTCCCAGTTAAGCATCTGAAGCTCCACGCCTAAGGAACGCAGGAGCAGGGTAGCTCCAGCCTTGGAATTCTCCCTCTGCATCTCCTGGAGCTGTGCCTGGGCCAGGACCCAGGTCTGGCTCAGCAAGGCTCCATCGGCTCCTGGCAGGGGAAGCCCAAAATCCCAGGGCTAGGGCTGGCAGGTGAGCAGGGGAGCTCGGCTCCACGGTCTTTGCTTTCAAACGCGTGTGTGAGTTTGGAGCCTGAACAGAGAGTTGATTAATTGCTGGCCATCTTGGAAGGGCTGTATTTTTTTTTTATTATTTTTTTTTTAAATAGTGTTATTTTAAACAAAACTTTGCCTTTCCCCTTTAAAGGAGACATCTGGGCTCAACGTGGCAGGCGAGGGAGAGGCTGGAGAGTGGGGATGGGCGCAGGGAGAGCTATGTGCAGGGAAAATGCTGTCCCTGCATGGAATCCGTGGGGAAGCTCGCCCTGTGCCAGGCTGGGACCTGGGCCAGGTCCTGCCTGCCCTCCTGGCAATGCCAGGGTCGGGGGATCTTTGGCCAAGGATCCCAGATTTGTTGCAGAGAGTGGAGATTTGGCTTCCCAGTGACTTCCAGGAGAGAACACCTTGGTGATCAACTCCATGACAATGCTCAGGATTAGCTGTGCTATGGATCCACCAGATCCTGCTGCTGCTAGGCAAGCGGCAGGAGAGAAACACGGGGGAGATAAACCTTCCCTCCTCCACTCCTGAAGCATCCCCAGACTCCCTGGGGCTGGGTAGGAATATCCCACCTGGACAGGCTGTCCTGTCAATGTCCTTTACAGGATGTGCCTCTGGCTGTGGGCACTGGGGGTCATTGGGGTGTTTGGGGTACAGGGAGCTCTGGTTTGGCTTTTTATCCGCTGCAAAGTTGTGGGCTCTTCTAATCCCTGGGCTTTGGGGCAAGCTGGAGCACAGCTGAGACAGTGGAATAAAGCAAAGCTTTTGTATTTATTTGTCTTTTAATGCTCTGCCATATTCACCTTTCAGGAAATTTCCGTCTGCTCCGCGAGCTCCTCGCCCGGCTCCGCACCTCGGCTCCACATGGTTTCGTTTTCCTCTCAGCACCAATAAATCTGTGAGTGAAAGCGGCTGCTGGGGGGCTCTGCTCGGCGGCAGACCCTCCCTCGCCCACGCAGGATGTCCGTGTCAGCAGCTTGCAAATCCCGCTCCCGCCCGGCTGGGAGCCGGGGATGGGGGGCCTGGGATGGGGCTGCCTTCCCGCTGGGATGCCGCACGGGCAGAGGGTTCCTGACAGGGCCAAAACTCCTCCAGTGGATCTGTTGGGAGCTGGATGGCTCTGCCCAGGCTCTGGGAGCTCACCTGAGGGCTGGCACTGCCCCGGGCCAGGGGACAGGCTGATGTCCCTTTGGGTGCCGCGGGACAGGCGGGCGCCCGCACCCGGCACGGCGCCCGAGAGCTTTTTTGGGAGCTCCAGCGGATTGCCCAACGTTGTTCCATCAGCTGCAAAGCCTCCAGAGCCACTTTCCCCCCAAACAGGGTCCTGGGAAGCAGAAATCATTGCCAGGTTCTCCTCTCTTCAGCCAACTTCTCGGCTCCCGCTGTGAGAAACGCGTGTTTTTAGTTAATGAAAGCTGAGATTAACTCATGACCCCGGAGTCTGGGAGATGGCACTTTAATAAAACTGATAAATAGCAGCTTTCTGATAAAAATCACTTCTTAAAATGCAACACAATTGTTTTCCCTCCCTCACCGTGGCCCCCCAGGCTCAGGCGTAGCTTGGGAGGGCCCGAGGGCACAGAGAGGGTGTGAAACAAGAGGGTTGTGGGTTTGTTCCCTGGCAGAAATTGCCTGTGGTTTGCTCCAGGGCTGGCAGGTGCTCCGAGCCGAGGCTCCGGCTCTCAAATGGGCTCCCTGTATTAGAAACAAACTCTGTTATCCCTTTATTCCTGTAGATCCTGTTGATATCTCATGAAAATGATTTTGGCTGCACTCATGGTTCAGGCTGGGAGCTCTGACATCCGAGGGCAAAGCCTGTTCTTTGCCAAGCAGAGACTGGAAATGTTCGGGTTGCCAAAGCCCCTCCTCACTCTCCCTCCTCCCCAGCCTCCTGCAAAGGTGGTGCAGGGTTTGCCGGGCTGGAAAATTGCATTTTCCCACTCATATCCCAGCCAGGGTTTGGCCTGGAAGATGAGGGGCTGGAGTCTCCTGTCCCCCCTCCTGGTGACGGGGGCGTCACTTGCAGTGTCCCACCAGCTCTGTGGGTGTGTGGTGCTGGGAATGGCCTCAAGTCAAGCCAGGGGAGGTTTAGCTGGATATCAGGAACACATCCTCCACGGAAAAAGCGCTCCAGCCCTGGCAAATGCTACCCAGGGCAGTGATGGAATCCCCAGAACCGCAGTCTGAGTTTTAACAGACACGCAGATGTGGCACCTGGGGACATGGGTTAGTGGTGGCTTTGGCAGTGCTGGGGAACCGCTGGACTCCATGAGCTTTTCCAATCTTTTTAAAACGATTCTGGGGTTTTACAATGCCATGGCTCTCCTACTTGAGCAGGGTGCATGCTCCTCCTGGAGGGCAGATCAAGCCCAGTGCTCAGTGACACCATGCTTCAACTGCCTTTGTTCTATCCTCCTCTTCTTCCTCCTCCTCCTCCTCCTCCCAGCTGCCTGATGCTTTCTTCCCAATGTTCTTTTCCCTGGCTCCCCTGACTGTCCCCATTTCCAAATCCATCCCGAGTTACAGCTGAACTGGGATGCTCAGAGAGGGCTGACTCTGCAATCCAGCCCCTGGTGTTACCTTTCCCTTTGCTCCGGGGTTTGATCCATCTTGGATAACCAGAGAGCTCTTCTGGGGAAAGGCAGCTATTTTTATTTCAGTTCTTACACCGACCTGAGCACATTTCTGCAGGCACAAAACAAATTCCACGTGGAAGAGAATTAATGTGGCCCCAGAGCTGTGCTGGGAAGGATACAGACACGGCAGAGGAATGAGGCCAGAGCCCTGAAGATGCCTGGGAGTGAGAAAATGTTCACTGACAAGAAAAGCTGTCATCAGTGGTTTATGAAGGTGTTTGTCCTGCCTCGTGGCAGGAGAGAGAAGGGATTTGGGGGGGCTGTTTTAGCCATCCCCCCCCCACAGCAGGTCACAACCACCTCCATCCAGAGGAGCCCAAATGTCACTCATGGTCCCCTTCGCCCCTGAGCTCCACCCCCCGGTGCTGCTGGCAGGGAGAGGGGCACAAGCAGGATGTTTGCTCCTGGGGACAACGATCCCACCATCCTCAATTCCCCCCCATCGTTGTGCCTGAGGCAAGATCAGCAGCTGATTGGGGAAGTCATTTTCTAACAGCACAAATCAATATTTATTATAATGAAAAAGAGAGATTGATATCAGGAAGGGTGATAATAATAAGAAAAAACCCCATGTCTAAAGTTATTACTTGTATGTACAGCCGAGGATGAAAAAAAACATCCCCAAACAGAGGCTTTGTTGGTTTCTTTTCCTTTGTAGAAACAGATTCCTCTGATATTCCCCCTCAGATGCTCCCAGGCACCCTGCTGAGGTTTTGATGTTCGGCTTGCATCCAGAATATTGAGCATGAAATCCAAACATTCCTTCTGGTGGCAGCTGAGGGAAGGCAGAGTGAGGGATAACGGAGGAGCCTCTACCATTCCCTGGGGGAGAGGGAGACCAAGGGGGCCAGGGAGACCCAGAGCTGGGGGGGATGTAGGACCAGACCCGCATTTTGAACTACTTTGATGCTGTTTTTTATATTAGGGCTACAAACATCTTACCCAGGGCTCTGCCTCCTGAGCGTTTCTGCCTGGGCCCGCGGGCGGGACTGTGTGCTCTGGAAGCAGCAGGAGCTCACCAGTCAGAGCATGGTCAGAGAGAGGTCTCACTAATGTGCACCACGGACAACCTCACCTGGCCAGGGACACTCCCAGACCCACCCCGAGCTCTCCTGGATCAGGTGAGGCCGGAAGATGCTGCTGGAGAATGGTTTGGGAGAGTGGTTCCTAGCCTGTGGAAAGAACCTTCCCGAAATCTCAGAGATCATCCCAAACCCCAGCTGCCTCTCACCAATGGTGGCTTCTCAGAGTGCAGCATCTCCAGCTCCATCCTCAGAATACACACGGTTAAAGCAGAAGAAACAAGGCAGGTTTCAGGATGGTGTTGTAGAAACAGGACTTGGAGGATGCTCAGACATGAGCAAGACTGTTCCCATGCCAGCCCCCTGAGCTCCTGCTCCCCAAATTCCTGCCCTTTGGCAGTGAAGGGGAGCAGGGACCAGGCAGGAATGAGCTGTCTCCTCAGCAAGGCGAGCTTCCTGAGTAACCAATAAATCATTTTTTTGCTCATTAAATCACCATTCCCGATCTGGAAAAGCAGCCATTACCTAAATGATCCTCCTGCGTGCTGTGCCCGGGCTCTTTGGTGCTCTTCCCACCAACTCTCTGCTCCCTCACTGCCATGTGTGCCCTCACCTGGCCATCTCCAGCCCCGTCAGCAGCATTTTGGGATCAGGAACCTCACTATTCAGGTCTGGGATTTGGGTCCAATGCCAAAAACATGCTGATGCCAGGTAATTTGAGGTGTTCCTGCTGCCCTCATTACCACCCCTTCCCCGCCTGCACTCCTGCTCCGGGGTCCCTCGCTCCAGGTCCTGGGAGGGGGTTCCCACTGTCCCCCCCATCCCATTCTCATTTCCCAAAGCTGACACCCTTAACTGTTCCTTCCTTTGCATAGCTCATCCCTGCTCAATCTTCCCTTCTGAAATGCTCTAAAGCTCCGAGGTTTGCTCCTTCAAAAGGACTCAAAGCTTTCCTCTCTTTCTCAGAGATTAATTTTAGCTTCAAACACCTGCAGTAACTTCCTTCAATTACCAGGATTCTGCTCAGAACTTCTCAAGGATTAAAACTTCTTCTGCCTTTCACCTGACAAGATCTTGCTCTGAGCCAGGCCCAGGCCCCACTGGCAGTTACAGCTGAAAGAACCATAAATTCGGGTTAATCTGACTAAAACCCTGCTGTGTGCAGAGAGGAGCTGTTTTCCAGTCTCCCAAGGATCCTGCCCAGGGAAGGGTTACTTTCCTGCAATCTTAGAGTGGATCTGAAGGCCAAATCCTTCATTTCTGCTCACACCTCACCATGCAAATGCCCAGTGTATTGGATTATGTAACCTAAAATTGTGTATTCTATTTCATCTGTTGAAAGCTGGTTTTGGGGATGTTTTATCCTCCTCTCACCCTTCCAGGGGGAAGCGGGCAGATGCCTTCTGATAACGTCCCAGCCATTAAATCCAGGGTGGGGCAGTGTTTCTTATCTCTTTTCACCACCCCTCCATCCTCCAGGGGGACATCTTCTGATAACGGGCCGTCAGGGCCCACCAATGCCATGACACATTCCATCATTCCATTGGGAGATGCTCCACACAGTGAGGAGGAGCCAGCTGTTCCCAGCCAGATAAAAACTGGGACTGGAGCACACAAGGGATCCTGTTTTTCCACTGGATTCCTGGGGGAAGACCAGACCCATCTCGTCACCACTGGACCTTCTACAGGACCGTCTCTACTCCACAGAACCACATCTGTTACTCCAGGAGGATTTTTTTTAGACTGCTCCCCTACATCCTGACCACCAGGGCGCCAGGTCATATCCCTGACCCTCTCCGGGGTTTTTCCAGGATCTTCGTTTTCTTCCTTGCTTGTCTTTTGTACTACTACATTTGTATTTTCCTTTTTTTTTCCTTTTTAACATTCCTAGTAAAGAACTGTTCCTCCTATTTACCGTATCTTTGCCTGAAACCCCTTAATTGCAAAATTACAATAATTTGGAGGGACGGGGGTTTACATGCTCCATTCCAAGGGAGGCTCTAGTTTTCCCCGGCAGACAACTGTCTTTCAAAATCAAGACACCCAGTTTTGCTCTTCATCTCATCAGCAGGGGCTGGCCAGGAGGGAAAAGGGCCAGGGAAGGGAGGCGAGATGGGGATGTGGATGCTGGAGCTGGAAGGGGCAGCATCCCTGCACTGGCTCCTCCAGAGGTTCTTCATGGGAATTCACAGCTGTGACACCGGAGGGCAAACAACTCTGCTGCACTAGGAACCTCTCCTGTTCGGTGGGATGGAGGAGAGAGGAAAAGGCATGGAGAAGAAATGGAAAAGGAGACAGAGAAGGGGTGGAAAAAGGGTGAAGAAGAGATGGAGAAAGGCACGGGGAAGAGAGAAAGGGGGATGGAGGGGAGATGGGAAAGGGGGTGACAGTTCACTGAAGGTGACCTGGGGCAAACTTCACCCTGGGTTATCGCTCTGCCCCCTCTCTGCTGCCTGTGGGAGGATGGGACAGCCCAAGGAACATCGTCACTGGAACCTGCTCCCCACTTGGGAAGCTTCTCCTTTTCCCAAGGGTGAATCTGAAGGGCTCAACGTTTTTCCTCCCCCCCCCCAGGCACTGAAGGAGAGCCAGAATGATTTGATTGATATTTGGAGACAGTGAGATGACAACACTGACTGACAGACTGCTCGTATCTCTCTGTCTCTCTTTTTAATTTCTGCAGTTAATGCAGCATTCCACGATCTTTCCCCAGCGGATGAAGCACGGAGTGATCCGGGGGAGGGCTGTCTGGGCTCCGTGGCCCAGCACATGGTGTGTGCTGTGAACATGGACCCCCAAGGTCTTTGCAGTGAAGGGAGGATGAAATTTATATCATCCCAGTGAACCGATCCTCTTATCTGCGCTGTCTGCTCGGCATCTAATGAACTAATGAAATATGCAACAATTCAGCTCTAGAACAGACCTCGCTTTTAAATTAGCACTAATTAGAGATAATTATCTTGGCTGGTTTGATGTTTCTGTGTAATGAGCTCGGGTTTTCTTTTGTTAGGAATTGGTGTGGTCAAATATACGAAGCGAAACGCTGGATTTCCACAAGTGCCTCCTCATTCCAGACTCGCTTCAACATCTCCAAGGGGTCCCCTCCCCGTCTGATGCCGCTCCACTGAGCCGCCTTGCTGCTGCCCCTCCTTGATGGTGGGAGGGGATGTAAGGGAAGAGCCAGGAAAAGGCAATCCCTGCAGCTCCCACCCTCCATGCCCTGTTCTTCCTCCCCCAAAAACTCTGGGGAAGGGGTGGGACTGACACACGGCTCCTGCTGGCACTTGGCACCAGTGAATTGTGACACAGGTGGTCAAAATTTCCCCTTCCCCGGCCCCAGCCCCATCCTTGTCCCTTTCCCAAGCAGAGGGACGTGGCACAGCCCAGACACAATGAGAGAGCGGCTGCGTGGGGCTGGGTTGGGTCTGGGGTTAAAGCACCATCCTATAAACGGTGATGTGCCATGGATCCCTCATTCCTCAAGGGAATTCTAACAGCCTGGCTGCCGTAAAGGGTGATAAAATCACACATCTCTCTAACACGCAGCAAGGCACCCACCCCCTGCGGTCCCTGACAGGGCAGCTACAGGGTGGTGGGAGCTGTGAGGGTCACGGGGCGGGACGGTCTGGCACTGTGGGGCTGTGAGGGACACACGGCAGCACAGCCCAGCATCACGGGGCCACCCAGCCAGCCCCAGGCTGCTGCCCCCAGCCCGTCAAATAATTCTGTCAGCGCCTGCTTTATGGACCTGAAACGGGAAAGAGTGAAAGGCGCCGGTTGCGCTGCATTAGCGGGGAACAGGAGGAAATCCTAAAATGCCTCCCTACCGACGAGGTGGGATGTCTGTCCCCAGGCCCCCTCTCGCCACGGCATGGCCAGGACTCAAGCAGGGCTCAGTTTCCCTCCCCATCCTGCTGTGGGTTGAGCAACAAACACCACGGGCCCTCGTGGAGCTTGAATGGAGGGATGAGGCACAGCCACGGGAATTCCAGCTGAATGATCCGCAACAAGTCCTCCCTGGAGAGGCTTTAGGAGCCATGGGGTGGTGGCTGTGGCTGACAAGAGCGGGGTCCTCAGGGAGCTGGGGCAGTCACCGAGGTGATCCAGCCCCCTCTGGCCCTGCTCCTCCTCACTGCCGTATCCATAGGGAAAGCTGGGGGCACATCCCATCAATCCCGGGGCAGTGTCCGGGGATGGGCTGGGGAACAAGGGCCTTGCAGTGGGGCAGCCCTGGGGGGCTGTGGGCTCAGGAAGGGGTGGAGGAGGGGGCTGGAGAGCGGAGATCTGCTCACTACCTTTCATCCCCCCAGCACCACAGCGCCTCTTTATTAACAGCCATTTCCCATTTATTTCGATTTATTTCCCTTTCCCATTTATTATGATTAACACTTGGAGGTTGTGCTGGATCAAATATTGGCTTCTGCAGAACGTTTTTATAAACACAGATACCTGGATCTGTAGATCAGCTTGCACATGCACATGGAGGGCACAGACACTTCCCAGACTTTCATTCTCTCCCAGAATGGACTCAGAGCAGAATCAGTGTTGGGGGAGCTGATGCTCATCCATGGCTGGGGGAAGCGCTGAGCCAAGAGGTTTCTGTGCCACAGAACGGAGCCAGCAGGACCCCCAGTAATTAACATCCACTGGCCCTTCCTCCTACCTCTGTCCAGCCCCGAGGCATGGGAAGAGCTCCTGAATCCAAAGCCAACAGGGACTGTTGGGCTCCTCTGGATGTTGAGTGCCGAGTGCCCCGGGGCTACAGGAAAATCCTTTGAGCCGCCTTTCCATGGAACCATTCTCCAGGAGGAGCAGGTGGCTCCAGTCCCTCCAGAGCTGGTCGAGGGGCACTGGGAGGCATCGAGGCTCTGCAGGTGCTCATGAGGAGAGGAGGGTTTTGCAGCACCTCGCACCACACAAAGTGGGTGGGGGTGGCTGCAGGGCCCCCTGGACGGACCCCCCTGCGCAGGGAGCGCACAGTGAGGGCTCTCTGCCATCAGACCTGAGCCTCGCTGGTGTTACTCAGCCAGACCACAGCAAGACAGATGTGGGAGCACAGCAGCCCCGAGGCACCTTCCAGGCAGTACAAGCACTCACACGAGGAGCAGGATCCCTCAGGGCAGAGCAGGGAGGAGCAGAACGCCTCTGGCTGCTGCAGCCTGCATGCAAAATCAGCAGCTCCCAGGCCCTTTCCCTCTCTGTGCAGAACAGCAGAGATGCAAGACTGGGAACAGCCTGGCCTGCTCTTCCTGGGCAGGAGGAATGGTTAGAGCTGGACAGGCTGGAAGGATTCGGGAAGCAGAGAGCAAGGATGGGGAAAGCATCACCTGCAGCAGCCATGGAGCCAGGCGCCTTCTGCCCCCACAGTTGTGTGGCTACAGCCATCACAACCGCTGGTGTCACCTCCCCTGCCTGGCCTGGACAGAGAGGGACAAGGGCGTAGGGAAAAGTGAGAACCTGCCCTGATCTCCTGGGAGTGGTCAGGATCATCTGTCATTGTTATTTCTAAAGTTATCTGGAGAAGAGCTTGTTCCCGTCAGGAGCAAAGTCAACACTCCTGCTGTCTCTGAGACCTCTGGCTGCAGAGACAAGGATTTTACTTTTCCAAACGACAAATAGATGTGCATTCATGGGCCGGTGTTTGCCTCTGAGCTGTGAGTTACACGAGGTGATTTCAGGCACGGTTCCGAGTCCCCACCCTCACAGGAGCTGCCTTTCGTCCCCCCTCCAGCGCCCACCCCACCCAGCACTGCGGTGCTCCCCGGGCCCTGAGCAGCCCCTCACGGGCACAGCAGGGCTCCAGGAGCCGCCTCACAGCTCTCTCCTTCTCAGATGAAGGACACAAGCATCACCTGCATCCTCAGTGGCTGTCCCACACCGCCGGCAGCACGAGGAGATGTCTCACATCTCTCTTGTCACGCCTGCACCTGCTCACAGCGAGGAGCATCGTCCTGCCCCTCGCCCCGGTGGCCTTGGCTGTGTTGGCCTGGCTTGTCCCTCAGTGTGCCAGTCCTTATTGCGCTGCTCTTTGTGCCCCACTTCCAAGAAGCGAGGGGAGAAAACGAATTCCGTGGCCTTATGGAAACCTGCAGGGATTTGCCCGCTGGGTCAGTGCGTGACAGCCGGTGACAGGAGCTGAAGGTGACACGTCGCTTTCATCACACATCTGCGGGCCCAGCCTCCAGGCTGGCAAAGCCATGATGGATGCTGAGCAGCCAAAATCCATCCCACAGCTTTAGCGGCGGAAAACAGGGAGCAAACGCAGGGACGTGTTCTTCCTTTTCATTCACAGAATCATTTGGGTTGGAAAAGATCTTTGTGACTGTCAAGTCCAGACTAACCCAGTTCCTGTTAACTATCTCGTGGTGCTTCCTCCACAAGGAAAGATTTCCAGAGGCTTCAGGATGGCCAGGAAAGTCCTTCCTGCCCATCTGCCCCAGAAGCTCCTCCAAGCAGAAGCATCCCACCTGGCACTGGATGATCACCCCGCTCCGCCTTGATGGTGCCTGGGCAGGTGCTGGGTTTGGGGATCTGTCTTGGTTTTGAAAGACTGGTGTCTGCCAGGGAAAGCTGGAACCTCCCTTGGAATGGAGAATGTAAACCCCCGTCCCTCCAAATGATTATAATTTTGCAGTTAGGGGCTCTCAGGCAAAGATACAGTAAATAGGAGGAACAGTTCTTTACTAGGAATGTTAAAAAAAGGAAAAAAAACAAATGTAGTAGTACAAAACAAACAAACAAACACACAACCCCCCCAAAAAACCTAAAACCAAAAAAACCAAGCAAGGAAGCAAACAAAAATCCTGGAACACCCTGGACAGGGTCAGGGATATGACCTGGCACCCTGGTGGTCAGGATGTAGGGGAGCAGTCTAAAAAAAATCCTCCTGGAGTAACAGATGTGGTTCTGTGGAGTAGAGATGGTCCTGTAGAAAGTCCAGTGGTGATGAGATGGGTCTGGTCTTCCCCCAGGAATCCAGTGGAAAAACAGGATCCCTTGTGTGCTCCAGTCCCAGTTTTCATCTAGCTGGGAACAGCTGGCTCCTCCCCACTGTGTGGAGCATCTCCCAAAGGGATGATGGAATGTGTCATGGCATTGGTGGGCCCTGATGGCCCATTATCAGAAGATGTCCCCTGGAGGATGGAGGGGTGGTGAAAAGAGATAAGAAACACTGCCCCACCTGGATTTAATGGCTGGGATGTTATCAAAAGGGATCTGCCCCCTTCCTCCCCGGAGGAGCAAGAGAAGGATAAAACATCTCCCAAAACCCAGCTTTCAACAGATGAAATAGAATACACATTTTTAGGTTACATGATCCAAGACAGGATCCCTCTCCCACATCAGGGCTCTGGACCCCAGCCTGCGCCCAAGGGGAGGAATTGGTTGATCTCCTGTTTTCAGTAAGCAGCCTTAGCTCGCCGTGTTCCCCACAGTGCTCCTTCCCACATCCACCTTCCCTGAGAGCTTGGCGTGTTTTCTCCCAGCCACAGGGGGATTTGATTCGGTGGAGAGAGAGGGAAGAGCTTTTGTAGGCGGTTGTACCTGGGATGGAAACCTTCCCTGTGCCAGGCACCCAGGAGCATCACCTCCTTCCCCAGCCCTGCCTTGGGCAGATGCCAGTGCTGTCACCCAGCAACGCCCTTTGGCATCGGGGATGGAAGTGGGGATGTCATTGGGGTCTGACACATCCCAGCAGCGTGGACACCCACCTCTGGCACTGTGATGGGGAGTGGACTCGACTGCGAGACATCAGACCCTGAGACTCATTAACTTCCAGGAGCACCGGTGGGGCTGGCAGGTACTTTCCCTGAGCTCCTGCGTACCTGCAGTCCAGGATCCTGGAGTCAGTCCAGGCCTTGGGTGCTCCATAACATCCAGCAGTGGCACCAGAGTATCCAGAGAGGTGTCACAGCACGGGCATCTGCTCCCTTCCTCCCGCCTGCCTGGCTCCCCATAACAGGGAGGAGGAAGAGGATCTTCTCCCCCTGCAGGATTCATTCCCCCCAAGCAGCTGGAAGGGCTGGAGCAGAGGCAGCCTGCACCCAGCTGATCCAGGAGTGATGTCAGGCTGGATTTGCACACAGCTGGTGGAGGATCTCCAAGGTGTGACCTCCCTGGGTAGCTGGAGCATCCGACATTACAAAACAACGGGGAAAATGCCCGTGGACACCGCTGCCTCCTGCACGAATCCCAGAGCCAGCCTGCCACGTGTGGGTACTCATGCAGGAGGAGGAATGCTGAGGGCGAGTCTCACAGCCATTTACATTGTCCAAACCCCTGAATTTCCCTGGCCAGGCCTCTCTGGCTGGCTGGGAGCTGGGGATCCCTTCTGAGCCCATCCCACGGCACCATCAGGCTGTGGCAGGGCTCAGGGCTGCAGGTTCCCAATAGCAGCGAAGTTTAAAGTGAGGAGGAGGAGGCAGGAGCAGAGCAGGACACTGCTTTGCAGCAGAACATCCCTGCTCCAGCCCAGCATGGGGCTATTTCCAGCCCTATTCCCAGCTCTGGGGGCAGAGCCACAACCTCTGGGAAGGTGGCGGTGCTCTGTACCTTCACCCACTGAAAACTTTGCTGGAAAAAGGCTTTTTTCCCTCAAAACCTCTGTCTTGCCTTTTATTCCTGTGGGTTTGGGATCCCTCTCCTTGTTCTGGTGGCAGCTCCAAGCTCCACTCCCTGCCCTGTCCCAGCCTTGTTGAGGAGGAACAGCTGCAGATGAACCACATTTAAAGCCTCTCCCCCTGCTCTCGCAGCTCCAGTTCTCCGGTGATGGTGGAGGGCACCCCTGAAAGGGGAATTGCTGCAGCTGTGGAGAGGCAGAGCCTCTGTGCAGCCAGTGCATCCCGCCGGGAATGAACCTCCCAGAGCTGCTGCAGGAGACGGAGCATCCCTGAGGAGGCCCCTTCACCTGCCCTCCCTCAGACCACACCAGACACCAGCTTGGAAATGGGAAAATTACCCCACTTTTTATTGCTTTTTCCCCTTTCATCCCCTACCCAAGCGCCCTGCAGTCAGCTCAGGCTGCAGGAGTCAGATCCGTGCCCGCAGGCCCCATGGGTTGGGAGCCAGGCACACGAGAAGAGGAAGAAAGCAAGAGAAGAAGGTGCTGGAATATCATAAGAGGACAATGTGATTTCATTATCCTGACCTAGAGGTGCCTCCTTTTAAGGAAAAAAAGCATCAAATTAAGGTACTTTAAACAACAGCAGAGAGGAGACACAGCAAGCGAGCGCTTCTTCCCGCCTTCGCAACATCTGTCTCACATTGTCCTGCTAATTTCAAGTTACTCCGAACTCCTTTAATTCCCTGCCAGGGCTTTCAAAATATTTTTTTTTTTTTAAAACCACAGGCTAGCCAGCTCCACAGCCTCGAACTGAGCATGCAAGGGAGCAATGAGAACGGGAATTTAAAAAAAGGAAAGGTCAGGCTGTGTTCACAAGGCACACAAGCTGCTGCCCAGCAGGAAGAAGTGGAGGGCGGACAGCCCCCTTGGTGATGTGCTGGTGCAGCCAGCCCAGACCCTGGGGATCCGGGGGGTATGAGTCCACAGGAATCAGTGGAGAACAGCCAATCTCCTCTGCCTTCCCTGCAAAGCACCTGCTGGGCATGGGGCAGGGAAGCTGGTGTGGCACAGCTCCGTGACAGGGATGTTCCAGTCCTGCCTAGGCTGGCTCAGCTGGACCAGACCTTCCCTATTCCAGCCTTCCTCCTCCCCAGCAACCCCAGCATCCATCTGGGTCTCCCTTTTCCCAGAGACCCACTCCTCACCCACTCACACATAAGCAGCCCCAGCTGGCCCCAGGCATGTCTCAGCAGGAGGTTTTAATCTCCTAATTGGCACATCCCGGTGGAAAAGCATTTAGGAAGATCCCGGTGCTCCGGGGAGGTCCTTCTCCCGTGGGAGTGCTTGTGCTGGTGTCTGTCCCGGCAGTGCTGGGGTGTCCTGTGCCCAGCAGGTTGGGCTGGCTCACCTGTGGCAGCAGGACTGGTCCAGGGGGGAAGAAGGACACGCAGGGAACTGGCATGAGGGCTTTGAGTGACAATGTGCAGCAGGGAGAAAGGAATGCCGGCTCTATCCCCAGGTAGCACAAAGCTGCCGCAGTGGCGAGGGGACAGGGACAGAGATCAGGTGGGTCTGGTGGAGTTTGGATGATGTTCTCCAGGTCTCCTGGTCCGTCATGGTGGTTGGGAAGCCAGAAACAAGACAAGGATGGGATCGAATTTCTGCAGCAAATGCACCTGCAAAAGCACTCCCAAGGTCCCTACACTCTTCTCTGGCTGGGAGCAGAAGCAAAGATGAAAAGACAGGGAATGCAGAGCTCCTCTGAATCCGTGTCCTGGAGCAGTCATCCTGGTTCATGCCTGTGGAAGATCTGCCCGGAAAGCCAAAGCTGTGCTTTCTGTCTCTGGACAGGTATGGATCGAATGAAAACATGACCAGAAAGCTGAGCTGGAACAACCAATTCTCTGCAGAGCTCCCAGAACGTGGAGCCCTCGGGAGAATCTGGGAGAGTCCCCACGGCGACAGCAGCAGCTGCTCAGGGCCCTGTGGGCAGGGAATTTCCTCCCTTCCCAACACCTTGCCTGGAGCTGGGATTGGGGGCTTAAATAAATATATGCCTATGTAAATAAATAGGAGTGTGGAGTTGAGAGGCAGGTTAATGGCTGGGGAAGCTGGGCTTGACCTCGGTGACATTTCAAATTAGTTCTGCTGTGCTGGGCTGGGCCTTTGAGGGGCTTTGTGCTCAGGCTGGACATGGAGAGAAATGTTAAAATTCATCATGTGAAGAGGCCCTTTGGAGCTCCCTTCCTCCTGGGGAGAGACCTCTGGTACCCTGGAATGAGCGTCTGAGCGTGGGAGATGCTGGGGCAGGTGGGCAGTGCAGGCTGGGCTGGGGTCCCCCCAGGGATGCGAGTGAGTTCTCAGGTGTTGGGGCAGGTGCGTGCTGTACCCACACCTGTAGGTTCTGTCGGGATGCTCCTCTGCGTGTGCAATATCCATGCGTTCATGAGCGCGCAGAGATAAAATTCATTAGGAGTAGGGAGAGAATGTATTATTAGTGCTTAATGCATGCACTGGAAAGCAAGGAGATGGCAGCAGGGAATACATTCCAGGAACAAAAAGGGGTCATCTGCACGGGTCTGGCTCGCCCCTCTCATGACTGTGTGTTATGGTACAGGTTTTCATTCTCTCAGCTCTCGCTGTCCTTTCTGCAGGGCTGCAGCTCTCATTCCAGGGCAGCCCTCAACCCTCGCGTGTGAGATGTGCTAAATCCTCCCTGAACGGATACACTCCTTTGTAATGTGGAAAGAAACCCAGCTTCCTGTTCCCCCCAGGGACTGGCTGAAATGTTCCTGTGGAAATGGAGCCTTCGGGCTGTGTGCAGGGGCTGCCAGCCCAGCTGGCTGCTGCGGGCGCTCCGTGTGCCTGGCTGTGGCTGCTGGCTCTGCCTGGGACAGCCAGGCACGGCTCCTCAGAGCTGACCCTGGTGGGTGCCTGCCACGCAGAGGAGGAGAGGTGATGGCTGTGGGTCCAGGTGGCACCACCAGGATGGCCCTGTGAGCACCAGCCCCAGGCAAACAAACCCACTTCCAACAGCCCCAGGCTGTCCAGTGCTGGATCCTGATCCCCTTCCAGCCCTTCCCATCCTCCAGTCTTGGTAAATTTGTTTTCCACTCTCTTTAAGAGGCTCTTTCCAGGGCCCGGGAAGAGCAGGAGCAATGGAAAGCTCTGGTTCTCCAGCACCATCCTGACCTGTATCCTCCCCTAGAGCAGTGACTGTGCTGGCAGCATTACATCGGGATGAGATTCCCTCCCTGCCAGTGCCTGTCCCAGCCTGGAGCTGCTGGGACTCCTGGGGACGTGTGGAAGCTGTTTTGAGTCCTGTCCAGCTGCCTCAGTGGCTCTGCAGGGCAGAGAAGCCAAGGCCCAGGGACGGCTCTGCCTCTCCTGCTCAGCTCTCAGTGCCACAAAGGATGGAGGAGATGGTGCCCATTGTGAGGAGGATCCAGTCCATCCCACCTGCAAGGACCACCTGGGGACATTGTCCCCACTCTGGGCAGGACCTGCAGCCACTGCTTGTCCCCACACTGGTGGCAGTGGTGACACGCTGTGACAGAGGGTGGAACGGGAGAGACAAAGCTCTTTGCTCCCTTCCATGGGAGGAAAACTCTATTTTGAGTGCGTGCGTGGGAAGATGCTGCAGGAGTTGGGGGTGTGTGGGGGATTGGGTTCCTGAAGATTTCAGACTGGGAAGAGGCATTTGGATCAGTTTGGCTGGTGGAGTGACTCAGCTCCTGACAGCCCTGCGAGACCTTTGCACTCTGCCTAAACGGGGATTATTTCATCCTCTCAGAATGGCTTAAGCACTAATAAAAGGCATTAAAAATTAATTTTCCACGCTGTCTGTTGGTGTTTCTCCCAGCCCTGGATCACACTCAGCAAGCAGAACTGATAAGCAAACCCAGACCGTGTTCTCTGCGCTGATGCCCCCGCACAGAAACTCCCCCTCCCCACCACAGCACATCACGAGGGTCGAACGTGCGATTATTAACCTTCCCTCTTTTTCCTTTCCTTCAGGAAAACAAACAAACAAAAAAAATTAAAAAAAGGAAAGCTGTTGCTGGCAGCTTGGAGATTCGCTACGGGTGTCAGGCCTGCTCCTCTCTCTCCTTGTGTCAAATCCCGCACGCAAAGGAGATTTGTACACGCGCACAAGGCATCGCTGTGTGTGACATCCGCTGCCCCCCGACAGGCACCCTCCCTTTCCCGGTGCCTGGGAGGGAGGATCCTGGGGGAATAGGAGGAGGGAAAAGCAGGGAACAGGATGGTTTGGGCTGGAAGTGACCTACAGGCCATCTCATCCCAGCACCTCCCTGGGCAGGGACACCCTTCACTGGACCAGGGCGCTCCGAATATTTTGGGGAACCTGCAGTGGGGGATTGGGCAGGGTCTGTGCTCCAGCCTGGGCTGTGCGGGGTGTCACACAAACTTCTCCTTTGAGCCAGGGACTGTCCGTAAAAGGACATTTGCATCCCTTCTGCTGGCTGGCGGGGTCTTGCCCGGCGCCTGTATCATGCAGGTGGCCGCTGTCAGGAGACATTTGAGCTTTGGTGCTTAATGGTGAAAATGTGGGATGGGCACGTGGGTGTTGAGCAGGATCCCACCCAGAAGAGGGATGAACAAGCCCCGGGCCGCTATTGGGATCCCATCAGACAAGGCACGATGGAGGGATGCTTGGCAGAGGGACCATCAAAACACAGAAAGCCATGCGAGGACCCCAAGGTGACCCTGGAAGGCAGCGCCTGGCACTGCCCCACTGCACAGGCACCGCCCCAGAGACGCCCCTGAGCTGGGCACTGGGGCAGAGCCTGCCCGTGGTGCCAGCAGGATTCCCACCCCTGCGGAGACCAGGTCCGGGAAAGCCACCGGTGCCCCATTCCCAGCCAGCACCGCCGCTGCCCCTGCCTTCCTCGCCTTGGATCCACCCAATTACAGCTAATTAGCTTTTCTGCCATAAAACCCTAAGGAGACAATGGAGAAAAGCCTCCTGCCTTTGACAGTAATGAAGTTAAATAGATATTTATTTATCCTTTTATTAGACAAACCAATTATAATTTTACGCCTGAAATAGCTAATTTTTAAAAGTGATGTCGAAGCATATGTATATACTGGGGTAATATATGGCCAGCCCTGGCCTGTAACAATCCTGCCTCATTACCAGCACGGCTGACGTGGTATTTAAATATCCTCTAATGCACCCATTCATAAAATGATAATTAAAAATACGCTGAAATGCAGCTATTGGGACAGAGATCCTGGTTATTTATAGGCTCTGGTTCTAGTTTTGAATGATAAAATCCTGAGTAATTGCTTGGAGTGGTGAAGTGTTGCTTCCCCAGCACCCTCACCAGCCGCGGCTGGGAAAGCGGAGGCTGCTGATTCCCAGAGAGCTGTCAGTCTGTCCAGGATCACGGGATGAACAGGCTGAGCCTCCCGGCGCCCTGCAGAGGAAGGGAGCCCAGAACGTCACCAGAGCACAGGGAGAAGACTCTGAGCATTCCTCCTGCTGCAGGATGAGCAGTGTCCATCTGGCATCTCCAGAACCCCGGTGTCAAACAGCGAGATGGGCTGGAAAGCTGCTGCTGCTTGCAGGGCAAACACTGGGAATGAGAATCCCAGAGAGAACACCTGGGAATGAGGGTCCCAGGGCAAACACCAGGAGCGAGGGTCCCAAAGCAAACACCTGGGAATGAGGGTCTGGAGCTGGCTCTGGTTTCCTCACCTCTCCCTGCCATCTGGAACTGGAATCGGGTAGCTGGAGACCACCTGACCGCTCAGCGAAACACCAGAGACCAGAGATCATAGAGGGACTCTTAAAAAATTAATTTCCCTGGCTATAAAGCCCTGGTGAGTGCTGCTGAGTGCTGGGCTCAGCTGGCCCCGGGCGGGATCTCTCCCTGCGGCGTTTGGAGCCATCTGGCTCAGCCTGAGCCCCTCGGCCTGGCCTGGGTCCTGTGCTGCTGATCCCGCCCGGTCCTCTGGCTCTTCATCCACTTCCCTCTTCCCACAGGAACGGGGCCTCCTGCACACATTTCTAAAGGCAACAGGGGTGACTTGGGAAATGAGAAATTTGCTTTAAGATGTGATTTCAGCCGTCTCACACCTAGGCGGGATTTTCAGCTAATTTCCCTGAATGATCCTAGTTGGAGATTTCTTTCCTCAGAGCTAACGGGTCAGCACAAGCCACCAGAAGTGTGAGCTTCCCATCCTGCATCCCAGGGCTGGGGTAATATTCCAGCACCCAGCTCTGCTGTCATCCCTTAGTATCATTCCCAGGGTACTGCACACCCTTTTCCAGCCCATCCTCACTGTGTTGTGAACGGAGCTCTGCAAGGTGATGGCTGTCTTTGGGAGACAAGGCCAATTCCTCACAGATCCTCATGGTTAAACACTTTATTTTCCAAATAAAAGAGGCTTTCCAAGGACAGCCAGCTGCCAGCAGATGGGCACAGCAGAGCAGGGCAGCTGCTGGAGCTGGAGGTGTTGCAGGAGCCTGGAGCCGTGGGAAGGAGAACCACAGAGCCCACTCTGGGTGCTGCTGCCTCACCAGTCCCGGGCAGGTTCCTTGCCATCCCAGCGGCAGCTCCATGGCTCCTGGGGAGGTGGGATATCCCTCCATGCATCCCTGGGACCAAGGCCTTGGGTCTCTGGGCTGTGCAGGTTGTCTTTCATCTCGCATCTGCTCCCTGCTGCTGCCATCTGGCTCTTTCCCAGCCTGGACTCTTCTTCCTTGCACCTTTGTGTGGCCCCAGGCTCCACAGCTCCCATGAATGCGGAACCCTGGCTGCTGCTGCCACCTCCCAGCCATCAGCACTCCAGGATCACCTCTGTGCCTCCAGGTGGGACAGCTGCCCTCCACAGGGCAAGCGCTGGTTTCTGTTTTCTACCCCTCTTGCTGCCTCCTGCCCCATTCCCAGGAAGCCCATGGGGAATGCCCAGCGGGTTTGCTGCACCTCCCCTCTTCTGTTTTACTCATCTTCCTAAACTGAGCTGTTCCGGGTCATTCTCTGGGGAGCCTCGAGGAGCCAGAACAAGAGCAAGGCCCTCGGGATGAGAGGGCTGGTGTCAGCGTGCCCCCGCCTGCCTCTGCCAGCCTGCACAGCCACGGGGCTGAGGAGGGGCAGGACTGTGTGCGACAGATGCGAGCGCGGTGCGTGACAGATGTGCTGCAGCACCTGGGCACCAGGAGGGAAAGGAAAGTGCTTCCAGGGCTGGGAGCAGCCAGGGTGTGGAGCAGAGCGACTCCAGCCAAATCTCGGTTGCCACAACAAAAAGGTGAGGAGTGGACCAGAACGCCTCAAATCCTCTTATAAATGCACCCAAACACGGGCTCCGCTTTCACCTCGCCAGGAGCAAAACCTCCTGCAGAAGGCTCCAGGACACTCCATCCTTGCTTCTTCAGAGAGATCCCGGAGATCAGGGGCTCCCCCAGTGCCCCCTCAGCGATGTCCCCCCACTGCTGCCGGCAGTGGGCTCGGACGCCTTTGCCGCCTCACACGGGGTGCGGGTCTGTGCCATCACCCGGCAGCGCCGCGGGGCTCTGCCGCACCCTCCTCCGGCGGCCCCCATGTCACGGTGGCGGCTGCAGCACCTTTTTGGGGCGCACCCCAGGCTGGGGGTTCGCTCGCTGCTTTACTGGCTTCTGCGGGGGCACTCTGGGGACACTGAGGGACCGCGCTCTCCGGGTGCCCCCCTTCCCAGCCCCCCAGCCGGGCTGTGCCCCCGCGGGGTCCCCTCGCTGCAGACACTGGGTGGCACTCGCACGCCTTGGCACCGGAGCTGCCAGCGGGATATATTTTTTTTTAATAATTTTTTTTTTTTTCCCCCCCCGGAGGAAAGCACTGAGATTGAGGGGTGGGGAGGAGGATTTACCGCCCTCCCCCTCCCTCTGCCAGCCGGCGGCTCGGGGGTCCCTGCGGTCCGCGGCTCTGCCCCGTTGGGGTCCCTTCGGAGCTTGTTCCCGCTTCCGTAGCATCGCCAGAGGCTGCGCAGCCCGGCCACCCCTGCCCAGCACCGGGCTCAAGCTGTGTCCCCCCCATCCCAGTCCCTCGCAGCTGGGGGAGCACTGGGAGAGCTGCGGCTCAGCCGGACCCGCCGCCACCCCGCAGTCGCCACTCAGCACCACGCCGTGTGGGATCTCCAGCCGCCAGATCCCACCCCCCAGCCCCGCACCGGCCCCCGCACCCAGGGAACCGGGTGGGAATTACAACACATCATTTATTAAAGGGTTGCTGTCAAGGTTGACAAGCCCCCAAATTAAGTAGCTTAAAAATTCCATTAGCTGAGGTCTTTCTGGTGCCATGTCCTATCTCACTTTTGTTTATCAACCTTCACGGCTCTGAATATCTGGTAGCTGCTCAGCTGTGTCCGCGTGGTGGAGAGGCTGCGGGAGGACGGGGGAGGGAAAAGTTCACCACACTCAGCACGTCCGTGGAGCTGTGAAGGCGCCGGGAGCTGCTCCCGCCAGCTCGGGAACACGAGAGGAGAACCCCACCGTGGTGAGGGGAGCAAGGGAATGGGTTGGATGGAATTCCAGGGCTCTGAGGTGCCGCAGATGGTAGCACACCATCCCCGCCAAGGTAAGGGGTCCTTGTGCCCTCTGCTCCCAGCCTGGAGCTGCTGCTCCTTTGGCGAAGTGAGAAGGGAAAAAGCCTGCATTTGGGTCAAGGCAGCTGCAGGGATGGGCTGAGCAAGGGGACGTGGATCCCTCGTGTCACTGCGTGCAATGCCCAGGCACCAGCTAAGGAAGACGTGGTGTTGTTGCAGAGCTCCTCCTGTGCACCACCGCTCCATCCCTGGGACGTGGCGGGACCCGGGAGTTCCTGGGAATGGGGACTGACTGCCTACACAGGCATCTCTACAGCGCGGCATTCCCAGCTCAGGAGAGGGCATTTGCACAGCTAGAATGTCACATTCCTTCAAAATAAATGCCGGGACAAGAAATGTCGGAGAAGCTCTGGCAGGGCTGCGTGTGTGGCCAGAGAGAGGGTGACAGAGCATGGCACATGTCACTTCCAGTTACCGGCGTCTCGTGTGGGCCCAGCGACGTGTCCTCACCCACCTCACCTCCCAAAGCTGCAGGGCTGGGGAGCAGAGTGTGACAGAGGCCATGGGGACGGGACACGCCAGCACCGCCAGTGCGCTCACACTGTGTCACCAGCCAGGGGCTCTGGGCACGGCTCTGGGAACAGCTCTGGGAACAGCTCTGGGAACAGCTCTGGGCACAGCTCTGGACACGGCTCTGGACACAGCTCTGGACACGGCTCTGGACACGGCTCTGGACACGGCTCTGGACACAGCTCTGGGCACGGCTCTGGACACGGCTCTGGACACGGCTCTGGACACAGCTCTGGGCACAGCTCTGGACACAGCTCTGGGCACAGCTCTGGGCACAGCTCTGGACACGGCTCTGGGCATGGCTCTGGGCACGGCTCTGGTCATGGCTCTGGGCACAGCTCTGGACACAGCTCTGGACACAGCTCTGGGAACAGCTCTGGACACGGCTCTGGACACAGCTCTGGGAAGAGCTCTGGACACAGCTCTGGGCACGGCTCTGGACACAGCTCTGGGCACAGCTCTGGACACAGCTCTGGACACGGCTCTGGACACAGCTCTGGACACAGCTCTGGGCACAGCTCTGGGAACAGCTCTGGACACAGCTCTGGACACGGCTCTGGACATGGCTCTGGACACGGCTCTGGGCACAGCTCTGGACACGGCTCTGGGAACAGCTCTGGGAACAGCTCTGGGCACAGCTATGGACACAGCTCTGGGAACAGCTCTGGGAACAGCTCTGGGAACAGCTCTGGACACGGCTCTGGACACGGCTCTGGACACAGCTCTGGACACAGCTCTGGGCACAGCTCTGGGAACAGCTCTGGACACAGCTCTGGACACGGCTCTGGACACAGCTCTGGGAACAGCTCTGGACACGGCTCTGGAAAGAGCTCTGGGAACAGCTCTGGGAACACTCTGGACACGGCTCTGGGCACTGGTCTGGGCACAGCTCTGGACACAGCTCTGGGAACGGCTCTGGGCACAGCTCTGGACATGGCTCTGGACACAGCTCTGGGCACGGCTCTGGGAACAGCTCTGGACATGGCTCTGGAAAGAGCTCTGGGCACAGCTCTGGGCACTGGTCTGGGCACTGGTCTGGGCATGGCTCAGGGAACAGCTCTGGGCACAGCTCTGGACACGGCTCTGGACACGGCTCTGGGCACTGGTCTGGGCATGGCTCAGGGAACAGCTCTGGGCACAGCTCTGGACACGGCTCTGGACATGGCTCTGGGAACAGCTCTGGACACAGCTCTGGGCACAGCTCTGGACACAGCTCTGGACATGGCTCTGGACATGGCTCTGGACACAGCTCTGGGCACAGCTCTGGACACGGCTCTGGACACGGCTCTGGACACGGCTCTGGACACAGCTCTGGGCACAGCTCTGGGTACACCTCTCACACTGCACAGGGGAAGGGGGTGCTGCTGTCCCCTCACTTTGTGGTACCACCCCTTACTTCACCTCCTGTGCTGAGGGAAAGGTGCTCCTAGGCTCCAAACTGCCTTTGGCAGGGACATTTCCTGGGAATGCCAGGAGATGCATCCATGTACCAATGCAACCTCTCTGGAAATGCAGTGCAGGGTGATGGCTCCTCACTCACCCCGGCCTGAACCAGCCCAGAGCCAGGAGGGGAGATGCACTCTGGATGTGGCTGCTGGGGACAGCTTTGCTTCCCCACCCCAGCTCAGGTGTGCCTCCCCTCCTGGCCTGTCATGGTCCCTGCCACTTGCACAGTGGCAGGGAAAGGAGATTTTGTGTCTGTAGGTCTGTCAGCCCTTGTTTTTCATTGTCCCCCTGCTCAAAACCAAAGAGAATGGGAGATATCATGAGAAATCAACCAAACTTCAGGAGCCATCCCCAAAACTCCGTATTTTTAAGCACTGAGTGTTCATCACTCCATGACCCGGACCAGTGCACCGCTCACCAAGGCCTGGGTTCACTCACTACGGGACTGGCTGGTTAAAAGAGCAGCACTGAGACCTCCTGTCCCCATCAGCGCCCTGTCCCGAGCACCCCGTGGGATGCGACCATCAGCATGAACCAAACCGGGGGAGGTGGGAAACAGCCTCATGCCCAAACCTGCCCTGTCCCCGCGGCACAGAGTGGAGGGGAGTGTGTATGTGCAGGGCCAGGCACCCTCCCCGCGCCCTCCTGGCTCCAGGAGCAATTACTGGGTGTGAGGGGAACAAGAAATCTGCGTGAAAAATCTAGGAAAAGCAAACTGCTCCATTCCACCAGGAAGGAACACGGCTATTTTTAAGTTCAGGGACGATGCACGCAGCCAGATAAAATACTCAGACTTGTACAAAAGAAAACAGAAGGAGACTGAAAACTCCCGGCTCTGTCTGTCCCCTGCAGCCTTCTCCCCACCCATTCCCTGGGGCTGCCTGAGCCCCCCTCGCTGTCCCCGTGACCCTCCCCTGGAGCTGGGAGGATGCAGAGACACGGGCACGGGGATGGGTGGCTGGTCCCACACGGAATGCCAAACGCTAAATACGTGCCAGGGCATCTCAAGGAACGGCTTGTGAAACCCACTGACCCAAATTCTCCCACCCAGAACACGTCCTGGCTGCGCCACAGAGATAACGAGCTGAGGCAGCAGATGAATTGTTGGCAGCCAACCCGCCGGAGAAGCGACGCCGGCGGCCACGGGGACGAGCAGAGAAAGGGCTTGGGTTACCCTCACAGTTTGTTATCACAGTGAGATGAGAGCACCCCGCAGGCACCAGCCCATCGCCCCCCTGCCCTGGGTGCGGCACCCCGAGGTGGAGGAGACAGCGATGGCTCCTGACAGCACAGCAGGGACCTCATCGCTGCCACCACATCCCGGGGGGAGCAGGACCCCTGACCCACTTCTCACAGGAGCAGCCAGCACCCAGGGGGGCTCTGGGGCTCGGGGGGTCATGCCCAGCAGCTCAGGAGGCTGTGCTGCCCAGGATCACCCTGGATATGCCAGCATGGCACATCCCGGGCACCACAGCAGAAGCTCCTCGTGAACCAAAGGTTTTTCCTCTGCCCTCGGTGTGCAGACCCCATAAATCAGATCCCCGAAATCTGCAGAGCCAACATGAACTCTGCCTTTTGGGGCGCGTTTCACTGATCACTGCTGTTGTTGTTCCTGTTCCTGCTGTCCTGCCAGCCCATGGAACGGTGTCAGGGATGTTTTCATGCTCCCTTTGAGCTCTTGCTCCAATGCAAGCACAAGGTGAACAAATCCGCAAGCCACGGGGGCAGGTGGGGACATTCCTGTGACTAGGAACCCTGGTGGGCTCTTTTCCAACCCAAGACCCCCAGTGCTGCCTTTCTGCTGTACAAACCAGAGGAGCTCAGTTTAATCTCGAAGAGAATGGACTCGAATTTTTTTTCTTTTTTTTTTTCTTTTTTTTAAATACGAGGCTGCGCTCAGTTATTACTCTTTGTCTATTTTTTTCTTTTAATATTAAAAAAAATAATAATCAAAATCCAGGAAACCAATATTCCTGTTTCTTCCTTGAAATTTGATTTCATTAGAATTGAAATGAAGGCGTTTACTACAAATCTCCCCGTTCAAGATGAAGATGCCTAAGAAAATGTTTTTGATGATCCAAGAAATACCTGTTGAGGGGCTGCTGTGCCCCATCACTGGAGTCAGGCACCCACAGCTCTCCTGGCTGTGCTGGAGAGGCCCTAGCCGTGTTGTTGTGGGTGCTCTTGCAGAGAGAAAGTGCCTCGAACTTCATCCTGGGAGCACTTGGCCATTTGAAATGTCTTCTTTTCCTATAAAGACCATGAGGATTTGCAGCTGGCTCCATGTGCCAAGATGTCCCCAAGAGGTTGAGGGCTGTGGGCATCACCTCCTCTGGCCAGGGTGGAAAAGGCAAAGCTCCCTCTTGCTTCATTGTATTGGGAAAAAAAAATAAAAATTAAAAAAAAAAAAAAAAAAATCAGGTTCTCATTATTTACCCCCCACACTGAAGCTACTTCCCTTTGCAGTTCATTTCTCATGACAGTTTTAAAACCAACAAACAAAATTACCCAGACCAGGGAGGTGATGCTGAGGGTTTCAGAGAACTCCTCTGGCCCCTCTTTCCCCAAAGAGCATTCCATGGATGAAGGAGCTTAAAGTATCTGAGAAGTGATTGCCAAAAAATGTATTTGAGGAGTAAGGAGCAGCAGTGCAGAGCACTACCAAAAATACCCAGGATTAAAAACAAGGTTTAATTCTAGTGTTTGTTTTGTTCTCAGCCCAGAGGCTGCTGGGGGACATGCACAGAGAGATTGAAAAGGTCAAATTACCCGAGAAGCGCCCGTGTTAGAGGTGATTAAAGTACAGAGAGGTGTGGAGAAAAATTATTGCGTCAATTATTTTTAAAAAATGGGAAAACCACAAGGGCTTGTTGATCACCAGCCCCTGCCTGCTGAAAAAATGCTGTTTCTGGTGTTCCCTGAGCCCTTCCAGGAGCACCAGGAAGGATGGAGCCTCTCACTCCCACCAGCCTGGTAGAGATGGGCATTCCTGGTGAATAATAATAATAGTGAGTATTTAATTTATTGAGTTAACTGCCTGTACCCTATTCCGTCTGTGATGGGCAAAGCAGACCGGGATCCACACGCGAGCTGGGGCGGAAGACAAGGATGAAACCACCTTGTCTGTGGGTTTTTCCCACATTTCCTTCAGCAATAGCAAAACATTTTGATTCACTGGGCCAACGTTTGCCTGGTTTGTTTAAATATTTATAGACATGAGTAATAAATATTAGTGGCAACCTGCGAGCATCCTGCAGCCATGGGAAGTGTGTCCCCAGAAGAGCTGAGGCTCGGCTGGGATGTGGAATTCACTGTATTTCGTAGGAGAATGGCAGATGAAGTGCTCACAGCAATTTTACAATGATTTGCTATAACATGTGGCGTCGTGACACCATGAAAAAAAAGAAGGATTAATTTGGGGCTGTTGGTAAATATTATCCAGGTGTCACCAGTGTTACCTGTCGGTCTTGGTGCAGTGGGCAATGCCACCACCCTGTCCCTGTCACCTGCAGGACCCGGGCTGTGCCTGCTGGCACAAATCCCTGGCCTTTCCATGAGGCACAGCAGCTTCCTCCTTCCTGTCCCTTCTCCTCAGAGCTGCCTCTTGCCTCGGGGGACGAGTGATATTATTGTTATTTAGCTCAGCAAACCAGCGGCAGCCGAAGCAGCGAGCGCTAATGGAACAGCTCCGGCACGCTGCCAGCTGCATTCCCACTCTCCTGAGAATCCCCCCTGGCTGGGCAGGGACTGCTCTCCCAGTCCATGGATGCTGCTGTTGCTGCCGTGCTCAGCCCTGTGGCCACGCTCGTATGCCAGCCGAGCAACCAGCGCCCCACGGCTGGGCATTAAACAGTCTGGGGACACTGCCCTTCACCCCGGCGTCTGGCTGGCTGTGCCTGCACAGGCTGGCACACGTCCCAGTGCCACTGAATCGTGGTGGCATGCCAGATGCACGCTGGATGTGTGCTGGATGTGTGTGGGATGGCTGTCAATGCCTGTGCGCAAGCAGGGGCACAGACATGGGCACGGACAGGGAGTGGCAGCGCTGTCCCTGTGCAGCAGCTGGGTGGCACAGGGCTGTGCTGCCCCATAAGGACTTTTCCTTTCTGTTTTTAAGGGATGCCCCTGCGGCAAGGTACCAGTGCAGATGCTGAGAGTGGTGCTGAGTGTAATTCTGCGGGAGGTGCTGAACCTCCCAGCTCAGGACCGACTGGTGGGAGCTGGAATGTGGGTGCTGTGTTGCTGGGAATGTGGGTGCTGTGTGTCCGGAATGTGGGTGCTGTATCTCCAGGAACATGGTCACTGTGTCTCTGGAAATGTGGGCGCTGTGTCTCTGGGAACATGGGTGCTGTATCTCCAAAAATGTGGGCGCTGTGTCATGAGGAATGTGGGTGCTGTATCTCTGGGAATGTGGACAATGTATCTTCTGGAATGTGGGTGCTGTGTCACTGGGAATGTGGGTGCTGTGTGTCCAGAATGTGGGTGCTGTATCTCCAGGGACATGGGAGCTGTGACTCTGGAAATGTGGGCGCTGTATCCCCAGGAATGTGGGTGCTGTGTCACTGGGAATGTGGGTGCTGTGTGTCCAGAATGTGGGTGCTGTATCTCCAGGGACATGGGAGCTGTGTCTCTGGAAATGTGGGCGCTGTATCTCCAGGAATGTGGGCGCTGTGTCACTAGGAATCTGAACACTGTATCTCCCGGAATATGGGTGCTGTATCTCCAGGAACATGGGAGCTGTGACTCTGGAAATGTGGGTGCTGTGGGAGCTGTGTCTCCAGGAAAATGGGCACTGTGTCACTAGGAATGTGGACACTGTACCTCCTGGAAAATGGGTGCTGTGTCTCCGGGAATGTGGGTGCTATGTCACTGGGAATGTGGGTGCTGTGTGTCCAGAATGTTGGTGCTGTATCTCCAGGAACTGGGTACTGTCTCTCCAGGAATGTGGGTGTTGCATCTCCGGGAATGTGGGTGTTGCATCTCCGGGAATGTGGGTGCCGTGTCACAAGGAAACGTGGGTGCTGTATCTCCAGGAATGTGGGCGCTGTGTCTCCGGGAACGCTGTCTAGGGCAGCGGGAGCAGCGGCTCCCTTTGTGTCCTTTCCCCTTGAGGGGGCATTGCACATCCCTATTGACAACGTGTTGGGGACATTTTGACATCGAAGTGACAGTGGCATTTCCATGACCTGAAAGCGGAGCCGGGGCCGTGCGGGCTTTGAAGGCATTCGCTGTCCGGAATCATGAGCTCGACTGTGTTGGGCTGTTAAAGCGCCGTGATGGGAACAGCAAGTGACAAAGTGTTTCTGCAGAGCGCGATCCGGCCTGGCAGGACTCATCTCCCCGAGCCCTTGGAATCTGCAATATTCATTAGGACTTGAGGAGACAAAAAAAAAAAAAAAAAAAAGAAAAAAAAAAAAAAAGAAAAAAAAAGAAAAAAAAAGAAGTGCTTCCCTCGTAACGATGCAAATTGTGAAAGGGACCCGTTCTCACGCGTGCGCCCCCGGGTGCTGCGCATGGGGTGAAGGGGAAGGAATTATCCCTCCTCCAGCCCGCTCTGGACGCCTTTCCAGAAGGGCCAGGGGGAAGGGAAATGTCATGGCTGGTGTGTGGTCCCTGTGCCCCGTACTCTGCCAAGCCGGGCAAAGGTCCCTGCAGGAGTCCAGGCGTCCGTGGGGCTCCTGGCAGGGTCTGCTTGGGGGACAGGCACTGTGTGTGTGACAGCAGCTGTGCCCTGGCCGCCCCAGGGCAGGGGTGGCAGGGTGCTCCAAGAGACCCAGAGCTGTTCCTGCCTGTGCCACGGCTTGCTTATGGCACTGTGAGGCACCACAGCGTGTCACCCCTCCACTGGGACACCACACCACTCCAAAGGACGCCACACCAGGAGGGACCACGCCACGCGGGAACACAGCGCGGCACACCACACCCCGCGGCACCCGCACAAAGCACAGGGACGTTGTTTCTGCAGGGTTTTGTCTCCCCTGATGCCATGTGTCCCCATGCACAACCACGGGGACTGGTGGGTGTCCTGCTCCAGCCCAGGGTGGCACGGGTGCTGGCTGGCCCTGTGGGGACAGCCCTTTTGAGAAGCTGATGCTGGGATCTGTGATGTTCCCTACCCTCCAGGGCCTCCTTCCCCTCTCCTCCCTGCTTTTGGAGGTGGCTCAGTTGGGGTCTTTGAAGGCAGTGGTGGCACCTGAGGGTCCCCAGCAGTGCTGCCAGCAGTGTTTGATGGGGAGGGATGAGCCCAGGGGTGTTTACAGGGCAACACCCTCCCTGTCCTGATGGTACCCTGGGCACAGGAGCCCAGCTGGGAGCAGAGAGGGGAGCACGGCCTGGGAGCTCCGGGACCATCTGGAGGCTTTGGGAGATGCTGTATAAACATCCACAGCTTGGGCCCGTCTGTCAGGGCTCGGGTTCAACACCCTGGAGTGGGAGCAGGGAGCCCCTTTCCCAGGAGCAGGGCTCTCAGGGATGACAACGCACCCAGGCTCTTCCCCCAGTGTCCAGGGGAGCTGCCTGCAGACACCCTGACTCTCCTGGGATCACAGCACTGTGACCGCACAGCTGGCTGTGCCCAGCCCGGCCACAGGGATCTTTGTGCAACCATGGAATCGCAGAATCTAGAAGGCTGGAAAAGCCTCTGAGATCACCGAGTCCAACTGTTCCCCCAGCACTGCCAAGGCCACATCCATGTGTTTTTTGAGCGCTTCCAGGGATGGCTGTGGAGCAGCTGATTAGGACCATCCGGTCTCTTCACCACCCAGCTTCCTCTGCCCCACTAGTGCAGGAATGCTCTGCAGTTAAGAGGAATTTGGGTTTACTGGAGATATGCTCCCTTGCAGCCACTGCTGCCAGAGATGCAGCAGCACCCAGCCACGTGCAGGGCCCAGATCTGCATCCCTCCAGCTCCTCTCCCACAGGATCTCACAGGAATGAGGGCAAGAAAGAGAAAAGGAACCACACTGGGTAGCTGGAGAGTTGGGTGGGCCCCCGGGCCAGTGCCAAGGGCTCTGCGACGCCCTGTGTGAGTAGAGCCAGCTCAGTGAATTAATGTCTTAAGGACAAAGGGCAGTGCTCCGACTGTGGGCTGATAATTTTATACTTGACTCACAGCAAGATTTCCAGGTTTCTGTCCTGATTTGATAGGTACAGGCCTGTTGATAAAGGGGACGGTGGGTTTGCGCTGAGCACGAGGCACACGCACGATCCATCGAGGCGCCCAGAGCAGGCACAGGCAGCTCCCTGCCTCCGCCTCCCAAGGGACAGCCACCAGGGAAAGGGTTAATTTAGCCAGTTCTCATGGGGTTTTGGAAAGCTCCCATTTTCCAGGAGGCTGCCTGACGCGCTCTGACAGGGCCCTTTGAGCTGGCACAAAGGCAGTGCTCTGCCCCTGCCCCCTGAGCGCTGCCGCCCGCGCCAGCAGCAGTTCAGAGCAGCTATAATCTCACTAGCAGCGGCTTTTACTGCTGTCACTTCGAGGCTCCTGCGCCATCTGAGTGCCTCAGATCTCCAGCAACGTAAAAAAAGCTAATGAACGAGGAATAAACAAGTGTAGCCAGGCAGAAAGGCTGCACGCAGGAACATCTGAGCCAGCCCGGCTCGCTGGGCCAGGCCGGGAGACACCGCGGCCAAAACGATCCGTAATTAAGAAAGTCTAATCTTCCTTGGTATCCAGAGATAAGGCGGGGGGGGGTGCGTGCGTGGAGGTGACGGGGAGGGGAAGTCGTGATGGGAGCAGGAATGGAAGGAGACAAAGAGGCGAGAGCAGAGAGGAGAAGGGAGGTTGGCTGGAGAGTGCATGAGGCAGAGGCAGGGCACAGAGGGAAGCGGTCCTGGGGACCCAGCCCTGTCGGCTTTGCTCCTCTCCCTCCTTCTGAGGGGAAAAGGGCTGGAGGAGCACCCTCCTCGCTGAGCCCAAGTGAAATCCCTTCTGCAAGCCAGGAAACCGGGATCCTGCTGGGAGCCCAGCCCTGATCCTGGCCCATCTCCTGCCTTTTGCTCCCTCCCCATCCCAGGAAAGCCTGTCCCGTGGGTGTCACCACCTCGGCACAGCCCATGGGCAGCAGGGACCCGGCCCCCCGGCGTCTGGCTCCTTGTCCTGGCATCACTGCTGGAGAGGAGCTGCAGGTGGCACGAGGTGCAGTCATTCCTGCTTTCCCCTGCCTCATCAGAAAGGGAAGAAACACGTCTTTGGGTTTTTTTTTCCCTGTAAAGATAAATAAAGGAGCGGAGCGCCGTAGCTCGTTGAAGTCATGGCTGTGAACCATTTACTCTTCAGAGCCTTCAGGGGCCGTGGAACAGCGGGGTTAAGTTGTGGCACGGGGCCAGGCAGTGTCCCTCGGGTGTCCCCAGAATGCCCACTTGTCTGGCAGAGAGGGGACAGCTGAGGCCCTGCAGCCTCCCACCAGCTGTGCTGAACACCAGCCACTGAGCCCCAAAACAGTGCAAGGGAGCCCCAAATCCACATGGAATACTCTAGAAATGCTGGATTAATGTTACTTAAGATAGCAGCTCCAAGCATTGGCAGTTATCCCATCATTCTCCTTCATGCCAGTATTAAAACTCCTGGCCAGAGCAGCGTGACAGATCGAGTGAAACTCCAGGAGATCTTATGAGGAATGACAACCTCATACCTTGGGATGGAGTCACAGGTCACCATTTTTTCATCCTAATTTCCAGAGTTTAAAAAAAAAAAAAAAAAAAAAAAAAAAATCGCAGCCCTCTTGTTCCCTCTGGTTAAAAGTCATAAGAGCAGTAAATTAACAGCATCAAAGATAGGGTAAAAAACCCAGCCCTACATAAAAGCAAGTGGTCAATTTGGAGCCCTGGGAGGAGAGCTCAGGGCTGATCCAGCAGGGCTCAATGCCTTAAATGTCTCTGTTGTTCCTTTGAAGAAAATCATTGAAGTCAATGGACTCACTTAAGTGTTGGAAATGAGATGTGTGATTAAGCCCCTTGCTGAAGGGAGGCCTCGAAAGTTAAATTGTCTCATAACCACAGCAGTGAAGCAGTCTCAGGAATGGGGAGCATTCTCTGCCCCCTCTCATCCCTGCTCTGTGTTTCCGGGTGCAGGCTGGGGGAGAGCTCTGCCCCCCATCTCCAGCCCCGTGAGACCACGGCCTTTCACTGCCCACATCAGGCTGTCGCCGTCTCTTCTCTCCCCTTTTGCCGTTTCCTCCCTAATTGGCGACTTTTAGAACCAATTTTATTGTCAGCTTCCTTACATCCCACATTACCCTCTTCGGGAGCAATTTAAGGATGAATTATCTCACCTGGAAGTGCTGCCCCTCCTGCCCGGCAGCGCTGCACATCTGTCCAGCAGCTGCCAGAGAGGAACAGGGGGAGTGGGAGAGGTGCCTGGCGGAGGTTGTTTACAGAGGGGTTTAATAAACCCTGCTCCATGCGGGAGCAGGTTCCTGCAAGCTCCGTTATTCGAACACGGAAACATCTACAGAGCCCCAAACAAAAGGAGGCAAAGATTATATTGCATTTGGTGCTTCTTCTCCAGATTGATTTATCACTGTCACGTCCGCTCCTTCCTTCCCTCCGCATTCCCATCTCCGGGTAATGCCGTAATATCGTTTATTATAGGACATTATATAATGCACTCTGTCGCTGCGAGTGTTGTTATTCCTAGACCAGGCTTCTTTATCCAGACCCAATTCTGCAATCAAGGAGCCTCCTGCTTCGAGGCAGAGCCCTGCAGAGACACCTGCACTTTGTCCCTGAAGGAAGAGGAAAAGCCTCACGCTCTAAGAGGTTCTAATCTGAGGACTGGTCCGGCCACGCTGCCAAATGGGGTCTGTGTGTGCCCCAAAAGCGAAGAGAAAATGGCAGTTTTTGTACTGTGAGTGGGTTTTGATGTGGGTTCCGGAATTTCTGTCGGTTTTTTTCCCTGCTTTCTGCGGTGGCTCTCGGACATGGCTGTGCCAGAGCTGTCCCAGGTGGGGATACTCCTGGGTGCTGGCCCTCTGGGGATGCTCCACTCTGGGGCAGAGCTGGGAGCTGTGGCTGTGCTGGGTGGAATTGTGGGTGCATAAACCTGCGAGATGAGCTTTAAGATCCTGTCTAACGCAAACCATTCTGGGATTCTGTGATTTACTCTTTTTTTTTTTTTTTTTTTTCCTTTTTTACTCGAGCATCCCAAGCTGATCCCTGTGAATCATTGTGGCACGACTTCCTGGCAAAGTGATGTTTCCCTTGTGTAGCAGGACAATAAAAGCAGAATTACAAATTGTTCTTCTGCTGGAAACCACACACAGAGCCCTTCTCTGCTGCTTTGGTCCCAAATACTGCCAATGGCTCTCCAGAGCCCCAGCCACAGAATACCATTCCAAGGGCTGGTGACTGGAGCTGCGGATGTGCAGGGGTGGCAGGTTTTGGGGGTTTGCTGGAAGCACCAACACCCCTCTGAAGCTGTTGGGGATGGCAAAGAGCCCGTAGAGCTGATGCTGAGGAAGGACTGGCCAGGCCCAGCATAATTCGAGGCCACAAAGCAGGGAAGTAGCCAAAGGTATCAGGAAGTTTCCAGGAGGGATTAGGCACCGTCTTTGAAGACAGGTCCAGAGGGGTGATTAAGCAACTCCAGAAATACAAACCACAGCCTGGCAGAATGTGGGAGGACACCCAGGGGATAACATCGCCCTGTACGTGACAGGTTTCTCGTGCTCTTCCTTGGAGAAACCCCATCTGGCTGGGGCTGGAGCATCCCGAGCTCCGAGGGTGCTTCGCTGGGGGCTGTATGTTTGTCTACCAGCCAAAATATCAACAAAGGAGCTTTGGTGGGGGCAGGTGGGACCAAGGGGGTGGGCAAGCTCTGAAAACCTGGCAGAGACTGAGGTGGCCAGGAGGCTGTGGAGGGGACAGGGCACTGCAGGGAGTGACCAGGGACACAGCAGCAGCGGCTCTCCCTGCTCACCGTGCCCAGGCTCAAACCCAGCTTTGGCCATTTCTGCGGTGGCTCCTGGACATTGCCTGTCCCATTCCATCAGCTCCCCGAATCTGGCACTGGGAGGGCTCTGGTGCCACTGTGGGACCAGGAGTTAACATTTTCTAGAACCCAGGGAAGGGGGACCAGAGGAAGAAGTTTCTGGAGTGTCAACAACAAAAAAAATTATCTTGTGCAAGCAAGCAGGAGAGATGGATTATCCCATGTCGTTTTCACAGGGAATTGCTGGAATGCCTACTTGCTACAGCACTCCCTGGAGTTGCTGGGGGCTTGGGCTGGTTTTCCACAGGGGGCTGGCTCCAGCCTGATCCACCATTTCCTTGGGCTCGCGGAGGGATCTGCTCTGGGTCACCTCCCCAGGCTGTGGTGTGGCCACGGGCTAAAGCACTGCAGGGGTTTCAGCCCCTCGTACCCACGGGCGTCTTCTCCTCCCATATTTGGGTGAACCACAAAGCTCAGACCCCCAGCATCCTTGCTTCCCTGCCTCCTGCCTTAAGCCTTCCTTAAACCCCTCTTCTAGGAATAGGGGCTTAGATCAGAGTGAGATCTAGCCAAGATGTATTGGAGTCCAGGGCATTCCTTTGGCTGCCCTGGAGGGTCAGGGACCTGGGCAGGGGCATCTGGGACCCCAGCCCAGAGCTCAGAGAGACACTGGCTTTGATCCCAGTCCATGGGAAAAACTTCCTTCACTGTGAGACGGTTTACAGGCCACAAGAGTGTGAAAAATAGTAGTTTAGCTTATCACAGGGTGAGAAAACAGTAAATTTAGGTTTCTAGCACTGGAGTGAATGGGGGCAAGATGGAGAATTTGGGGCGCTGTCTCCTGCTTCTTCTTTCTTCTTCCCTCACTCCATTTCGGCAGTGACACTGGCACAAGGTAGTTTGTGAGGATTGGGTCAAGGTAGGGATGACCTGTTTAGTATTAGTAACAGGCATTGGTAAGAAATAATAAATAGAGAATACGTAGCAATTAGTATAAAAGATAACGACAGCCCAGTTCGGGAGGAGTCGGGGAGTCGTCAGAGGTCCGAGCAGCTGCAAACATCTTTTTGGACACTGAGAAAATTGTAAGATAAGAAACAGTAAACAAAGCATGCACCCTTGAAAAATCAGAATTTGAAGACTCTCTTTCATCCATTTGGCACAGGGCTTTGCAGAGGGCAAAAAGACTCTAAAACCACCTGAATGCTGGGGTAAGCCCCCGACAAAGATGCACAAAGACGTACAAGAGATAAAGAGCTAAATGCGAAGTAATCCTTGCACTCTCCAAGCAGAGGATCTCCAAGCGCTTCCCAGGCAGTCCATCGTCACTGTGGCATCAGGAGAGGGTGGGGGCTGACACCCACAGCCCAGAGGGCACATGGGACCTGGAGCTCAGGGAGGCCCAGCCTCTGTGTTTGAGGAGTATTTGGTGACGATGGGAAGCCTGGGTGGTGCTGGGGAGGTGGAGATGTGTGTGACATACAGGGGGGATCCCACGTCATGACAATTCCATACCCGGATGATCCATGCCACGCCGATCCCGTGCCATGATGCCCCTGCCTGCTCTCAGTCATCCCATTCCTGGCAGAACGAGTTTCACCTTCTTCACCCTCACCTCTTCTCCTGGCAGAAAGAGTTTCACCCCTGCAGCCACTCCCCAGCCATGAAAACTTCTCCCCCGGCACATTCCCCTCCACAGCCACTAGGTATTGAGCGGGATGGAGAATCTGTCCTGGAGCCAAGGCTGGACTCCAGCCTTGCTTAGGCACAGGTCGGAGCTGTGGCAGGTGGCAGGGGACACATATCCCCATGTCTAGGCTGCTGCTGGGGGGCATTCTGTGGGGCACACAGATGTTTTAAAGGGTGAAGAGGTATTTTAAGAGATGGAGAGAAGTTTCGAGGAATGCAGAGATATTTTAAGGAGCACTAAGAGGTTTTAAAGGGTGCAGAGGTGTTTTAAGGGATGGAGAGAAGTTTCAAGGAGTGCAGAGATGTTTTAAGGGGCACTAAGAGGTTTTAAAGGGTGCAGAGGTGTTTTAAGGGATGAAAAGATGTTTTAAGGGGTGCAGAGATCTTTTAAGGGCCACAAAGAGGTCTTAAGGGGCAGAAAGAGGTTTTAAGGGGTGCATAGATGGTTTAAGAGGCACAAGGGTATTTCCAAGGGCCCAAAGATGTTTTTGGGGTCACAAAGATGTCTTAAGGGGTGCAGGAAGCAGGCCCTGGCTGACACATAGCCGACATGGCCCAGCAGACGTGTCCAGGAGGAGCAGCAGGGAGGAACAGATCTCCCAGGTCATCAGCTTTAATATCCTCTGGATACATATCCAGGGAACTGCACATTTATGGGAACCCAACTACACACACAGAGACCTGCACATGTGGCGAGTGAGGGGTGACCAAGCACAGGCCCCTGTTGTGCTGGCAGGACCAGGGAGGCACAGGGCAGAGCCGTGGAACTGGAGAGGAGCAGGAAGGCAGACCCGGATCATTTGTTTTTCTGTGACATCATGGTCTCCTCTGGCTTTTTTCACAGTTTCCCTCTGTTGTATTTAATAGACTTAATGGATCACACAGCACTGTAAGAACAACAGACCTTCAATGTTTTTATTAAAGCCATCTACAAAAATCCCTCTGTGCTCGAGCTTTCCTGCGGGGCGACTCTGCTGAGATGCTGTTTCCATTAAGGACAATTGTGGCGAATAAAGAAGGAATGAACAAACAAATGGAAAAAGAGAGGGAGCAGTGGAGCAGAGAGAGCTGCTCCTGGGAAAAGGGTGACGCTGGCTGTGTCCCCCTGCCCACGCGTGACTGGGACCGCTGTCACCCAGCCTGGCACGGGGGGCAGTGCCAGGACCTCCTGCAGAGCCAGACTGGTTTGGGGAGCGCTGATGTTGGAATTGCTGCTCCAGCCTCCCTGAGGGGTCACAGAGCTGCTGCTTTCACACCTGCCAGGTGGGGTTGGTTCCCCTCTCCTTCGGAGCTGTGAGCGCTGGAGGGACAGAGCTCTCCCTGTGCCCTGTGTGTGACTGTCACCACCCAGCCACTGCCACGTCCCTGGGTGTCAAACTTTTCTGGCTGCAGGGCTGCCCAGCACCGGGCAGGTTGGTGAGTGCGGTGCTGTGAGAAATGACAGGAGCCGCAGGCTTTGGTTGGCAGGCTGGGGCTCCATCCCTTTGCTCACGTGCTGGGGTGGAAAGTGAGCACCACAAAAAGCATCCCTCCAGCCCCAGTGATGCAGCATCCATGTGGGACCCGTTAGTGCTTCAGTGTGGGGTGAGGGGACAGCAGGAGGGAAGGTCACAGCCACTGAGATGCCACTGAGGGCCCTTCTCTGTGCATGGGGACGTGGAGCATCACCAGGGAGATCCACCAGGCCAGGAAAAAGGGAGTCATGTCCAGCCCCAGGCCCACATTCCCTGATGGAAATGGCTCTGGAGTGGCTGGGAGAGGCTCTGAGCGTGGGCACACTCGGTGATCTTGGACCAGCAGCTTCATCACCCGGCTGGAAGCAGCTGGCTCTGCCCAGCACAGCCCAGCCCGATCCCCTCAGATCCTGAGCTGGCCCCCGTGGATGCTCCAAGGCTGAGCGGGGCAGGAGCTGTGGCTGCCAGTGGAGTGTGTAGGATGGCCTGTGCTCACCCTTGGCCTGGGTGCCTCCTCCATCTGCCAAAAGACTCTCCGCTTTCCTTCTGCTGCTTTGATCCTTTTCCTTTCCCAAAACTGATACTCAGACATTTCATTTTGTGGGTGCTCAGAGTCTGGAAAAGCCCTTCTGTCTCTGCAGGACCCTGTGACTCTTGTCTGGTTGCTGCTGTCAGCAGCCCCCGCCCACAGTCCCAGCCCGGACACGGTGCTCTCCTGCCACATGCGGTGGGGAAAGTGAGGGACACGCCAGAATTCCTTTGAAGGGGAGACGTCAGTTTTTAACTGGAGCTTTGAACCTTCCCCTGAAATCCCAGGGAACCTGACCCAGCCGATCCCATCAGTCAGCACACACAACCCCAGCTCTGAAGTTCACTCTTCCGTCCGTGCCACCAGCCCAAGGAGCACGATGATGGATGAAGCCTGTCAGTCCTGCAGGTATTTTGGTTGTGAGAGCACCCTGGGCACCCAGGGTCCACCTCGGGACATCAAACGTCGTGGCCTCCGGACGGCAGGAAGGGAAGTGCACAGACAGCAGGAAGGGAAGCACACAAACACCGTGGGTGGGTTAAAGGTTGATGAGCTGGTCGCTCAGTTACTCTGGGGGTCTTGGAGGCACTTGGCACGTGAGCCCCACGGGGACACAGCGGTGCTGAGCAGGAGCAGATGTCTCCGTGCCACCCCAGCTGGCTGAGGGAAAGTTTTTGGGGCCCAGGCTTGAATCACATGCTGCAGGCTGGTGTCTGTGTTTTCTATTTTTCCAAGGACTCTCTTTCTATCTCGTTACCCTGCGCTCCTTTGCGCGCCCTCAGGCACGGCAGAGCTCTCCTCGAGGCTTTGACAGACACGGCCAAAGCTCTCTGATTTATGCCACTCTGCTCGGCTCCAACACCTGGAGAAGCCCATCCTACCTGCCCTGCCAGAACTGTTCACTCAGCCCTAAATCAGCAGGGACGGTTCCTGCCCGCGCCTGCCTCTCGCGGCTCGCAGCGCAGCTCCGTTTGTGCGTGGCCCGGCGCTGTTCCCTGTAATGCGCTAAGCTTCCCGACATGATGTTTAGCACATGTTCCCTGCTCTGCCCCCCCCCCGCTCAAAGGCAGCCTTATAGTTTGCAAATGGGATGAAACCACTGCGCGGCCCCGCGCCTTGGCCGCGCTCCCGCCCCGCGCCGCGGCTGCCAGAACCCTCGCCGCACCTTCCAAGTCATTATGCGCAGTCAAAAAGCCTGCCAGAAGGGCTGGGAGGATAAAAGAAGGGGGGGGGGGGGGGGGGGGAGGAGGAATAAAACAGAACCAAAAAGGAAAAAAACAAACACCCCAAAAAACAACCAACAAAACCCTAATGCACGTGAAGGAGCGGCAGAGTAAGCGAGGCATGTCCTCCGAGGAGCGCTGCCCGCCGCTCACCGTGCGCTGCCGGCTCCAGGTGGGTCTCCTCCTGCGTTGGCCTTTTGGGGAACAAAAGCCGTGCTTGCCCGGTGAGGAGAGCTCCGTCCCCCCTGGGTTTGTCTGGGACGGCTGCCACCATCAACAAACCCGGATCAGCGCCGAGAAGCTCCCGGGGGATGTGTCGGGGCAGGCTGGGAAGCGCGGAGATGCGGCTCAGCCCCGCGCAGACGCTGGGACCGTATCGTGGGGATCAGGAAACGCCTCCGAGGAGCTGATGAGTGCGGATACAAAGGGCTGTGGTTGTCTGTGTAAACAGGGAACCGCAGCCAGGAGAAAGGATCAAAGCTGGGATATTCACCCAAAGCCGCAGCCCTCTTCTCCGGGCTGGAGGAAAGCGCACGGTGCTCGCCCCGGGCTGTCAGCGAGGGCGCGGGGCAGATCCCGAGGGGTGGGACGCTGGGACGGCTCTCACGGCGCTCCCAGCCGCTCTCGTGGTTGCAGAGGGGGCAGCAGTGCCCGAGCTGCCCCCGGGCACCGCAGGGACCGAGGCACCTGCGAGCACCCGCAGCGGGATCGGCCCCTCGAGGGGTGACAAAGGAGGGGACAGCGAAGGGGAACAGGGAGAGACAGGCCGTGAGGAACAGTGGGGAGAGGGGATAACGGGCAGACGGAGCCGCCACCATCCTGCCGATGTGGCCAGTCCTCCGGAAACGACTGCTCGGTGTTTTCCCGGCTCCCGCCATCAGGAGAGGCTGTGCGCTCACCAGGGAGCTCCGCTCCCGCTCTCACAGCTAAGGGAACGGGATCTCTCTGCCCATATTGGCACCTCCCTCTCCTTTTGTTCCCTTTCTCCATCCTCTTCGGTTCTGCCTGCCCTGGATGCGGTATTTCGGGGAGCCAGTCCTTCGGGAAGCAGTCTCTCGCCGTGCGCAGGCAAAGCGCTCTCCGGCCCGAGCTCTGCCAACATCGGGAGCGCTGGCTGCTGGCACTGCCCGTGGCTGCGGCTCATCTGCCCCGAGGAGCCGCTCCCGCCGCAGCTGCCGGCCGCCAGCGGCTCCAGCCACCCCTGGCTGGAGGTCCTGGACATCTCCCAGTTGACCTGGAGCTGTTTGCCATGTTCCTGCACAAGACCTAGATTTTAATGCCAGCTGAGCAGCTGTATAAATGTTTTGTGACATTTCGGAGACAGAATGGATCGTGCTGCTCAGACCTCCTCTTTCCGAGCGCATTCAGACGGTGCCTTTTCAGTTTCAGGGGACTTTGTTTGCTTTAAAGGCTTTGTGATCGTTTCCAGCGGAGGCCTCAGGCAGCCAGCCTGCCTCAGTCCTCCATCCCAGGACATCCTGCAGGCCAGAGCTCCCTTTTTCTCTGCGGGGTGGCCTCCACCACAGCCACACTCCTCTGCATTCAGAGCTTCCCGGGGGCTTCAAACTCTTCCCAATCCTGGCGCAGCCATTCTAGTTATTAACAGCCCTTTCTGAACACACGCAGCCCGCTGCAGTGTGCGCCTGGCCCACGAGCTCGGGGCTACCTGAAAAAGTTAAAAGCATTGCTGGATTTGTTAATTGGCACAAACTGCAAAACTCCTCCGTGGAGATTCTGCCATCTTATTTAACGAGACCATTCCCTTGGCCTCGAGGCAGAAGGGAAAGACCCCAGACACCTAATGAGCTCCACAAAGGCCGGCGAGTTAATAGAGCTCAGTGTGTCGACTGGAAAAATTAACTTCAGAATCGAGTTTTCTGCAGTAAAAGAAAATGGTTTGAGGTCTAGAAATGATCACAGGGGCCCAGCACACCCAGGGGAACCAGCCACAGTGATGCCTGTGTGACAGGGACACGCCACAGAACCAGCACAGGGTGCCCAGAGCAGCTGTGGGTGCCCCAGACCTGTCCAAGGCCAGGTTGGACACGGCCTGGAGCAAACTGGGATAGTGGAAGGTGTCCCATGCCCATGGCAGGACTGGGACTGGGTGAGCTCTAAGGTCCCTTCCCACCCAAACCAGCCTGTCACTCCCTGATTCTCTGATGAGTGCTCTCCTCGCAGCAAAGCCGCTGGTGTCACCTCTGGCTCCTCAGCTGGGAAAGCAAAATAAACATTTCACCATTTAACAGCCCCTCTTCTGTGTTTCAGCCCCTGTGTTTCAGAGCTTGTGGGGAGAGTGCAGGTTCATGATAGTACTTCAGAATATGAGGTAGTCTCTTACACGTGGTCTGGGCTAAAAGGCAAACAAAACTTCCTGCCCTGTCCCTCAAAATAATTTCCAATGACTGAGAAATCTCACTCCTCTCCTTGTTTCAGAGCAAACAGTGCCTCAATGCTGACAAGGATGTGAACCCAACTAATCAGCAGTTGTTTTTTACATGAGAACTACACATTTAGTGCTCTGTGCGCTCTCAGAAAAGAGGCCTGAACTGGTCAAAATTTCCTTCCAGCTCTGTGCACACACAGGGACCGATGTGGCTGGATGATGAGGGTGTGAAAGCCAGCTTTCCCTCCCTCCTGGCAGACACGAGACTTATTCTTTACCCCAAATCCCTTACAGCTCGTTTTTTTTAAAACCTCTTGAGCAACTTATCTTTCAGTATCTCTGTTTGGAGCCTCCCATTCATCACGGCTAATTGTGGGCTGCCAGCACCCAGAGGGGATTCTGCAGCTCGGGCTGGTGTCATGGTCTGCTGGATGGCATGAGGGGAATGGCCGAGGCTGGGCTGGCATTTATCATCTCTCAGAAGAGCTGGCTTAAAAAAATAGAAAGGCGGAGAGTCTGGATGGATGAAACCGAGTCAAGGGCCCACACAGCAAGTCTGCAAAATCCTGCGAGGGGAAGGAAAACCATTCCCTTCTTTTCCCGCAGATTGGGAAGCACTGAAATTCCTTGGAGTGGGACATGGCAAGGACAGCAGAAGCTGCAGCTCCTGGCAGACCCTGGGCTGCCTCATGCTTTCTACGGATTCCCTGAGAGAAGCATTAAGGCCTTTGGTGTTTTGGGATTTTTTTTTTCCCCCCTCCACTTCAATAGAGAAAGGGAACAAGGGTTTCATATCCTCTTCCCAACACCGTTTCACTGAACACCGGCCTTTCGGCAGGAAGAAATTATCTTCAGCTAAGTTTTGTTTGGAAGGAAGAAATAAGCATTTTGATAACCTCTTTGATATAATGGCGGATGTTGATTTCTACTTTTTTTTTTTTCTTAATATCTCATGACAGCTCCTAATCTCCAAACGTTTGTCAAGCTCAGTTGAGAACAGGGAAGGAAGCGAAGTGCCCGGGGATCCCGCAGCTGGGACAAGGCAGGTTTATCACTGCACAGGAGGTGCTTTAGCCCTGTCCTTGAGGATGCCTGTGTTCAGATGGATTTTCCATCACTGCCTTGCCCCATGGCCTGAGCAATCTCCCCCCAGCCCAGGGTGCCATACAAACCCATCACCGTGGCTGGGACTGTTCCAGGTGCTCATCCACCCAGGCCAGGCTGGTGCTCCGTGCCGGAGGGCAGGTGTTGGGATTCATGGAACATCCGTGGGAATGGGGAGGTATCTCCTGCCTCCCATTGGTTCTGGAGCACACGTTCAGGGGCAGAGGCATCCCCTCCTCTGGGACGAGCAGGGGAAGCAGAGCACCCCGAGCTCCGCTGCCTCCAAACAGCCGGCGGCAACCAGAGCACGGGGAGCAGCTGCAGAGGGTGGGAACGGGAGAGCCCCAAAGCAAGCCAGAAAATCCAGCCTGGAGGGGGGAAAAAAAAAAAAAAAAAAAAAAAAAGGCAAAACCCACAAAGCTGAAAGGCAGAGTGCAGTAAGAGAGAGTTACCAGGAGATTTTTGAAACACAAAGCCAGAGCCAGCCCAGAAGGAATGTACACAGAATGCATAAAAATCTCCGCTCCTCTTCTGACAAAGAGCATTTTGCAGCGCCTCAGCCCCAGCGCCTCATGCCTGCGCCTTCCCTCTCCCGTGGCTGTGGGGAGGGGGCTGAGGGCAGGCCTGCAGGCTTCCAGCCATTGATGTCTTCTCCAAAGGCACCACGAGCTCTCCTCGCTGCTGAAAACCCCAAAGCAAACCTCCGAGGTTCACCCAGGGCATCAACAGGCAAAGGGAAAACAAATCTGGAGCTCCTGGAAGGACCTGCAGCCTTGGCACCTCCCTGCGTTTCCCACAGCGGGGACATTCCAGGGTTATCCGCAGCAAGGGGGTCCCAGAGACGACCAGGATTCACTCCCCAGGGGCTGTGGCAGGGATGGGAAAATTCCCATGGTGGGAAGGTGGCAGCCAGAGGTGACATTTCTTTCCAAAGTGTAAAACCTGCCCTCATTCCCACTGAGAGCTCCACAACTCTTCCTTCCTGCCCATTTCTTGGTATCCAAGGGCACTGAGTGGTGCGTGGAGCGCTTGGTGAAATACCAGGAGCAAACCGTGCTTGGAACCCTGCAGATGGCTGCTCCCTGAGTTATCCATGTGTTCTAGATGGGACGAACTCTATGGACACTGCACCACCTCTGAACCATCCAGGTGTTTTCTCCTGCCTGGTCACAGCCTCTCACCTGTGCCAGTGCTGGGGTCCCCCCACGCACCCAGCCCCGCTCCCACCTCATCTCTGTGCAGGAAAACCGGAACTCCATCACCCCAGCCGGGCCATAACCTTGTCTGACCTTTCATTCTGAGCAGCACTCTGAGTCGGTAACAATCCTAACCCATCTCTTGGGTACTGAACTTCCACCATCTCTCTCCCTTAAAATTCCCCGGAGGCCACTCACAGGCATGGAGCTGATGCCATCTCCCCATTGTCTGACCACAGAAAAGACTTAAAAGCCACTGTTCTGAAACATTTCAGCAAAAGAAAAAAAAAAAAAAAAAGAAAAAGAAAAAGCAAAAAGAAGAACATTATTAACAGAAAGATGATAAGACTTGCAGGTTTCAAAGGCAAGGAGACATGAATGATTCCTTTTCCTAAAGAATGAAACCCAGTGAAAATGCAACAATTTCCTTCAGAAGCAAGAGCTCCCTCTCAGCCGAAAGGAGGACAGAGAATGGCACGTGCCCCTGATGATCCTGAGCGAGGAGGGCTCTCCCTGCTCCCCTGCATCCCCTTGGTTTCCCCTTCGGAAGGAGATGGGCACTGCGGAGGGAGGCTGATGGGTTCCGTTTGCCAGAAGGCCATTAGGGTAAAAGGAAAATCCCACTTAGCAGAAGTTATGAATTTCCCCAAGTCAGGCTATTGGCACCGGCTGGGGACGGGAAGTGCTGATCATTAATGGATGTGGTGAATTACTTCCTTCTCCACCACTGACAAGAGAGGTGGGTTTGTCTTTTCCTGTCTCAGGGCAATAGTGGGACAACTTGGAGTCCCTTCCTGTGCCTAAAGGAGCTCCGAGAGAGCTGGAGAGGGACTTTGGACAAGGGCCTGGAAGGACAGGACACAAGGGAATGGCTTCTCACTGCCAGAGGGCAGGGTTAGATGGGGTTTTGGGAAGGAATTCCTGGCTGTGAGGGTGGGGAGGCCTTGGCACAGGGTGCCCAGAGAAGCTGTGGCTGCCCCTTGGTCCCTGGAAGAGTCCACAGGCCTTGGAGCAACCTGGGATTGTGGAAGGTGTCCCTGCCCATGGCAGGGGGTGGAACAGGATGGGCATTAAGGCTCCTTGGCCCCTTCCCAACCCAACCATCCCATGATTCCACGATTCTGTGAATGTCATCACGGAGCATCCATGGGGTGCCCAGCCCCTCCCAGCACCCCACAGCTGCTGCCCCGAGCTGCAGAAGCCCCTGGGGCAGAGCGAGGCTGGGGGTGCTCAGAGCTGGGGCAGCCAGGTGAGGTGGGATCCGCTGTTCCCCGCCCCAGGGAGCCTGCACAGCACGTGCTGGGCTGTGAAGGACAAAACCTGTTGCCTGGGAGGCAGAGTTCCCCCTGCAGGCTCTGATGGATGGAAAGTGTTTAAGTGAGAGCTCGGCAGCCCCGGCACAGCCAGCCCAGCACTCCTCCATCCCTGCATTGATTTATTCCCTTCCCTGCCGCCCCTAATGCTCCTCTCAGCTCCGCGTGGCTCAATGCAGCACAAATTAGCAGAGCCCACAAAAGCCCTCCGAAGCCATTCCCCTGATTAGCAGGTCTGCAGTGCTAAAAGATATCTTCATTTTCATAACTTGGCACCGAATGGATGGCAGCCACGGAACTGCAGCACGTCATTCCCCAAAGGGAGGAGTGGCATGGATTTTTCTATACTGCAGGAATTGCCGAAGATTGAGACAAATGACTCAAGAATCAAAAAGGGGAAAGAGGAAAGCTGGGGAAGGAAGGACAAAGCACTGCAGGACTCACTGGGGACCGAGGGGTGGGCAGGGATGGCCCAGACTGTGACCTGCCGTGGCTCTGTCCATCCATCTGGGCTGTGCAGGCCAGAGCTCTGCCCTGGGGCTGGCCCAGGGACATTGGCGGCTGCAGCTCCTTGTGTCCCCCTCTCAGGACCCAACACATCCATCAGCAGACAGCGGGGCAGTGACACACCTGACCCTTGGAACCATTAAACATGAAGTTGGAGAACACCTCCAGGCTCGCCATGACCAACCCTTGTGCAGTGCCAGGGCTTACGCAGCTGCTTTTGCCGCAACACTGGAGCTTTCTTCTCCTCCCTGGCCACGGTGAAATCACCACTGCTGGAGGGGACCCCAGGCACCCTTGTGTGGTGCCTCCAAGCAGCTGGACCGTGAGTGCCAGCCAGGCAGTGAGCACAGCAGGGTGGAGCAGCAGTGTGGGGCAGCGCTGCGTGGCCATTCCCAGGTCCTCACAAAGCTCCATTTTCACTCTGTCATCAGGGCTAAAACCCCAGGAAATCCTGGGAATCCTTCAGGGTGAGAACCGCACCCCCCCTGCACAGAAGGTCTGGGCATCGCTCAGGGTCTGGAAGCTGGGCTTAGTCCACTTCAAGCACTTGACCCTGGGATTTAATGACTGGCTGGGCCAGGCTGCGCCTCCTGCATCTCTCCGGAATCATGCAGAGGCTGTTTGGTACTCCAGAGGAATGATGGGGGTGGGGAGTGAATCTTCCTCCCTGCACTGGGGCAGCCCCATGGCCACGTTTTCTGCTGTTCCCCCTCTGCGGCCACATCTTCACCCCAGATAACCCCGGCCGAGGGAGGGGAGGGGAAGCTCCGGAGCCAGATAAAGACAGAGGGATTATAAGGTGTTTATGCTTTTGCAAAATTAAAGTCTTGAAGGTGAGACAGGTTTACATTGGCACAGAATTAATGGTTTGGTGCAGCGCAAGGGGACAGCGAGAGCAGGGAGCGGGGCCATCCATCAGTGCGCGCCGATGGCACCGGGGAAGGAGATGCTGGCATAAATCAGGCCCTGTGCAGGAAATAAGCAGGATGGATGACAGGCAGGAGCTGGTGATCTGTTATTCCCACCGCGCCAGAAGGTGCAGGAAATGTGGCTGGGTGAGTTCAGGTCTCATTCCAGCACGGGAGTGCTGGGTGGCTCCGGGTGGGATGAGCCTTCCCTGCACCACCAGGTCCATGGATGGGGCTGCAGGGAAGCTCTGTGCTCACCCCTCGCCCTGCACGGACACTCTGACGAGGCACAGCAGGAGCTGGGGGCTTCTCACCCCTCTCTGGAGGAGTCAGTGCCAGCTGCCATCTCCAGATCCTTGGAGAACTGAGCCCAAAAGGAAGCAGAGGAGGTTTTCCTTCCATTGGACAGCGGCTGAAGGGGACTCGGGGTCTCTCATGGGTCCTTCTGGCATCTCTGCATGGCTCTCCTTCCCTGCCAGGATGTTCCAGCTCTGCTTTGGGAATGTGGGCACTCCCCTGAGGAGAGATGAGACAGGAGCGGGGCTGCTCCATAGGCTTAGGCTCATCTCTAGTGTGCAATTCCCTAATTTTAAGACTTTGGGCTCGGTTTCTCTGGTTATTCTCCAGACCTCCCCAGCAGTTCCTGGTGCCGCTCTGACTTCAAAGGGAAATGAGACCTTACACGTTTAATTGAAGCAAATTTCCTCCCTGTTGTCGGGTCAGCGAGGGGGGATTAATGGGGGCCAAGGCTCAGCCCTCTGGGGACACCCAAACATTTCAACACATGGGGCAACCCTGGAAGGTGGAAAACAGGCGATGGGGAGCTGGAGGTGACCAGGGCTGATCAGGAGCAGCTGAGACACATAAATCTCTCCAGCCACCGAGAGCTGCACCCTCCCCCCACCCCTTTATTTAGGCTGCGCTTTTTGAATGTAACCTGACGCAATTAAACTCTTTCATCAGATGTCCTGCCTTCAATTTACCTCCTGCTTAGCGATATCACAGGCAAAGGAAAGGACGTGGGAGGCTCCTGCAGCCTTGCCCGGCTCTAGACGTGGGCAGAAACAGCTCAGGCGGGTTCTGCTGTTCCTGGGCTGTCCCTGCAGCTCCATCACCTCCAGCACCAGCCCTCGCCGCGGGGTCACCTCTCGGGAGGGCAGCGCAGCTGGTGGAAGCAGCTTGGGCGCCTCACACACTGTCCCCCCATCTCCGCTCTCCCGGTGCCGTCCGTGCCATTCCCGGGGGGTGGAGAAGAGTTTTAGCGGAGAGGAAGGAGGGTGTCGGTGTGGCTGTGGCAGGGAGCTCCAGCCCCGTCCCTCTGGGGCACTCCCGGGAAGAAGGAGAGCGCCCACAGCCCTGCCGGTCTCCTGCCGCGCTCGGCCCTTGCCCCTGCACCGAACGCAGAGCCAGTGACAGATCGTGTCTCACCCCGCCCAGATGGGGACGGGGTTTGTTTGGACACTTTCAGGGTCGCTTCCAGGCTCCCGGAGATCCAGCTGCTGTCAGCAGCCGGCAATGCAGCCCCGCGGGGACCCGACCTCTGCTCCTGGAGCTCCAACCCCCGGGGCCGCGGCGCGGACACCTCCCTCCTGGCTTGGGGAGGAATTTCGGGCGGGTTTTCCCCCACCGACCCAACCCAGCCCCGAAGGTCTCCAGCTGGCAGCGCTGGGATGCAGCCGGGTCCCAGCAGCCATCCCTGATCCTCGCTCCTGCCGTGCCCAAAGCGGAGGGGACAATCCAGCCGCAGTGGGATTTGGGATCGCTCTGCAGGGTTTCGGATCCCACAGAATCACTGCCTGGCATGGTAGAGGCAGCGACTCTCACGCTTGTGAGCGAGCCCGGGCAAGACGCGGTGCCGCGGCCGTGCCAGCCCCGCGGGAAGGGCGGGAGAAGGGTGCAGGGCCTGAGCTCCGCAGGAAAAACCCCCTCCCCTCCCGTATTTGAGTGCTCAGCCCCTGCTGCGAGGCTGAAGCCCACGAACATTAACCCTGAGGCTATAAAACCTGACTCGGTGTTTAACAGCCGCACGGCGGGCCGAAAAACTGCGCGGAAATTCCCAAGCCGAGGGTTGCGGCTGGAATTAATTAGTTCTTGCTCTGGCAACCTTTTCTGGTGCCACCAGGTGGTAACAACGTGCAGGAGCCGGCTGTCCCTTCATGCCACCCGGTGTCGGACAGCAGCTCGCAGGCACTGCTGGGTGGGAAAGAAATCTCTGTGCCTTGGGACATCCATCCCCAGGGAGCAGCGGCGGAGCATAAAATCCTCCCTGGAGCCTTGTACGGCGATGGGGGAATGCTTTTGAGGATTGGAGGCATCTTATCTGCTACCAAATGTCAATTTTCTCGAAAGCCTTTTGTGGGGAAAAAGGATTTTGCGTGAGCCCCGTGCACAGCGGTGCGGCGTGGGGGAGCCGCGAGGGTCCCGCCCTGGCCAACCACTGCGCTGATGGAGCCGTGTCCCCACTGTGGCTGACCCCAAAACAGGCACAGCACGGCGGGAGGAGCTGGGGTATGGCAGATTTTCCTGGGGAAACCCCGGGGCCGGTCCCTCAAGCAGGGGAGGGAGGAGAAAGCTGGAGAGGGGAAGGGCAGCAGTGTTCTCAGGGCTTAGCACTCCATAGTAAAGGTTCTTCCTGGGCTTTTCCCGAGCCCGGATTGCCCCCGGGAGAGCAGAGCCGCACTGGGTGCTTTTCATCCGCCGCTCCTGCTCGGCCCCTGCCCGCCCCGCTCCACCTCCGGCGATCCCGCCTTTCCACCTTTTCAAGCAGCGAGCAAGCGAAAATCCTTTGATGCCAGGAAACGATAGAGAGTATTTTCTACCCCCAAAATAAAGGATGCAATTTTCTGAGCATCTCCTCTCCTCCTGGGGCCCTCCCACCTTCCCCACCCCTCGCTCCGTGCTCCTCCCGCCCCCGCTCCCTGCCCGCGTGAACTCCTGGGCAGAGCTGGTTGTCATCTTTTCAACAACTCGTTTTTCCCTCGCTCCGGGTGTGCAGCGAGCGGCTCTCACTGTTTACACACCTCCAGCTCGGGAGATGAAACAATCCCGGCTTTCATTCCATGGACGGTACCGGGAGATGGTGCAGCGCCGGCCGTGGTACCCACCACAGCGCCCGGGATGGCCAAGCTGCTCCTCCCCACGCTTCCCCCGTGCCAAGTTGCAGCTCCTGCCTCGGGGATGGCTCCTCCTTCCGCAGGGAAATGCCCAGCCTGTCTGCTGGCTCGAGGTGATCCTGCTCATGGCCTCTGGAACATCCCTGGGTGTCTCCCCACCATGGGGAGTCCCGTCCCTGATATCCCATGGCGGTGCTGGGTGCAAGCTGAGTTTAGCAGGGTCGGTGCAGGAGCGTGGGCTGCCAGCAGCCCCTCCCTGAGCCGTTCTGTCAATTGTCACAGTCTGAGCCCGTCCCAGCCGTCCCGAGCTCGCCAGGGCTGGAGGAAGCGTCCCACTCCCCTGCATCTGCAGTGTACCAGAGCCTCCGAGCTGGAAACTGGAGAGGAAAACTCTCCCTCCCTTCTCCTCGTGTAGCATCCAGAGGTTTCTCCTGGGTGCTGTGCTCCGGCAGTTTCACAGCTGCGTGTTTGCGCGGCTGCCCCGATGGAGTGTCCCCAGTGCCAGCAGATGTGGCACGTCCCTGTGCGTGCAGGGCGCATGGCCCACGCCCAGCCTGTGCCTTCTGCTGCTCCTGAGCCCAGGAACATATCCGTCCGTCCTTCCTTCCCCGTGTCCACGGTGCCCCCTGAGCCCCAGCTTGTGCTCTGGGGGGTTGAACAGACTGATCAGCTGTGCGGGAGCTGGATGCTGAGAGCCCCCGGGGACCTTCCCACAGAGACATCACCTTGCTGCAGGTGGAGGTGGGAGCACGGAGCCACCTGCAGCAGCAGGCACTGCTGGGTGCTCGGGGATGGCCGGGGCAGCAGTGGAGAGGAGAGGGAGTGGACTCGTGGAACGAGATCTCTGTGCCAGACCCCTCCAGGAGTGACCTGAGAGCACCCCAGGCCCTGCAGTGGGTGCTGAGCATCACCCCTGTGCCCTCTTGGGCCCCACAGACAGGCACACGCTGGTTCTGGTTCGGCTGCTGCTGCAGCTCCTTTATTCATTTATCATCTCGGTCCCATCTCTGAGAGCCGGCAGGAAACACGCAGATGAGGGAAAGAACTGAAGTTTGCTGAGCAGGGTGGGATTTCTGTGCTGCTTGGGGGACTGTGTCCTACTTTCTGGTGTTTCTTTCCCTCTCTGACAACACTCCAAGGGCAAAGCCTCCGAGGACCCCAAGCCCTTGACCTTCTTCGTCAGGCAGAGCTGCTCAGACGCAGCCTCCCCGGCGGACCCCGGCTGGCGTCGGAATCAAGGATGTTGATTGCATTCAGATTCTAATTTACTCAACTTGCTACTAGGAAGTCATCAGGAAAGACGGTTTAAAATCATTCGGGGAAAACTCAGAGCATAAAATTTTAATTGCCACCTTGAGAAATGAGGTTCTCCCGGGCTGGCCAAACCTGGCTGCTGTGCCGGCGTGGACAGAGATGTTCCTCACCAGCTCGGCTGCCGTGGGCAGGAGGATGGAGATGGGGACAATCAGCTGCAGTAACTGCTGCAGGATTTGATCCCTGCAAGCAGCGTAGGGAAAACATTTTGCTGGACACCAGCAGCAGCCCCGGACTGCTGTGCTCCCATCAATACCCAAATTTTCACCCCTTCAGCAAAACGCTTCTGACATCTGTAAGAGCTGCCACCTCCACCGGCAGAATTGCAGTATTCATGGCAACCCAGTTGATAGAATAATTCTGTTTGGTTTTGGCTCAAAATTGCCCGTGCGCAGTTTTGGTGGCGTAATTCAGAGCAGAGAATGAAAGACCTGTGGGTTTGTGGCCGGTCCCTGAGCCTTGGGACTATGGAATGATGGCTCTCCCTGGGCATGCACTCCAGCCATGGAGCACCCTGGGGTCTGTGTTTGAACAAACTCATGTAAATCCATCCCAGATAACTTGTGAACATCTCCTTAATCCTCCCTGGCCCTGCACAACGACCTGCACTTCTCAGGTGCTGAGGGAACAGGGCAGATGAGGGCGGATGGAGCCAGCATGGACATGGCCTTTCTCCTCTGCAGAACATCATGAGTTTGTGACTGGGAACAGGAAAAAAGCCTCTGCCTTCCCCCTCATCCTCCCTCTGAGCAGTCTCCTGGCCTTACAAAATTATTTATGTGCTGGAAGAGGCAAATCAAAGATGGTTAATGCGAGCCAGCCGCGGAGAGACGGATCTGCCTCTGGAGCGGGGCTTTGCCGGGCAATCCGAGCCTGCTCCCCACTGCCTCCGGCACCCCTGTCACCTGCCGGTGTCCCCAGGCTCCTCAGAACCCGCAGATCAATACAGCCACACTCGGGCTGGAGCGTGAGCGCGCCCAGGACAGCATCGATCCCTCGTCGCTGCAGAGAGCAGAGTCTGTAATGGGCTGGGATGAGCCGGGGCTGACGGATCCTCGAGCAGCTGGAGATCAATAGCTTTCATAAAGCAGACTGAAAAATAGGAGAGAGGCCTAATGGCACCGGAGTGCCAGGCTACGCTTACACAAGAAAAACAATTTGAGGAGGACAAAATAGCGACATTGATCATGCCGCTATTTCCCCATTTTTATGTTTCTTTGGGAAAGTTCTCAGCCAACTCCAGACACCACAAACCTTTACTGGAGCCCCGGTGCAAAGCAGAGGCAGCACGTGGCATCGCTGCTCTTCGCATTCCCAGCGTCTTGTGCTGGGTTTGGCCCTTCCTTTAAACAGGAAATTCCCTGTTCAGGCCCCTTCTCCCCCTCCCTGCACTGTCAAACCCTTGGACTGGAGGGAGAAAGGAGCATCTCCCGCACACAGGGAGAGGGGCAGAGCTGCTCTGCTCTTGCCTTACCCTGGTCTGCCACCCACCCTGCTGTGGAACAGCCCCACGCCGTGTGCCCCACCCTCACCGGGGTAGGAATTTTGGGGCAGAACACATGTTCACCCCTGCCCAGGCACCCTCTGGAATGCCAGGGGTTCTCTATCCCAGCCGGGGAGCCGGAGGCAGCCAGAGCTGCCCCGATGTGGTCACAGGACACGGCCCCACAGCAGCTCACAGGAAGAGTTATGTGCTCGGGATTAACTCCGTGCTGTTCTTGGCAGCACCTGACCAGATGATTTATCTTGGAGTACACCTGCCTCTCTCTCTCTTTTTTTTTTTTTCCTTTGACATCAGTTCTGCAGTTGTGGATAAGTTTCTGCCCAGCAATGCTGGACTGGGGTTTTCTGTGGGATGCACCAAGCAGTTCCTGAAACCTGGTGCCATGTCAGAGTCTGTGGAGAGAGTGTTTGGCTTGTCATGGACTTAATAAAGTTTATTGAGTCTTGAGCCTTTAGAGTCTGTCTGATTCTTCATCAGGGCTTACAGCTAAACTGCAAGGGAAAATAAATTTGCTGCTCAGGGGCAGGTGCTGAAATTGCCATGGATGCTAAGGCAAGGCTGGCAGGAGGGCTGGGCAGGGAGGAGGAGGTAACCACAGCGAGAGCTGGGTCACAGCCAGGGAATCTCAGCTTCCAAAGGAAAAATTTGCAGAAACTGGCATGGAAGTTACTGTAAGGTCAGAGTGATAAAGCAGAACACGGTGGTTGGATAAAGAGTTCAGGAGAGATTTGTCTGCCGTGTAAGGAAGAATTGTGGCAGGATTTGCTGGGAGGCAGTACCAGAGAGATGTCCTGAGATTGTGAGGTGGTGGAAAGCCCGGGGAGGCTCCAGCAAGTAGAAGAGATCATGGAATCATAGAATCCTGGGATAGGTTGGAAGGAACCTTAAAGCCCATCTCATTCCAGCCCCTGCCACGGGCAGAGATGTCTTCCACTATCCCAGGTTGCTCCAAGCCCCATCCAACCTGGCCTTGGGCACCTCCAGAGATGGGGCAGCCACAGCTTCTCTGGGCAATCTGTACCAGGGTTTTACCACCCTCATTTTTAAAAATAGGGATATTAAAAAATATCCAATATAACTGGACCCTCCTTCAGTTTAAAACCACTGCCCTTGCCCTCTGCCCTTCCCCTGTTCAGTCACGGCTGAGAACAGCAAAGGGGGATAAAACTGAGGATGGACAAACCCAACCCTCACCCTGCCTGCAGCCTCCTGTGGTGTTTCCCTGGACCTGGGGCTCTGTGCTGGTGTTTTTGGGGTGCACTGCTGCCCTGTGGACACTGCTCCCAGAATCCTGAGGCAGGAGGGCACTGCCAGAACTGTCCTGAGCCAATCTCGGCATCAGCCTCCTTCTGGAACAATCCTGGGAGAAGTTCAATCCTTGGAAACTGAAAATCATCCGGGCAAAAAGCAAACCCTTGTGAAATGTCTCCTTTCCATCGCTTCAATCCCATCCACTCCACAGAGCCATAGGGAAAAAAGGGCCCATCTGTTTGGAATTTGCTTTGAAAAGGAAAACCAACCTTCTGGGACAGCATCTCCCAGCGCCTGCTCCTCATCCGCTGATCTCTGCAACCTTGGCACACGGAGCATCCAACAACGATTTTTCAGCACACCCGAATACAGCAGAGAGCCTGATTTACAATTATCCTTCAGTTACAAAGGTAATTTTAACTGGGATTAGCTGATCCTGTAAAGTAATTGAAGCCAGGAGGTCTGGGGCTGCTGCGCTGTTATTATCACCAGATGCCATCGGAGAAACAAAGGGTGAGGGCTTGTCTCCAAAAGTGCTTCTCAAAGCTTTCCAATTCCATCTCTCCAGGTATGAAGGGAGGGCGAAATCTGACAGGCAGGGAGAGGGGGAGAGAAGTGTAGGGATGAACTAGCAGAGATCCTAAATGGATCAGGATGGACAAAGGCAAGGTTGGGGAGGCAGTGAGGAGAAGGGTTGAACTTCTGCCCAGGGACCTCTCTCCAGGCTGCTGTGTGCCCAGGGAAGGACTGTCTGTTCCAGAAGGCACTAATTATCCCTTCTTTAAGACAGAGGGACCATCCTGCAATTGAACAAAGGAACACCCCCTGCCCTCACCCTCTTGGGATACTTTGATACATTCACAGATTCTGGAGCTGCATTTGGGGTCACCAATGGGACCCGGACCCTCCAGCCTGGCAGAGCCATCCCAGGACCCATGGAAGCATCTGGCTGGAGCAGCTGGGTTCTCTGACAGGGCCTTGCTGCTTGGATTTCCCAAATTTCCCCGCCATGGTACCACCTGGATGGCACTGCTGCCACATCTGAGAGTGGTTTAGCCAAAGTGCCTTCAGCTGCCAGGCACCCCCAGTGCAAAGTGGGACCAAGGCACTGCTCTCGCTGATGAGAGCCCAAGATGTGTTCAACTGAAATATTTCTGCTGGCTCAAAAAAACAAATGAAGTTTTAGGACAGTTCAAGTGCAATTAAAGCCGTCATGCCACAGATGTGGGGGACACTCCTGTGTAATCAGATTACAGCAATTCCCTGATAGGACCAGATCTGATCCTAAACTGCATGTCAAGGTCCCTTCAACTCCACACCAGAGAGAGAAAACCCCCAAACACAATCAGGAAGAAATCACAATAAAGAAGGAATTGCTTCTGCTGGGATTGCAACCAGCAGCGATCGCTGTGATTTGCACTAATCAAGGCCAGCCCGGCCCTGTCTGCTGGAATTATCTCTCCCACTAATCCCCAATGTGTTTCTTATTTGGGCTCTTCTGGGCTTCCCTGTTGAGCATCCCGGGTGAGCCCATGGTGGAAATGGCAGGGCTGGAGCTCTGCTTCCCAGAGGAACACCTGGGACCGCTCCCCTGGCACTGGGGCTCTGGAGAAGGGTGACAGGGACTGTCACCCCTGGGGCAGGGGAATGCTCCTGCTGGGAGCTCCTACATCCCAAGGACGGGAACATCCCAGTCCTCAGATGCTCCCTGTGGCTCCCAGAGCTTCTGGTCTCCTTTTTAAGGTCAGAGCAAGGGGCAGTGTCCCCAGGGAGCACTGCTGGCGCAGAGACTGGCTGAGACAGAGTCAGGAACCTTCCCCAGCAGCACCGAGAAAGGAGCGAGACCATCCTGAGGTATCCTGTCATCCTCACCTTTAACCAGGGTCAGAGGGAACAAGGGACAGTACACCTAAGTCATTTTGGTGATTTGGTTCTTCATAAAAAACTAATTTGTTCCCAGCACAGGACCATTTGCTATGGGGGAAAAAAAAAAAAAGAAAAGAAAAAAGGGAAAACAGGAACACTCCTGACTGACAAAGGAAAGGCAGTTTGTGATTAGGAAAACAGCTCAGTATTCCCAGCTCCATCTCCATGACTGGAGCAGCAGCACAGTGGGAACATGGTATCGCCATGGTGGCATGGGTGACAGACTTGGTGGGTGTCCCCTTGGCACTGCCTGGTACGGCTGGCGCGCCCCTGCACCCCTGAGTGCAGCTCTGTATGCTGCCCCTCCATTGCCCCCCCTTCCATCCATCCATCCATCCATCCATCCATCCATCCATCCATCCATCCATCCATCCATCCATCCATCCATCCATCCCTCCATCCCTCCATCCATCCATCCATCCATCCATCCTTCCATCCATCCATCCCTCCATCCCTCCATCCATCCATCCCTCCATCCATCCATCCATCCATCCATCCATCCACCCATCCACCCATCCTTCATCCATCCATCCATCCATCCATCCATCCATCCATCCATCCATCCATCCATCCACCCACCCATCCATCCACCCACCCACCCATCCATTCATCCATCCATCCATCCATCCATCCATCCATCCATCCATCCATCCATCCATCCATCCATCCACCCACCCATCCTTCCCCTGCTGTTTATTCAGGCTGGCAGTTTGAATTTGCATTATTCCAAGTCTGTCCTTTACCAGTGACTCAACTTGAGGGACACAAACCCCGCGGTGGCCTCAGGCACAGCTGTGACTGCCAGGGACCAGCCTCCCTGGGGGGCCTGGGGGGCTAAAGTTGGGGGGACACTCTCTGGGACAGCCCCAGGCAGCCTCCTGTGACATGTGGCAGAGCCAGGGCTGGAGTGAGCAGCTGTGGTGGTGATGCCTTGGGAAGGCTGACCTGGAGCAGAGACTGGACAGAGCTGGAGAATAAAGTGGATATTTATTGAAAGGCCTTTAGGATACACCTTGGGCAGGACAGGAGCCTGACCAGGGCCGCACCCAAGATGGACACAAAATGGTCACAACATGGTCACAAAGTGGTCACAAAATGGTCACAACATGGTCACAAAGTGGACTGCCGTTCACAAGGTCTCATGCTTTGATAAGTTTTGATTCATTTGCATATTGGGGTTTAATTGTCCCATTACAGCTCCAGATTGGGAAGTCCCATCCTTCTTGTTTTCTCTCTCTGGCCCACTGTTGTTTATGCTCTCGGGCCTGAAACTTGTAGCAGTTGTCCTTGATCTCAAGCTGGAAAAGGATTTGTTTTGTCTCTGTGCTCTGTGAAGAGAACTGACTAACACTCAGTGTGAGGCTCAGAACTGCGCACCTAGGCAGCGCAGAATCTGAAATGAAAGATAAAACTTGAGGCTTCAGTGGCTTGTGTGTACTCAGAGCAACGTGTGAGTCATCACGGACATCAGGAGGGATCACCAGGCACTGGGACAGCTGGGACCGGTACCAGGAGGTGTGGGAGCAGGATTGGGGGTGTCCATGGGAGCGGGAATGGGAGCACTCCGGGCTGCTTGACAAAGTGGGGACCGGTCACAGGTTGGACTCAATGATCTGGGAGAGCTTTCCCAACCTCAGTGATTCTGGATTCTGTGACTGGGCTCTGAATAGCTTAGCAGGACTCCAGCTCAGCAGGATTCCTGCCTCGTGTTCATTTGACATGGGGAGTTTGATTCTCTTTGGCCATCAGGGCCAGGTAATGAGCCCATTGCCAACTCTGAAATAACCCAAACAATTCTCACTTTGTCAAGAGGCTGCACATCCCACTCAGAGCACAAATCCAGGAGCTCCAACAGGAGCTGGAGGCAGAAGCAGCCTTCCTGAAAAATACAAACTTCCCCACTTGTCTCCCAGGTGGGGGGCAATGCCAGGACAGTGGACAGAGTACTTTTCCTTTTTCTGTGAAAAGCTGGCAGGTTCAGGACCCACCGGCACAGAGAGCTCTCCAAGGGCACTCAGCGCATCCAGTACAACCCTTCGCCAAAAAAAAGTGAAACAGGTAAGCCCAGCCTGAGATGAATTGAAGGGAAGTGTGATCCATTCACCGGTGGAGTGTGAGTGATGTCCACAGCCAAATTCTCTGAGTAAACTCTCCATCATGGATTACTCATTCATCTCAGCTGCTTATGAGGAAAGAGCAGAAAGCTGAAAACGTTCCAGTGCCAATTATTTATTGAAGGGATGTTCTCCTTGGCGGGCTCAGAACACTCAAGCACGGTGTTTTATCCTGCTTTCCTTGGGAGAGGCTGGATCGGCAGAAATGGGGAAAATCTCTCCTGGTGTTCACGCTGAATTTCCCTGTGTTGAGTTTCATCACCTTTATTCATAGCTCCACTGCTTTTGGGCTATTCTGGACAATATTTCTTCCTTTTCAGTGTTTAGACCCTTCAGGTATTCCTAGACAGCCATTGTATTCCCTGTTAGTCTTCTCCTGGCCTGGCTGTATTTCCTTATTTTAATCTTTCTCCATCATCAATCCCTCCTGCCCCTTCATCATCTGTGCTGCTCTTCCCTGAATTCCCTCTGATTTGTCGACATCACTCTTGTTTATGATTCCGAGATCTCATTTAGCATTTGATTTCTGCCAAAAATAAAATCGAGCTTGATTGTTTTCGCTGATGACTGGAGGAGACATGAATGGTTGCTTGGAAAACAGCCCTTGAGATGGCAGTATGTGAGGGAGGGGAAGGCAAGGCAGCTCCATCAGGCAGACAAACACCCAGATAATGTTGGCTCCGGCTCGATTGGATCTCGGTAGCTGGGACGTGCTGACAGTAATAGCCCCCACTATTGGAGTTTTTAGCTTTTAAACAGAAATGGGAGTTATAACTCAGGCCCTGGCATAAATCACCAGGCCAGGAAAATCTCCCAGGTACAGGCCTGCGCAATAAACTGAGCTGAAATTCCTCATCCTTGAGGAAAAGAGCAAAACTGCAGCTTCCTTTGTGTGGGAAAGCGACAGAGGGGGTTGAGTCGGATCCAGCAGTTTGGTGACTGAGACCCTCAGCTGGGAAGGTCACGATGGGCATTGGCAGGGGACGCCTGAATTGCCACAGGGCTGGTAAAGAGAGTGGCGAAGGGCAGAGTGAGACTGCGGAAGGATCTTCATCCAGGGAGGGAGACACAGCCTGGCCGTGCTGAGAGCAGCACTGGGACTGGCACTCACCGCCCACGCCTCCCAGGGCTGTCCAGGAGCCAGTGTCTGCCTGCAGCTGTACCTGCATCGACACCTTCATCTGCATCAACACCTGCCCCTGCCCCTGCACCTGGGTGGAGCCGCGGGATGGTGCTGCAGGGTCTCCATCATTTCTGGCCATCAGGTGATGTCACTTCCATCTCAAAATGCCTGTTTAGGGACCCGGTGGTGCTCATCGGGATGACCAAAATCAGGATGGCTCCAGCCTGTGACTCTTCCAGGTGTCTCCTCGTGGCTTCCCTGAGGAGGACCGTGCTCCCTGCCAGTCCCAGGATCTCTTCCTCTGCCGCTGTGACCGTGCTGCTGCTCCACGTGGAATCACAGGAGGCTTGGGGTTGGAAGGGACTTCATCTAGGCAGACTCTTCCATGATTCCATGGTTTTACTCGCTTGGGAACCCCCCGGCACGGCAGCCTGCGAGTCTGGGCAGACGGAAGGGAGCAGCAGTGATCATCCTCTATCCCTGCAGGAGCAGGAGCGGGCGCTGAGGAGCAGCGCTGAGGAGAGGGGCTGCAGTCGGGAATGTGAAGTCGGAGCACACGAAAATCCCCCGGATCTGAGATCCACACAAACCCACAGAGCAGGTGGGGGCTGGTTTCCCCTGGGAAGCAGCTACCTTCCAGGGAGACCCCAAACAGAGGATCTGTATCTCCGGGGGATTTCCATTTAAATGCTCCTTGGCAAAATCCCCTTAAAAAGCTGCTGATGACTCGTGGAACGCTTTGGAAAACATGCTAATTATAGGGAAACAATGCTGCATCTCCATGGCTAGAGCCCCTCTGATTCCCTCCCTCCCTTCCCGGCACCACCAGAGGCATTTCCATGAGAAGGGCAGCTTTGTCCCTCCGGGCTGTTCGTGCTGCTTGTTCCTGCACCTGAAGTCAGGCTCCAAAGTGTGGAATCCCTCAAGGCATCTCCACAGCAACCCCCGAGCCGAGCTTGGGACGGGGATCTCCTGTCACCCCCGGGAGTGGGACAATTAGTGACGGGATTCATTAGCGTTATTACTATGCACGGCGTGTGCTGCAGCCGCATCCCAAAGCTCCCGTCAGGATCAGGTATCCTGTGTGCCGGGAGTGTGTGAAACTGCGGTCAGACACGGCCCCTGCCTCTGGAAACTCCACTGGTTTCTCCAAGGAACACAGAGCGGCGGGGAGGACCCCGGGTGTCTCCTTGCTGTCACCTCCCACCGCCCCGAGGGGATCTGTTCCAAGGGGAGCGTCAGCTCGGGAATCAAGCCTTTGCATCGTGGAAAATGCCATGGTACTTCTTGGCTTCCTCTCTGGTTTGTTGTGCTATGGCAGAACTGGGATGGGATGGATGGGATTTCATCCCTTCCCATGGGCGGCAGAGGCCTTTGGCTGGGGGATGAGCTACCCGCGGACTTCTCCAGCAAAAGTCAGGAAAAATGTCAGAACCTGGAGACCAGCTTGCAAGGACTAATGATCCCTCCTGATGAGAGGGAGCGGGAGGGAAGGGGGAGAGGACTCTGGTTTTAAACACAACCCAAATACCTGCAAGGAAAACCCAAACTGTGAGTGTTCTGTCTGCTCCTCGTGCCGGTGTCAGAGCCCTCCTTGGCTCAGGCTTTTGGAGACCTGCCCCATGAGTCATCACCTGAATCCTAAACACCTCACGGGCGAGGGATGTACAGAGACATTCCAGGTCTGCTCGGGAGCGGCTGGATATTTTCCCATTGCTCAGGGGGACAGGGACAAAGCGATGAAAGAGGAGGGAGGTGTGCAGGGAGAGAGCGGCTCGGCTGGGCCGCGCTGCGGGAACAGGGAGCGTTCCCATCGGCCAGGGGACAGCCAGGGATGCAGACAGCAGCTACAAGATGACAACAAAGCAGAGGGGATGGCAGCAGCTCCAGTCCCCGAGCTGGCACCAGGCAGCCGAGACTGGCACTGCCATCCCTGCAGCAGGTGCAGTGCCAGGCGTGTCTGCGAACAGGGAGTGGGATGTGCCTGGGACATTCATTACCCAAGCTAGGAGAGGTTTCAAGAGGAAACAATCCCATGAATGCTCGCTTCCCGACATCCAAATTCCTCCTTTTTCCTAGAGAGGCAAGACCAACCCAGCTCTTCACATCGTTTTGCATCCTAGCAAGGGATTAAACGTCCACGGTGCCTCAATGCGGGCTGGAAACCTTCCAGGAAGTCAGCACCCCGGCGCTGCCTCTCCCTCTAAATGCTTTGGCTTCCTGCAGGAAAATGAAATCCATTAACAAGTTCCACCCCTGCTCTGAATTCGAGGCTAGAACTGTCAATGCTTTGGGAAGGAGCTAAATGGGGGGATTTCCATAACAATCAGCAGCTACAGCATTAATCCATAGTCATATTAACCTGGGATGACAAGGACACGTCTGGCTGTTGTCTCTAATGTAATCTGCCATTGTGCCCGGCCCCGCTGAGCCCGGCTTTGTGCCGGGCCTGGGCTGGGAGCAGCTCCTCTCCCTGCTCTGGCCACAGAACAGAAACGAGAGAGGGATGCACGGGGGAAATTCGCATTATTCTGTGTGTGTGTGTGTGTCCAGCGTGGGTGCGAACGCGTGTGTGTGAGTGCGCAGAGTCTCTCCCTGTGCCACCTGTGCCCCAGGCTCTGCGCCCTGTGCATGGTCCAGTGTTGACATCGGGCCTTTGAGAGGTGTCAAACACACCCGGCAAAACGGGGGGAACGGCAGAAATTCCAGTGTGGGAATGCCTGGGTGTAGCACCGGGCGGGTGCGTTGGGTGCTCAGCATGTTGTGGCTCCCAGGCTCTGTCTCTGCGGATCTGCTGGCACGGGGATGCTGCCGTGCCGGGCACTCACAGGCTGAGCTGGTGATGATCCTGGTGGTGCCAGGGCACGGAGACGGCATGGAGACGTCATCCTGTGCTCCGTTACGGCACTGGCAGCACGTTTCCTGCAGGGCTGGGCAGCCCCACTGACCCTTCTCTTCCCCTCATTTTGGTGTATTTGCCTTCCTAGAAGCAGCACCTTCTCTGTGTGGAAGGTGCCCCGAGCCTACTTCAGGATTAGGACATGGATACAGAGCTGCAGTGCCAGGGCACCCCATCCCAGATGAGCCTCATTTCTGGCCCTTCTCTTTTCAGAAGTCTTCCAATCCATCCCATGATTTCTGTGTTACTGTTCAGTTCTGTTGTAGAGGGGGGTGGAAATTGGAAACTCTGATTCACCAGGATCTTTGCACAGAAACTTCACACGCTGGAACAATTAATTATCCATTAAACCCTTTGTCTGTGTCATTGCATTGTTCCAGGCTCCCACTGAAGCCCCTCAGAGAGGCTGCCAGCTTGGGAGTGTGGTTAATCAGCTAACGAGCTTAGAAATACAATAGACACAGCGTACACGGTGCTCTCCGAGCGCCACGATGCCCAAGGGTCTCCAGCCACTCCAGAAAACATGGAATTAGCCATGGTTTGGCCCCACTGCGGGCCAGCAGAGCTGAGCGAGACACGGTGCTTGGAGATGTGGCAGTAAAAAGCTTCTGCCAGCTCCAGCATCATGGAATCTTGGAACGGCTCGGGTTGGAAACCCCATCTTGTTCCATTCCTTGCCACGAGCAGGGACACCTTCCGTTATCCCAGGTTGTTCCAAGCCCTGTCCTTGAACATTTCCAGGAACAGGGAGTCCACAACGTGCTTGCGCAACCGGCGTCTCATGGTGTCGTGGATGCAGGGAGTGATGGGGACACGCAGGCGGCCAGGTCACACCGGGCCACGGGGACAGCGCCCAACAGGGCAACGGCTTCAGGGCAGCGCTGCGGTATGAGGTGGATTTAATGGGGAAAAACTGCTGAGAAACTGGGAAATTCAGCTTAGCTGAGGTTAGAGGTGACGCTTGTGTCTGGAAAGGTGTTGCTGTGTGGATGAAGTCTGGGAAAGCGGCGTTGGAGGGAAGCAGGTGGAGGCATGAGATCTTTGAGGATACTTTTAATGACAGAAATTTTGTCTCCGTTGTATTTAGGCCTTAATTACGGCGGCCATAAAGGTGTTTATTTCCTGGCGACGAACGGCGGGGCAAGGAGAGAACTCTCTCATCAGCTCTTAAAAGTTTCAATTACTTTTTCTCAATTATGTTTATGTTTTCCTTGCAGCTTTCGGGAACGGCCTGTGGGCAGAGGCACTGTTCCCAGGAGGACAGAGAAGGTCAGGAGACCAAGCCACAGAGGCTGGAGAGCTTCGGCCAAGGTCAAAGCGGACGAAACCCAAAACTTTAGTTGCAAATGTGGATGAAGGGGCTTTTAGATGATCATCAGCCAAACATGGAGCTTCCAGGGCAGTTTTTTGGTCCTGTCTCTCACTGGCCTCCCTGTGCCGACCTCCTCACGGCCTTTGTGTGTCCGTGGGACACTTCTTTGCCATGGCTGTGTCTGTCATGGGCAAAGACTGCTGGAAAAGACTCTGCTTCCATGTCCCTTTAACACAGCCGTGCCACGGAGTCCCTCCCAGGCTCTGGAGCAAGGAACAATGAGTGGTAAAAATCCAGAAATCACTCCCAGGTTTAGCCTCCCAGAGCTGAAATTTTTCCATGACTATGCCACAAACCCCCCAGCCTGGAAGCTCTGGGGAGCATCAGAGATAAGAGCAACTATCAGCTTGGAGAGGCTCAGGCAGATAAGTATCTTAGCCTTGGAACAGCTGATAAAGCTGCAAGCTGGGAGGAATCTATGCCAGAGCACAGGAGTGACAGGAGCCTGGGCTGGGAATCTCTTCGGAGAAGGGCTGTGGATGTCCTGCAGTGGCAGTGACCTGTGCAAGGCACCTCCTCTGGTGCTGAATCCTTCTTCCCTGCCCCTGGATGGAGCACAAGGGGCTCATGGCTCTGTCCCTCACCCCATCCCATCACGTCCCTGCTCTGGCTGTCGCCTCCCTCGGCTCTCTCAGGGGTGCTCTGTGTGTAAAAGTCGTATCTGGGAGGAAACGGCAGTGAAATGGCCTCAGGCTGCACCAGGGGAGGTTTAGATTGGACGTAATGAAGAATTTCTTCACAGAAAAGTGTTGCAAAGCATTGAACAGGCTGTCCAGAGCAGCGGGGGAGGTACTATCCCTGGAAGTGTTCAAAAACTGTGTGCATGTGGCAACGGAGGACACGATTTAGTGGTGAACCTGGTGGGGCTGACAATTGGACTTAATGATCTTAAAGGTCCTTTCCAACCTTAGTGATTCCATGATTTTCTTCCATGATGTCACTGGTTTCCTTCTCCATGGGATTTCCTCCTAATCCTACCATGGAGCGTCCTAATCCATCCCACATCTCCTTTTGAAAGCTGCTGGGGAAGGAACCAAAAATATCCTTTCCCTTTGCCCTGCAGAGGGGGAGCCTTGGGTGGGAAGGAGGCTGCTGAGATCCCAGCCAAGTCCTGGGAGCAGAACACGGAGAGGGAAGGAATCTTTGGCGTTCCTGGTGCTCCGCTGCCCCCAGCCCCACGGCCGTCGCTGCCACAAGATCCTGTGGTTGTGGGGGGTCTTGGCACTGGCTAGGTGGATAAAAGGGTGGAAATGGGAACATGAACAGCTCCAGATTCAGTCATTCCTGTTTCCTGCCTCAGACAGCTCCCAAGGCTCAGGCACAGCCAAGCTGGACAGGTGAGAAGAGGGGAGCGGAGCTGTGCAAGCAAAAATTCCTGCCGGGACGCACGAGTGTCTCCGACTGTTCCCCAGTGCTGTTCCTATTTCAGTTTGTCTCCGGGGCACGCCTCGGAGGTTCCCAAGTCCCCTCCTGCCCAGGGGTTCGTGTCCCTGGTTCCCCAGGCGGGAGCGCGGAGCCCTGCGAGGGCTGGAGCAGATTTGCTGACTCCAGGAGCGTTTTGTGCCGGTGGCTCAGCGCTGTTCATTAATGGGGGAAGGAACACGTCCCCCCCCCACCCCTCCCCCGTTTCCAGGCCAGGTGGAGACATGATTTATCGCGCTCTTTAGTCATTATTCTCAGTTACCCAATTATGCTTTTTTAAAGTTAAAAATGCAAGAACTTTGTAGCGGCTGCGTCTGGGGACTCCGCAGCATCTGGAAGATGGTTAGGAAAATAAAACCCAGAGGAAACCGAGAACAACAGCACCAGCAGCTCCTTGAGCACTACCTGGCAGCGATGTCCCCACCGGGTCACGGGGTGAAGGAGCTCCCCAGGCCGGGCTTGGCAGAGCCAAAGTGGGGCTGACACCAGGCAGGGCTGTGCCAGGATCCAGGGCATTTGGTCCTACCTAGCAAAACCTGCTCTTGCCTAAACCCAGGGCAGTCAGCAGGGAGGGCACAAGGCAAGGTAAGGCTGCGGTGCTGCTGACTCAGCGCTTCCCCTCGCTGACACCTCGAGCACTGCCGCGGTGGGTTCGGAATCACTGGATCATCAAGGCTGGAGAAGCCCCCTGAAGCCTTTGACTCCAATGATTTCAAAGCCACCACTAAGCCGTGTCCCCAGCTGCCCTATCTAGGTGTCTGTTAAATCCCCCCAGGGATGGGAACACTGCCCTGGGCAGCTGTGCCAGGGATGGACAACACTTTGGGGGAAGAATTTTTCCTTAATATCCAATTAAACCTCCCCTGGAGCAATTTGAAGCCTTTTCCTCTTTTCCTGTCTTGCCCTTGCTTGAAAGGACGGCAGACTTTGGGATGGCTGAAGACAGCAGAGCCTCCAGCTTCCCACCGCGTTCCCAGCAAGACCCCAGCCTTGGAGCAGCCGGTTCTCAAGGGAGGATGGCTCTTAAAAGCCAGGGAATTCATTACAGAGTCCCAGGTGATGTCGAGGTCTGGAGGGGAGAGCAACTGTACTGATTTACTCGTGCTGGTATTTTTGCCTCTCCTCTCCCCGTGTGAGGCACGTGGCATTCCTGCTGCTCAGGCATTCCTTAGGTGCAGGGTTATTTTTGCCCATTTGCTGATGCTCAGATTCCTCCCTGCCCGTTTCCAGGTCAGGTCCCAGCGCACCTGGAGCTCCCCACCCCTTCCCTGCGCTTTCATCTCCCAACCCACTTCCTACCTGCCTCCTCTTGAGATCTCTCCCCCTTGGCTTCCCCTCTGAGCCTCCCAAGACCCCCAGTGCCTTCACCACCTTCTCCAGCATCCCTGCAGTACCCAGCACCCAGACCCAGTCCTTTCCATGCCAGCAATCCAGATTTCCCCAGGGTTCCTCTAAAGATCACCTTGGATGAACATGTCTGGGGCACATGGAAGTGTTTTGGGGTTTTTTTTGTTGTGTTTTTTTTTTTTTTTCCCCCCCAGTTTAGTGCCTCCCCCAGCTCTCTGCTCTGCTTCCCTGTCATTGCCCCAGTGAGCTGAAAATGTCACCGCTGCCACCACAACCACGTGTGCCTGCAGATCCCAACGAGGCACTTAATTAGGTAGGGGAAGAGATGGGTTTTTTTCCTGCCTGACCACATCCCAGCCCGGAGCTGGTGGCTGCTCAGAGCCATCGATAAGCTCAGTGTCCTGGTTCACAGCCTCTTTGCAATTACAAATGGAGAAAACATAAAGAAAAAGACCTTAAATCATCTAAATTAAAGCTCTGAGAACTGTGCAGCTCCACCACCTCAGATTAAACAATCACAGCACCACAGCTTTTCCTTCAGCCGTGATGAGGAATTTGGGCAGGGCTCCATTTCTAGGACAAGGGGGGATGGTTTTAAATTAAAAGGTTTATTTAGGTCAGATAGAGGGAAGGTTTTTTTTACAGTGAGGGTGGGGAGGGCCTGGCACAGGGTACCCAGAGAAGCTGTGGCTGCCCCTGGATCCCTGGAAGTGTCCAAAGCCAGGCTGGATGGAGCTTGGAGCAACCTGGGCTAGTGGAAGGTGTCCCTGCCTATGGTAGGAGTGGCACTGGATGACCATGAAGGTCTCTTCCAACCCAAACTGTTCTCTGAACTCCCCATCCAGGGCCCTGGAGATGCAAACATAAGAACACTCTGCTCCAGGGCGACAGGAGCTGTCTGCCCCGCCTGCCTCTTCTCCAGCATCCCAGACACATTTCTCCCTGGCAGGGAGGTGGGAAATGACTTCAGTAATGTCAAGTCTCACCCCCCTCCTTTAAACATATCTCAAATCCAGGAGTGTTCATTCCCCACCTTGGAAGGACCAGGCATTCTTCTGACTGCTCGCACACACTTGGTGACCGGCAGCACAAACCCTGACCTTAATCCAAGACAGCTCCCACCTCTGGAATCCTCAGGTGCTGATGTAACCATTCTTTACTCATTCCCAAATTGCCTCAATACCCCTGGAAAAGAGGGAGAGGCTGTCCTTCCAGGAACAATCCTCGATCCTGAGGGAAAATCCTGAGGGGGTTCTCCATTTCAGGCATTTTCCTTCCATCTGACAATTCCCTGCTCCACCGGGGTGTTCAGGCGCTGTTTATGCAGGAGCGGAGCCGTTCATTTTGCTGATGGCTGAGACGAGAGATAAGGGATTGCCAAGGAAACACGGCTCTGCAGTGACATCCCAGGTGGTGACGCTCACGTTTTGGGAGAAGTGGGGGCTCGCTCAGGGCTGGGACACCCCCGGCACGTGCAGGGATGGGAACAGCTCTGAGCCTGATGTCTCCTGCCTTCCCACCACACAAACAAACCCCCAGAACAAACTCCTATGGCTTCGACTAGTATTTTGTTTCATTTGCTCTACAGGATTTGGTTTGGGGGAATTTGGGGGCTGCTGAACAGCAGGAGCTGGGGGATCCCCAGGGGTCTCCTGTCTGGGAAGAGCTGCTGCGGAGGCAGGAACAGGAGGACAAGGGCTTTGCAGTTACCCAAAAACATCTGATGATGACACAAAGTGGGAGAAGAGCGGGGTGGCTCAGGGGGCTCGGAGAGGAGTGCTGCAGTTCAGTCCAGCAGAAACAAACCAGGAATGAATGTAAGGGGGGAAACTGAAAAGCTTTCCAATGGCTCTTGTTGAACCAGAATGATTTCACAAACGAACTGGGGACAAACTGTGCCATGGGACAACAGGGGATGGTTTAACAAGAGGGTTCAGGCTGGCCTGGTTGAAGTCCAGACCCTGAGCTCTTCGGGATCTCCAGATGACTCTGGTGTCCCCAGGCATGTCCCTGTGGCTTGGCTCAGCTCAGCTCAGTGCAGCTCAGCATGGCTCAGTTTCTGTTTTCTAGGAAAAAACCGGCAGGGAAAAGGAGAAATTCTTAAAAAAAAACTGGAGAAGGAAATGGGGTTGGAGGGAAACAGAAGCTTGTCATTCATTAGGAGAAACCCAAAATAAACGGGACGCCATCCAGGCTCTTCAAACCCGAAATGCGACCTAATTTTCCTTTCCAGTGACGAGCCAACTCCCTCCCCCCAGGAAGAGCTCCTTGTCCAGCCCCAACCACCCAGCCAGGAGCCTCGGGACCCCCAGTGCCCCCATCCCCACACGAGCTCTGCAGCACCCAGTGCACAGGCAGGGGTTTGGTGCCCAGGGAGAGCCAAGGGCAAAACATCAACAGCTGAAAACATCAACAACTCAAAACATCAACAGCTGAAAACATCAACAGCTGAAAACATCAACAGCTGAAAATATTCACAGCTGAAAACATTGAACCATGCTGAATCCCTCCATGGCAAGTCCAGGGGAAGTGGTGGCTGTGGGTCACAGGTGAATCCAAGAATCACGGTTTGTGTGGGAAGGGACCTCAAAGCCCATCCAGTTCCACCCTGCTACAGGCAGGGACACCTTCCACTGTCCCAGGCTGCTCTAAGCCCCATCCAGCCTTGGACACTTCCAGGGATCCAGGATCAGTCACAACTGCTCTGGGCACCCTGTGCCAGGGCCTGCCCACCCTTGCAGGGAACAATTCCTTCCCAAAATCCCATCTCACTCTCTGGGAAGCCATTCCTCCCTGCCCTGTTTCCTCCAGGCACTTGTCCAAAGTGACTTGGGCTGTTGGCTCTGCTGCTGGGGAAGCTGCCTGTTGTGGCACTTGGCCATGATGGGTGACAGAGCTGTGCTGACCCTGCTGCCACAGGTGAGCGTGGGGCTGCCGGAGGTTCCCACCCCTCCGCACCCAGAGCCAGCACTCGGAATATCTGTTCCTGCTCGGAACAAGGAGTGCACGTTGTAATTGTATCGAAGCGTGCAAATAGCAGAACAAACAAAATCCTCAGCTTGATAGGAGCAGGGGTTGTTGTAGCTAGGAAAAAAAAAAATGATCAAAAACATGTCACACAGGAAAAAAGGTTTCCATTCACAAAGAAATCATTATGGCTAATTTAATTCATTGTAGCATTTAATATAAAAAAGCTTTTCTACAGAGACTGGGAAAAAAGCCAACATTTATATATAAATGGGTTTTATTTTAAAAGCTAATGCAGTGGGCAGGATGCTTCGGGTTATTTTCTCTCCCTCTTTCTTTCAGCGCATATGCAAAGCTGGTATTGTATCCAAAAAACAAGGAATTTGCTGGTATCTAAAGTTTACAAATTGCTTTTTTTCAAAAGCACCATTTCGTATCCCTTAGAAATGGAAATGACAGGGTTTTATCTCCTTGACTGCCTTTCTCTCCGCTTTTTTAAAGTTACTTATATTAGTGTCCAAGGCACTGATTTGCAGAAAGGGCTTTGAATATCCTGCCACTGCCTTCCCTGGGAATGCCTGGCATCTCTGACAGGGATGCATTTTCCTAAGGCTGCTAACCTGGGTGTGCCCCTGGAGCTGCCCTGAGAGGCTGGGAGGAGAATCAGCTGTGTTTGTGCGGGGGACAGATGGCTCCTGAACGACTGGTCTGATCAAATACCTTCAGCCAGGGAACTGCAGGGGAAGGAAACATATGGCACCATCCCTCGTGTGTGCCCCGCCTGCCGGGACGCAGCTCCCAGGGCTGGGACTGTGTGTGGCACCGGTGCCCTGGGGCACACAAAGAGAGGGGAGAGTGCTGGGGACAGGGCTCAGGGCGGGCAGGTGGCACAGAGCAGAGCCACCTCTCCACCAGCCATTCCCGGGGCTCCGTGTTCCCACGGCCTGCTGGTGATCCTTGGATGCAGAGCCTCTGTCTGCAGGCTGGAAGCCTGTCCCCAGGTATGAGCCGTGCCACCCTGCCTGCCTTTCCCACCTTCTAACCTGCTTTTCCCTTGCTGCTGCTTCATCTTGTTATTTCCATGTCCATGATCATGGAATTGTGGAATGGCTTGGGTTGGGGGGTGGGGGACGTAAAACTCCTCTTGTTCCAACACCTTCCTCTTCACCAGGTTGCTCCAAACCCTGTCCAACCTGGCCTGGAACCCTCTCTCCTTCAGCCTCCTTTTGTGCATTTGAGGAGCACCATCTCATCCCCCCTGGATTTGTCCTCTCCAGGCTAAACACTCTCCAAGCTTTCAGCTCAGGTCGTGGTTCTGAGGTCTCCAGACACTTCCTTGCTCCCTCCTTGGCACTGCCTGCACCTGGCACAGATGGGAACTCAACCTAATAAAGGTCCTTGCCACTTCTGCACCTCCTGCTAGGGCAGGATGCTGGCTGGATTTTTACTCCCCTTCCCTTCCTCTAAGATACCCCTTCGGGGATTCTCAAACTATTCACCAATACCAACAGACGCAGGCACATCACGTGTGTGGAGCAGGGAAAATTATCCCACTGTGGAGCAGCTCAACAGAAACCCAAGCAGCGCAGGGTGAAGCACCTTGCCCAAGGTCATCCAGGAGTGGGGAATGCCAGCCAGGGCACTCCCCAAAACCCCACGCTTTCATAGACAGAGCCATTTCCTTTGTCAAATGCCAACTGCTATTAGTTCCCTGGACTTCTTAGCCCTGGAATTGCATCCATTACTCCCTCCCAGCGCTCGGGGCTCTGTTCTGGCTCTATCAGCTGGCAGGACACCCTTGTCCCGGGGAAGCATCTGCACGAGGCCAGTGCTGATTTCTGAGGGGTTCAGGCTCCACCCGAGCACCTGCTTCTCAGGCCTGGGCTTGTTCCTGCTGCTGTCCAGGCACCTTGGCTGGGAGCTTCAAAGCAGCAGGATCGGCCCTCTTCCAAAGGCGTGGAATTCAAAGTTTGGGAAGCGTGCTGGAACCGCTACGTCTGTACCCATATCCCTGATTTATTACCCCCGGTGTCTGTTGCTGCTCAGGACCGGAGTTCCTGTTCAGACCTTTGCTTTTCCATGCCAGTGGCTCCAGCTTTTCAGCAGGAAAGCTTTCTCCCCAGATTATGCAAATACTCTGTGCATTGTCGTTCCCTGTTTGCGTTACGTTCACCTCCCTTCTGCTTTGATTAATGCTCCCTCTCCCCCACATGCTTGCTCCAATATGTTTGTTTTAGGGATGGGCAAATGAGCTGGGAATAAGAAAAATGGAACTGAACCTTCACCCAAAACTTGAAGTGGGTGGTTTGGAAAAGAAACCCACAACAGAATGAATAAGGCTTTGAACCACACAAATAGTTCCCTTGTTGGTGCAGCAGAGACAGTCTGGGCCCCAAAATGATGAAATGCTGTGTCCTCTGCAGTTTCCAGGAGCTCTCAGCTTGCTCACAGCAGCTCTTGCCCGCAGGCAGGGTCCTGCAGAGGGATCAGGGGGAGGGGGAAGCAGCCAGCCCCGGATGCTGCCGTGGGATCGAGCCCCCAAGAGCTGCTCCGAGCTCCTTGCACAGCCCAGCCCCGGGATGTGGTGTGGAGGCTCACGCTGCCATGGCCAGGTTGCCCAGGGAACACCACAATGGCTCCTGAGGATCTCTTGGGACCACAGAGCCGCAGAGTCAGTGAGGCTGGGAAAGCCTCTGAGTCCAAGCTGTGCCCAACTCCCACCTTGCTCCCCAGCCCCGAGCACTGAGTGCCACCTCCAGCCTTTCCTTGGACACCTCCAGGGATGGGCACTCCAAACCTCCCTGCACAGCCCCTTCCAAAACTGACGCCAGGCAAGCCTAAATACCCAAATCAGCTTGGGAAAACCCTTTTGGAGCCCTTGATGGAGCAGAACAGCTGAGATGCAGAGAGCTGTGGCCGGGACAGGGCTCCAGGGTGGTCCCGGTGCTGGGCACAGGGAGATGGTGCCCCAGGGACACCTTGCAAGGACAGGGAGCTTGGATGAGCTGGTGGGGCCTCACTGCTACTCAAAGGGATGAGAACCCTCTGTGGGGATGAGCGTGCTGGGGCCAGCAGTGTCACAGCCCAGCTGGGCACCGCCACCGGGACGCGCCGTGATTTGGGCACCGGGCACGGGGCCAAAGCGCCGGTCACAGCTCCCGCTCCCATCACGCCGGGGTTTGTTTGGGAGAACCTGTCAGAGCCTGGCAGGCTTCCCACCGCTGATGAAAGGAGGGAGGGTGTCTGAAAGCTTCACAAGGTGATACAGCCATTAAGGCACCGTGACAAGACTCGCACAGAGGCACGGAAAACTAGCGGAGATTGGCAGCTCTGGGGCCTGGAACCAAACAAGAGCTGCGGAATCAGCGCTGGGCGTGCGAGCGCTCGCGCGGGGCCAGGCACGCTCGGGAAGTCACCATCCCTTATTCTCACCTCCCTGACAGCTCCCAGCTCGAAGGAAGATGTAAGCAAACAGAAGGGTGGCAGCCCCCCCGCTCGCAGTCCTGCCTGGAAATTATAAAGGGCCGTTCACAGAGCTGCTTTTGTGCCTTTAAAATGATTGCAGTGCTGCTGAAAGGTGGGCTGGGCTCACGGCCACAGAGCTTCTGCTTCTCCTGGGCACAGGTACAGCACAGGTGAAGGGGCTGCAGCCTCTCCCTCACACCTCCCGCCTGGCACAGCACCAGGAAGGCACCAGCATCCAGCTCTGCCTTGCACACTGACCCATCCCAGTGCAGCGCAGGGGTGCAGGATGTCTTGGGAGCAGGGGGAGGAAATCTCATCTCTCTGGGACAGTCCTGCCCACTGTTCTCATGAGACTTTTGACGTTCAAATGAATTCTGAATGCAGATCCTGCTTGTGGCAGGTGGGGTTGGAATAAAAGTCTGCTTCGTGCCCTGCAAAGGGTCATGCTGGTAATGCCCAGTGCTGGAATTGGAGCATCTCTTGGCTCACCCAGGCCTGGGGATGTGGGACTCTGTGCCTGCTTTCCCAGCCATCCAGCCCAAGGCACATCAACAGAATGCCCCAGTGAAATGGTCCCAAACACCTTTCAGGGCCTCTTGCAAAGCTGTCACTTCACCCGAGTGAAGAGAGTGGGAAACACAGGGCAAGAGGGTGGAGGGGATGCAGGGAGCGATGCAGGAAGCAGTGCAGGGAGCTGGGCACAGGGATCGCAGGCTGGAATGAGGAAAAAGTTGTTCCCATCCCCGGCTCCCTGCAGCCAGGACTGGCTCCTCTTCCCCGACCCAACCCGGGGCATCCAATAAAGGGGGAATTACAGGGCTGAAGTTTTGCGCCACGCAAAGAGGAAGCATCAGCCAAACATTCCTGGCCCCCACCCCTGGCCATAATTAATAAACTCAAAGGAAATTAAACCACAAGAAGAAGAAAGCCCAAACACCAAAGCGAGGCGCCCCGGCCCGAGCTGCATCACGTGCGGCGCGGGGGAAGCGGCCCCGACGCCCAGGCAGAGCCACAGAGGTAATTGCAGTCACAGGGCGAGAGGCTAAACCAGCATGAAATGAGGCAGGGAACAGATATTAAATTTGCAAGCCCCGGGCAACGGGACTCCGTTCAGTTTATTTGCATTAATCAGGTCAGGGGAGTAACCTTGTTTTTTTCCTGCAGGAGATACCATCAGCCGTTATTTGTTTCTCATGTGAAAGTATCACAGGGCGCAAACAGCGGCGGGGAGAGGCTGGCGGAGCCTGGGCCGCATCCATGCGGGCTGGGAGGAGCAGCCCAGGGCCGCGGTCAGGGGCTGGCCACGCTCCATCCCCTGGGAGCCACCAAAGGATGGGATGGTGGCGGGACCGCTACCGGCACCAGAGGAGACCTGACTTGGGGTTGAGTGAGTCAGCAGCCACACACCTGCTGCAGAGGGCTCCTCACCTGCTCGCGGCACGACGTGGTGCGAGGGGAGAAGTTCCTTCAGCCAAGCAAATTCCTGGGTGAAAGAAAACCTCTGAGGGCTGCCCACAAGTTCAGGAGCAGCTAGGACAGTGACAGTGCCGTAGGAAAGGGCCACGTGGCTTGTGACTCCGTCATTTTTGGGGAGTTGTTGCGTTGTAGAAGGGGACGAGGCTGATGCAGCAGCTCACCTTTGGGGTGACATGGAAGGGACAGTGCTGGGCCCTTCAGACATGGCCTGGGGACGTGGGCACACAGTTCCTGTCCCCCAGCCCCAGGAAGCCTGGACTGCAGCGGCGGGAGGAGGCACAGAGGCCCAGCCACGGCCTACGAGAGAGCTGCAGAGGTACTTTTGGCAGAGGCTGGGCATGGAGCTCCCAAGATCCCTGCTCACAGATCCAGGGTGGAGCTCCCAGGATCCCTGCCCATGGATACAACATGGAGCTCCCAGGACCCCTGCCCATGGACACAGGATAGAGATCCCAGGATCCCTGCTCACAGATCCAGGGTGGAGCTCCCAGGACCCCTGCCCATGGATACAGCATGGAGCTCCCAGGACCCCTGCCCATGGACACAGGATAGAGATCCCAGGATCCCTGCCCATGGCATGGAGCTCCCAGGATCCCTGCCCATGGACACACCATGGAGCTTCCAGGATCTCTGCTCACAGATCCAGGATGGAGCTCCCAGGATCCCTGCCCATGGATACAGCATGGAGCTCCCAGGATTCCTGCCCATGGCATGGAGCTCCCAGGATCCCTGCCCATGGACACAGCATGGAGCTTCCAGGATCTCTGCTCACAGATCCAGGATGGAGCTCCCAGGATTCCTGCCCATGGCATGGAGCTCCCAGGATCCCTGATCACAGATCCAGTGTGGAGATACCAGGATCCCTGTCCATGGACACAGCATGGAGATCCCAGGATCCCTGCTCACAGATCCAGCGTGGAGATCCCAGGATCCCTGCCCATGGACACAGTATGGAGCTCCCAGGATCCCTGCTCACAGATCCAGCGTGGAGATCCTAGGATCCCTGCCCACGGACCCAGCCTCCTCCACCGCAGCTGCTCTGTCTCACCACGGGCACAGGCTGGGGCGCCCTGTGGCTGTGCCCAAACTCCCTCACACCAGCACCTCCTAATGATGAGCAAAGGAAAAGAGGACCAGAGCAGCCACCCCGGACCCAAATATCAAAGACAAAATAATGTTTTGAACCCGATCCAGGCTGGCAAAGCCTCAAAAGTGCCCAGAAAAGCAAGTCCAGACCTTGATCCTGCCATTTCAAGTTTGAGAGTTCCTGGCAGAGCAGGCTGATGGGAGGAGGGGTGCCTGCCCAGACCTCACCAGTGCTCGTGTGTGAAGGGGAAGCTCAGCTCAGAGCTGAGAGTGGGCAAAACCCACCCCACGCTGGGGAGCACCGGGGATTAAGGAATAGCTGGGGCTGCACAGACAGGGATGGGAGCAGAGAGGCTGTGGGATGTGTCTGAGTGCACAATCTCCCAGGTAGGGAGGGTTTGGGATTGTTTGCTTTGTCCGGGTACAAAAGGCAGAGCCTCTGTGCCCACCGCAGGGTTCAAGCAGGCCCTCCCTTTCCCAGGATCCAGCAATATTATCCAGCTGCTAAAGCTCGTGGAAGCGCTGAACTCTCCTTTCAAGCTCCTAAATAAATCAGAGCGGAGGGCAGGCGGCTGCGGAGGGGCTGCCGGGCAGGGGCTGCTGCCTCCCCGTCCTGCCAGATTGCTGCCTATGCACAGACCAAAGCCATCTTCCAGCCGCTGATTTCACATTCCAAGGGAGCAGATTAATGCCTGCAAACTTCTCAGTGGAAGCATTCAAACGCTAATTGGTAGTTGCAAGTAATTAAAGTAATTTACTCAGATTATAAAGAAATTTCTTAACAGTGATTAAGCAACTCTGGGACGTGTGTAGTTGTTTGTAATCACTCCCCCAAGGGGATTAAAGCTCTTGGCTGTGTGTAATATGTCTTGTAACACCCTATGGGTCCTGTTGGCTCGTGATAGCAAAGAACAGCTTGTTGGAAGAGATATAAATCAGTCCTGTGTGCGCATAAAGTACCTCACATCGGGAACAGCTCTCCTTCGCGCTCCAAGCCTGGGAGCACAGCTCTGCAGCCAGGGCAGACGTCCCGTAAGCCGGGCTTTGCTCCACAGGCGGAGGCTGTGTCCTCAGTCACGGACACCGCCGAAGGGAGAGGCCGAAGGAAGGGCAGGGCTCTAGGAGAGTGTGAGCCGCGGCCTGGGGACAGCTCAAGGCACGGCCACGCTCACCTCTTCTCGCTTCGAGCCCATGAAATAGTAATAAATCCGCTAAAAAAAAAGAAAGAAAAAAAAAAAAAAAAAAAAGAGAAAATACTAAATGGATCCGCTCAACCAGCTGATTTAGCGTTCCAAAAGCAATGGAGGAAAACGGCCAGCTCTCTGTGAAGTTGATACCTAACAGATTACACTAAACCAGAGCTAATCAGCAGATTATCACTCTGATTGTTCCACGTCCTTGTTATCCCGGCCAAGCCTCCAGACCTTGCTCAAGCCTGTATTTAGGCTCAGGGAGGCAATTCCCTCATGGAGAGCGGGGAGGAGGGAGCCCACATTGCTCGTCTGTGACATAAGGCTCTTTCATGCTTGCATTTCACTTTTATGGAGTGGCTGCAGTGAAATATCCCTGTCCTAGTCCCAAAATGTGCACACAGGGCTGAGCTGGGCTCGGAGTCACGGCACAGAGGAGCACCTGGAGCCGGTGCCCTTCCCAGGCCTGGGAAGCTCCTTTCCTGTAAGAAGGGATCTCACAGCCAGGTCCCTCTGCCCTGCCAGGAGCGGATTCCCATCAGCTCTGGGGCTCCTGAAACTCCAGTAAGATGCTTTTAGCACATGAGTTCAGGGAGTAAGGCAATTCCCAGGAAAACACTCTGCATGTGCCGCAGCCTCCTCTCACACCTGATGCCTGCGGTCTCACCATCCTGCAGCACCACCAGAGCTTGTTCTTGCGTTTTATTTATTTATAGAGCTTTTCTCCATGCTGGGAGTACGGAACCGCAAACATTCCAAGAGTGCCGGCTGCAGCAGGATGCGTTTACCTGGGCACACAAGCGCTGAGCAAACCGGGAGCTCATCTCCACAATGACTCTGGCACAGCGCTTTGGTGTTTGCTTTCTGCACATTTTTTGGCCAAACAAAGACAATTGTTCAAGTAATTTTATTTAGGCTTTTTTTTTTTTTTTCTCTCTCTCTCTAAAGGCAGCACAGGAAGGATGGAACAGGCTTTGTTTGCCTGCCTGGAGGAAGGCATTGTTCCATCACGAAGCCACCACAACCCTCGGCGGGGTGACCCTTGGTGTCACCAGGGCGCTGCGCTGCTCGGGACAAGCTTTCCACACTCACATATAAATAGATGCTTTATTTCTGTGTTCTGTTTACTGTGCGTAGAAATCTGATTTTCCCTAATGGTCCTTTATAAATAGTTTCCACCCACCCACTGCTTGAAAGCTTCTCTGACTCACATTGGAAATTAGGTTCTTCCCCTCCTCGCTATTGAGAACAATTATAGCTCTTTGTTCCGCGGGAATTAAGAAGCACGAGGGCTGAATCCAGCCACATGAAAATTGTCACTCTCCTTTGTTTTCCGCCTGTAATAATTATCCTGCCAACTGCTCACTGCCATCCTCAAGCCCTGGGTGCCTCGCTGAGCACCCTCCACCCTCCAGCCCAGCCTGCCCTGGCTTTGTGCTGATTCAGGTTTTAGTGGCTGCTCTTGGCCACGTCCTTCATTTACCTTCTCCTTCCATTTCCCGATGGAATGGTGTTCCCGGCGGGGAAAGAGGGCTCCACACAGGCAGGGCAGGCTGGTGAGGGGACAAAAAGGGAGCAGCCCGTCCTTAGGCAAGACCCCGGGCGTTGTTGGTCAGAAAAGGCTGCAGTTCCTTTTCCAAGGGTTCCCAGGTTTGGGACACCCCCAGGGGAAGCCAAGTGCCCTGGCCAGGGGTGACACAGCCCCTGCCCTGGTGGGAGGGGAAAAAGCTTCCCTAGAACACGGCACAAACCCACATCCCACATGGATGGGCGGGTGGATGGATGGATGCGCAGTCGTGTGGACGCGGCACTTTGGGACGTGGGTTAGTGGTGGCCTTGGCAGAGCTGCAGAAGCAATGCTCTTACGAGGGCTTTTCCAACCTTGACGATTCAGTGAGTCCATGTTTCCATGAAAAAGAGAGCTGGGGCAGGCAGCCAAAAGAACTGACAGAGGGATAAATGATTTCTCTTCCCACAAATCTTTTCGAGTGTGAAAACCCCTGTTTAAAAAAACACAACCAAACCCTGCCCAATTTTTTTTTTTTTAAAGGACCTAAAACGACTCTCCATTGACCCCTCCAGCCACACACTGAGTTTTCATTAAACTGTTCCTGGGTTCTTGTAAGCAGTGAAAGAAAACAAGCAGGCAAAAGGGTGAAAACAACCCAGAGGGCCTCGGGGCTGTAGTAACGGAGACAGGAACATTTCAAATTGTACCTTGGGTCAAAACGATTCGAGATTGATCAGGAATAAAAATTACCCCTGAGCTCCAGCTGATTGTCTGTGCCTTGGGTTCATCCACAGGCTGCGTTTATCCCGCATTCTCATTTTTCCTGGGAGTTTGGACACCTTGACCTGAGTATTTTAAGCAGCAGAGGAGAAAGGAAGGAGCCTTTGGACCCTTGACACCCTCTGGCTGGAGCAGCGTCCTGAACAAATCCGCCCCAAATTGTTTCCTCCCTCCACCCCAGGAGATCCTTGTTTAGCCATGATGAAGACGATATCCACAAGACCAGACTGTTCGTAACTGCGATTTGGGAAACAAAAGCTGTTCTCTGGGAAGCTCCCGGCTCTCCAGAGCTTTGTCACTTCCACTAGAGATGGGCACAAACTGGGACATCCCCTCCGAGGGCACACCCGGGAGCGCCAGCTCCACCCGGGCATCAGCGCAAACAAGTGAAAAATAAAATTTGCATTAAATACACTTACTTGTACACAATGCCTTATAGATTCATAATGTATATAACCAGTATTTTAGATATTAGTGTTTTCTATAGAACCAGTATTTTCTGTATATTAATGGCTTTATATTTATATTTATATTTAATTTTATTTTTATATTTATATTTATTTTTATATTTTTATATTTAGAATCAGTATTTTCTCTATATTAATTTATTTGTATTTATACATTTTTATCATGCATGTATTGCTTACTTTTTATTTCTTTATTAGGCATGTGTCAACTTCTGGCCTTCATGTTCTCTCTCAGTCCACCCTCTGTTGGGTCCCCCCAGGTGTCCCAAACCTCAGTCTGAGCCCAGGGAACCGCAAGGCCTGGGCAGGGCAATATCTGCCTTTATGGTTTTCCAGTGTCTAAATCCCAAATACCATCCTTTTGTTGGTCTAACGCACCGAAGTTCAGTGTCTCATCCGGTCGGTTTTGCCTCGCCAGTGAATAATCTGCATCATTTTGCTCATTGTCCTGCTGATGGATAATAACCCTGGTGACCGGCCAGGCCAGGAGCGTGGTGGGATCCGCCCGGATGAAAATCTCGGGATTTGGGCTGGAAATCTCCCGGAGCAGGAATGTCATCCCAGCCCTGGGAGGACGCTCCTCCGCCCCTCTCCCTGCGCGGCTCAGGCGGCTCCGCTCCAGTTCCCCCCGCGAATGCTGCGATGTTTAATCAGGTGCAAAGAAGTCGGCGTTTCCCCTGGCTCGCTCTCCCAAGGATGCCTTTCCCTCCATTTCATTCCCTGCTCTGGCATCCAGCTGGAATGCTGGCCCAGCACTGTGTGCCTCAGGCACCCGGGCCTGCACCCTCCTCCTTTCCCCAGAAATGGAGTTTTCCCACCAGCTGTTCCCAACCCTGTGGGAGTTTTTAAAAATTATTTTTAATTTTTTTTATTTCTGAAGGACAGGACGTGGCAGGGGCTGTTTAATGGGAATTTCAGGTGAGGAGCTGCTTGCAGAGGATCCAGCACTGGAGCATCTTCTGAGGCTGCAGAGCCCTGCTCCCATCACTGCTCATCCTTTCTCCTCCAGGTCTCTTCTTTTTCTGCCAGATTTTTTTCTTTTTTTCCGGCATTTTCCAAGCCTTAGCAGCTGTCTGGTACTTAAAAGAAGGAAAGAGAGAAATGACAGTTGCAAATAAATATTTAATTGAAAGGGCTCAAGCTCTCCCTTTAAGGAAAGCCTGACCTTTAATTGCTGGCTCCGTCCTGCTGGACCCCTGCCGAGCTCCCAGCCCCTCCTGGGTCTTCAGGAACACAGGGATGAGGGAGATGCTTTCCCATCCAGCCTCTGTCGCTGCACTCAGGGACCCACAGGATGGAGTTGCCGAGCTCCTGATGGCTCCCTGGGCTGTGGCGTGTTCAATCCGATCAGGAATTACTGCCGGCATAACGCATGAATAATCCAGCACAAAGTACCTGCTGGTCGGAGGAGATGCGGGAAGCTGTGCCAGCAGTGAACGTGGCAGGAAGACAAGGAGGGGAATGGCTGGGGGATGCTGACCAGGGGAACGTGGGAAGGGGTTCTGCTGTTCCAGGATGGAGAGGAGAGTGTGAGGGCTGAGAGGTTAAATGGGGTCTCCATGTGGGCAGGGCTGTCCTGCACAGAAGAGCTCTCCCCAGAACTCCTCTACGTCCAGCTCTTTGTGTCCCCATCACAGGAAGGATGTGGAGCTGTTGGAGAGGGTCCAGAGGAGGCTGTGGAGATGCTCCGAGGGCTGGAGCCCCTCTGGAGCCAAGCTGGGAGAGCTGGGGGTGCTCACCTGCAGAGGAGAAGGCTCCAGGGTGACCTCAGAGCCCCATCCAGTGCCTGAAGGGGCTCCAGGAGAGCTGGAGAGGGACTGGGGACAAGGGATGGAGGGGCATGGATACACTTCCAACGGTGGGGCAATTCTGTGGCCGACCTCAGGCTGCTGAGGGTTATGTGGGAGAGCAGCCCCATCCATGGGGAGAGCAGCTCAGACCCCCAAAACACCTCGAGCCTTCAGACTGCACCAACCTCTGGTCCTTCCTGAGCTGCTTTGGATGCAAGGAAATCATGCGGAGGTGAAACCTTCTCTATCCCGTTTCCAGCTCCAGGCGGAGAGGACCTGGACAGTTATTTTTGTCAAGCCAGAAGAAGTTTTCCCATGGTCCATCCCACCCCCACAGAGGAATGGCACAGGCTTTCTAGGAAGAGCACAAAGTGGGCACGTCTGTGTTCCATGAACTTTAAGTAAAGCCTCCCCTCTCCGCAAAGCACCAGCAAACACAGTGGGAAATAAACCCAAAATTACCCGGCAAAGCCTATAATTGCATTTCCAAACCTTCAGCCAGCAGTTCCCAGAAGTGCCAGAGCAGAGCTGCAAATAAAGGCAGCACGGATGTGCTCTGCATTCAGGGAGATGCTCCGTGACGGCAGCGGGGATGTTTCCTCAGCTTGTAGGGACTTTCCCATGTTCCTTTTACCCCAGTGAAGCGACCCTTCTCCAGAGCTCAGGTGGGATCACCAATCCCTGGGCATTCCCAGCAGAGATGGCAGGCTCACACAGCCTCTCATGGGACCCAGGGTTGGGGGGAGCATTCCCAGGGGGCCTGAGGATGGGTCTGGCTGGGGGCTGCTCATCACCAGCTGGGGGAACCAGCAAAGCCCAGCTCAGCACTGGGGATTTTGATGGCTCTTTGGGCTTAACGTCATTTTCCAGGGTCTTCTGTGTTTTCCCTTTCCTCCTTTATTTTTTTTATCTTCATCTTCCTTTTCCTTTTTACTTTTTGGTCCCTTTCTCTGCCCTTTTTTCCATTTTTTCTTTTCTTTCTTTCCCTTTCCCTTTTCCTTTTTTTTTAACCTTCCTTCCTTCCTTCCTTCCTTCCTTCCTTCCTTCCTTCCTTCCTTCCTTCCTTCCTTCCTTCCTTCCTTCCTTCCTTCCTTCCTTCCTTCCTTCCTTCCTTCCTTCCTTCCTTCCTTCCTTCCTTCCTTCCTTCCTTCCTTCCTTCCTTCCTTCCTTCCTTCCTTCCTTCCTTCCTTCCTTCCTTCCTTCCTTCCTTCCTTCCTTCCTTCCTTCCTTCCTTCCTTCCTTCCTTCCTTCCTTCCTTCCTTCCTTCCCTCCCTCCCTCCCTCCCTCCCTCCCTCCTTCCTTCCCTCCTTCTTTCTTTTCCCTTTTCCCTATTTTTTCTTCCTTTCCCCCCCTTTTCCCTTCTCTTCCTTTTCCCTTTTCCCCCTTTTCCCTTTTTCCTTTTTTCCCCCTTTTTTTTCCCTTTTTCCTTTTTTTCCCTTCCCCCCCCTTTTCTGTTTTTCCCCTTTTCCCCTTTCCCCCTTTTCCCCTTTTTTCTCCAGGATGATACAGTCTCTCAGGCCCTCCCTGGAGCCAAGCACAGATGTCACCAGGTCACAGCTCTGCCTCTCCAGCCAAGAGCAAGGTCAGAACATCCGCGGGGGCTCTGTGGGGCAGTGGAAACACCAACCTCCTCCTCCAAGCCCAAAATTCCACCATGGGAGTGGCTGCTGTGGGACCAGATGGGGACATTGGCACTGTCCCACTGCCCTGCTGCTCTGGAGCTGCCCCTGCTCCCCCCAGATCTGGCTCCCCCCCAAACCAGGCTCCATTGGGCAGCCAGAACCCACAGAAAATGCAAATGGATTTTACAGCCATTATCCCAAATAAGCTGTGTTTTAATTCAGCGTTAATTAAAGGGAGGGGGGTAAAACATGCCCAGCTCAACAATTTCCAAGCGGACGATGGGTCAGAGCAACAGAGAATTCCTTTGACCCAACTGGCCCAAGGTTTTGAAACTTTTAATTAAAAAACACCCCGAGTTTTGCCCCAGTAAATTGCCGAGAGCCCACAGGCCTTTGAAGAGGTGTAATTAGGGCCGTCGGGCCCCCATAGGATGCTCCAGGTGGATAAACTCCTGGAAAAGGGCTCCTGTGTGGTGGTGGGATGGGAAGGTCTGCGCAGGAGCCCCCTCCCAGCAGAGCCCCATCCCTGTGTCACCCCCTGAGTCACCCGAGGGTCAGGATGACAATTCCTGGTGCTCCTGGGAGCTGTGGCTTCCTCTGCTGCAGAAAGGTGGAGGAAGCAAAACCTAACTCTGGGGTTTTCTGTCTGAAATCGTTCTGCATGAGTGGGATCTGCATGCAGGGATGCAGGGATGAAGGGATACGGCGATACCGTTTTTAGGGACGCTCCCTTGCCTTCCTGCCACAGCAGGATCTCCATGACAAAGCCACCACTGCCTCCGGACAGCCTCCATGAGGAGAACAGAGGAACCAAGGTGCACCCCAGCTGATCCTTCAGGTCAGTGTTGGGATGCCCAGTGCTGCATTCCCAAGGTGGGGAACTAAACGTGGTTATCCCAAGTTTGGAGATGAGGCCACGTTTCCCAAAGTGCACAGCAGCTTCTCTTTTTTCCAGTTTCTTTTAAAAATAAAACTGAAATAACGGAGTCCTTTCAGCAATGGATGGTTTCTGGGACTTGTTTCTGGACATCCTGGAATGGATCCAGGATGGAGAAATGGTTTTAAACTGGAAGGGAAAGAGTAGATTTAGACGGGAAATTGGGAAGGAATCTTTCCCTGTGAGGGTGGGGAGGCACGGGTGCCCAGAGCAGCTGTGGCTGTCCCTGGAAGTGTCCAAGGCCGGGTTTGACGGAGCTTGGAGCAATCTGGGATAGGGGAAGGTGTCCCTGCCCACGGCAGGGACAGGACTGGATGGGCTTTGAAGTCCCTTCCAGCCCAAACCATTCCATGATCCTCCAGTTCCATCACCCCTTTCCAATGTCAGATTCACGTTCAGCTGCCTCCCTCCTGCTACAGATCCCATGGCTCTTCCGCATCCCAGAGGGATCTGAGGAGTGGACTTTGCACTTCTGTACGTGCATGAAACACCGAATTTCCTTGGAGAGGGAGCCATTCCACAGCTTCCACCCGAATTTCTGCTGCAGGTTCAAAGTGAGCGTGATGTTCTCAGAGTCAGGGAGAGGAATTGAATCAAGGATCCCCCTGAGCACAGGCAGGTGTTGGCTGCCATTGGGTGGGCAGGCAGAAACAGAAAATACATGGAAGAAATCCGGAACAAGGAGGCAGGAAAACAGAAGTGGCTGCACAATAACATAAAAGAAAAAAAAAAAAAAAATTGAGTGTGTTAGAGATGGAGCTGTTCCAGGAATGAAAGTGCTGTGACGGGCAGGTGTTGATGCCACCAGGCATAACAGCAAAGAAAGGAAAATCAGGATAAGTGTGGGGTTTTTTTTTTAGCATTTATTCCAAAAAACACTTGCTGAACAGGCTGCAATCTCTTTGATATGAAGGTTAATTGAAAGAAATGGTACAGACCCCTTGGAACTCAGTCTGAAATAGCTCCAAAGAAGGAAAATTTGGGGCAAATAAAGAAGACAAAGGAAGACAAAGGAGGGGAGAAGCAGAAGATTTAAGCCAGGCTTAGGAGAATGGAGGAGCAGCACACCTGACTCACACCTAGCTCACACCCTCCTCATGCACAGGGGCACTATGTGGGGTAACCCGGGTGTCACCCCAGAAACACCACATGGAAATATCACAGGATTTGCCCTGCCTGTTGGTTCAAGGCAGAAAGCAGAGGAAAAATTACATAAAGTTACAGCCAGACTCAAAACTTCCTGCTCAGGCCTTCACTGGAGCCGTGGCACAGGTCACAAGCTGCCCTTCGAGGACAGTTTTCAAGGCTGTAGATCCTGTTTAATATTCTTCTCCCAGGCCTCTTTGTTCCTCCAGGCTCGGGCTGGAATGAGATACTAAAACCCTGAGCTGGGAAAGCCAGGAACAATTCCAGGGGTCTGCAAATCCAGCGAAAATCACCGTGGGGTGCCAACACCACGGGATAACTCCTGTGCCGTGGTTTCAGAGCGAGTTCAGGATCGAAAGGGTTCAGGACAGAGCTTGGAACTGCTGGAAGCTGCTCTGAAAATTCTTGCCCCCAGTCAGCACTCCTCCACTTCGGCTGCCAGCATTCCCAAAACCCCGGCCATGAGATCTCTGCTCGCGGGACGTGGATGAGCTCCGGCTCCCAGCTCTTGGAAGCTCTCCGTGTTCTCTTCTCAGAGAGCCAGACACAGCCCCTCCCGAGCCCCCCAAGCCCGCCCTGGCCACGGCTCCCATCTCCCGGGAACATCTCCTGGAGAACGTCTCCCCCTTGGCTCCATCGCCAATATTTGAGCTGCGCCGTAATTGGCCATGGAAGCCTCATGGCGTTGATGTTCGCCTTGATTAGCCGAACGTGCGGAGCACTTACAATGCAAATTTCCCTTTAAAAATTCCGTTTCCTGCGAGCCCTCAATGAATCAGCTGCGGAGATCTCCCACTGAGAGCTCTCCTGCCAGTAGGAGTTGATAGCGCTAATGTTTGTGGAGTGGGAGCGCACAAGGGGGGAAGAAGCACTAAAGCAAACTCATCCAAAAGCGTCAAATATTTGCAGAAAAATGCGCCCATTCTCTGCCCCGCTGTCCCGATCGTCGCCCCCCGCCCAGCTGATCGCAGCCGCCCCCCAGCTCTTCCTTTCAGCCCCAAGATGCAGCTGTGTTTTCTTTGTTCGCACTCCCTTTGCAAACGCTGCTCTTGCCTTATTGAAGTCTTTGAAAAATATTCTGTATAGAAACAATTCTGCCGACACATCAGATTTCTCCGGGCTCCCTCTCCCCGCTCCTGCCTCCCCCAATTTGCATGAGAATGGCCGGGATGCTTCTGCAGCCATCACCTGGCACCGGGCTCCTGCTGCCCTCCCCTTGAGGTCATTTCCTCCGCACGCCGTGATGTCACCTCAGTGACACCTTGCTGATGGCAGGAGAGGGGCCGAGGTGGGCAGCAAGGCTCTGACAGCTCTCCCGGGCAGGGATGCAGGCCTGGCTGGCACAGAGATCCCGGCTCTTTCCTTCCTAGGCTGCTCCATCCCCGCCCCTCCCAGCCACCTCCACCTTCCCTGTGTGTGTCTCCCCTGGCCAAAATTTCCTGCCCCCCACCACGGGGGCTGTGGCTGGTGCAGAGCATCATCACCTTCTGGAAATACTGGTTTAAAAAGAGCCTTTTTCCAGGCTGGGGAGAGCGGGACAAAAGGAGCAGGAGGAGGTCAGGGCCCTCCGGGAGGGACTTCCCGGAGAGGGGGGGTCATCAATCACCACGAGCTCTGCTCTGCCAAACCAGAGTCCAGCAGCCCCACTGCTGCCTGCAGACCTGGAGGGGGTCCAGGTCTCCTCTCAAGGACTGGTCTCAGACTCCAGGCTGGGAGGATCTGCTGGGGGCTCCGTCCTGCACGGCACAGGATGTGGAAATGGCTTTAGAGCTCTGTGATGGCTTTTATGAAAGAGGGACCTGGCTCTCTCTGTGCGGGCCAGCTCGTCTGCCTCACTGCAAGGATTCCCAGTGACTTTGGGGTCTGGCTAAAGCGTGCCACCATTCCCAGATATTCCCATAGGACTCACCGGCTGCAGCAACGTGTTCTTCCCAGTGTCCCACGGAACGTCCCACGGAACCCTCCTGTCAGTCCAAGGTGTCTGATGGACACTGGGTCAGCAAGTTCCACCAACCCGGCATTCCTGCAGGGCACCATCCACACTTCCAGGACTGGCAGAAGATGCTTCCTGGGAAAATCCCTACCCTGCTTTTCTAGGGATCCAGACCACTCGGGGATGAAAGTACAAAGATTGCCTGGTCCCGGGCCCGTCTGAGCCGTAGGTGTTGAGATAAAAAGCTGCTCCACATCTCCTGGGCCCTTCTGTGCCACGGAGCTCCCCTGCCTCTGCCCACTGCTCCTCCTTCCCTCATGGCAGCGCTGGATCCAGCCATCCCCTGGTGTCCCCACAGGCTGTGGGACATCACATCACACCCTGAACTCACTGCTCAGATAGAGAAAGGCCCCAGCACTGGAGCCAGTCCAACGCGGCCTGTCCTCCCCTCCCTGCCTGGAGCAGAGGCCAGAGCAGGCAGGGTGGGCACGGCCCAGGCTGGGACTCCCCTGCCAGCAGCACGAGCCAACTCTTTCTGTCCCAGTGCAGGCAGGGAGCCCAGGTACGATCCCAGATCGGGCTGATTTAGAGCCTGTCGTGTTTTAAATCTCCTGTTACTGTCACGGCCTCAGCTTTTCCTTCCTTTGTTTTCCAGAAGGTATTTTTTCCATCTTATTCCTTTCATCAAACTCTTGTTTCCTCCTTCTGGAATCACCACATTCCTGATCTATATGCAGATTAAACCCCGGGAACAGATGCCATTGTCAGCTTTTATTAGTTTATTGCATTAGGAAAGGACGATAGCTTCACAGCCATGATATGAAAGAAGACTCATCCTAAGCCTCATCTCCCGGAAGTGACAGCAGGATAACAAAACCTCTTTTGCACCGGAGCCACAGCCACGGATCAGGAACTGCCTGTGGATCCCCAAGACTTTTGGGAAGAGCAGAGGGATCCCGGGCATGAGGGGCTCCACCGGGATTCCAGAGCTCCCTGGGAACCTCAGCCCTGGGAGAGGTGAACGATGGAGCCAGTTGAGCAGCTTGTGTCACCCTCTCGATTTGTGCTCTGCTTAAATTCCCTTCTCGAGAGCTGAGCCCCGGTTCTGCCATCAGGGCACGGCTCTGCCCCACGCTTTGCCTCCTCGCTGGCCCTGCATTTATTATTTACACACAGACCTCCAGCTGCAGCTCTCATGCTGCAAAAATCATTCAGGGCTCTGCTCAGTGAGCGATAAGAGAGGCAGGAGAGCTGCCAGCTCCATGAGGAGGGAAGGGAGGGAGGGGAAGGAAGGGAGGGAAGGGAGGGAAGGTGCCCATAAGCTTTCTTCCTCACACTGGTTGGGAACTTGAACGTTGCTCCCTGGGCTGAGGGAAAACATCCCCAACCAATGGAGCATTTGGTATTTGCTGGGCACTTGGACTAGAGGGGTGTGATGAGTCCCTTCCCTTCCCTTCCCTTCCCTTCCCTTCCCTTCCCTTCCCTTCCCTTCCCTTCCCTTCCCTTCCCTTCCCTTCCCTTCCCTTCCCTTCCCTTCCCTTCCCGCACCTTCCCGCACCTTCCCGCACCTTCCCGCACCTTCCCTTCCCTTCCCGCACCTTCCCGCACCTTCCCGCACCTTCCCGCACCTTCCCGCACCTTCCCGCACCTTCCCTTCCCGCACCTTCCCTTCCCGCACCTTCCCGCACCTTCCCGCACCTTCCCGCACCTTCCCTTCCCGCACCTTCCCTTCCCGCACCTTCCCTTCCCGCACCTTCCCTTCCCTCAGGGATTTAGCGGCACTGGTTCCAGGGCAGAGCTCTGCCCCTCTGCAGCTCATTCCTGGCATTCTCCCGTCACCTTCCAGCTCTCCCCACATCCCTGCTCCCTCTTTGTCCCCCTTGCCAAGGCCTGACAAGCTGTGGCGGATGGAAAGGAGCAGGGGCTCTGGGGAAAAATGCACATGTGGGGTGCAGGAGAGGGAAGCAGGAGTGGGGAAGGCATCAGAGATGTCTCCCCTGCTGGAATCCATTTATTTTCCCAGTCCCTGCTGGGATGTGCCAGGCTCTGGGAGCACCCACTCCACCTCGGGTGGTGTTCTGAAACTCTGCAGCTCATGGTGTCTCTGTTTTGTCCCTCTGGCCCTAAATCCCAGAGATGGACACTGAACAAATCCCCGTCAGACCCTCCAGCTCCCCCCGCCCCGCACCGGGAGTTTAAAAAGTGCCAGCAGAGCAATTTCCTGCTGCTCGCAGGGAGCAAGCCCGAGCGAAAGCAGAGCAGAGGGAATGTAGGAGAAACTGGGCTGAGCCGCGCTTTCGGGAGCAGCCGGGTTTACACTGGATGCTGTTCTCCTGGCAGCCATCCCGGAACCTCTGCTGTGCCAGGGCTGCCGGGGAGGGGAAGCCGGGGGTCACGGGGCAGCTGGGGGGGCTCCAGGGAATCGCCGCTCCCTCTCCCTGCTGGGATGGAACTGGGTTAATGGGACAGGTATTTTTAGGGCTGACTGGCCAAGCCGGTGTTGCTGCTGGCGCTTAACCTGGAGGCCGCATAAACCAAGGGAAGTGGAGCTCTCCCAGAAATGAGATTTTCTTCCAAGCACTCATCTTCATCCTTTAGTTTCCCAGCCCTGTGCTGGGGCGTGGGGCACCCACCCAGCCGGGCACCCGCTCGTCTCCCTCCTCTGCCCTCACATTTTACCGGGTCACAGCAGCTCAGTGCAAAGACAAATTTACAATCCCAGACGGACCCCGTGCCTCTCTCCCAGCCTGGGAGCTGTTGGCTCACTGAGTGGTTCTCTCCCCCCTCCTCCTGAGCCAACCTCAGCTTTGGGGGGATTATTTGATTCCCGCATTTTTCCAGGGGCTGCAATCCCAGCCCCGGTGCTGCCGGTGGCCACAGGGCACAGCAGCTGCTGCAGGTGAGGCTGCAGCTCCCTGGCATACGTGGGAACACTTAACTCCATTATCCAGGCGCTTCCACGCTCGCTGGGCCGCAGCTGAGGCAGAGCAGCTTCAGCAGGGAGGCACCGAAAGCAACTTCTTGTCAGCGTGATTTGAAGTGACACTTCCCTTCCTCCCCGGCAGCTCTGAGAGACCTCCTGCTCTCCACGGCTCTGCTCTGGCCCTCGGGTTTCATCTCCCGAAGTTCCCTTGCGCAGCAGCGCTGGTGGGTGTGATTCAGCCCGCTCTCAGCTCGAGTGGCCTCAAGGTGACAGGCAAAAAAAAAAAAAAAAAATTAAAAAAAAATTTAAAAAAGGAAAAGGAAAAGGAGGACACAGCGATCCCTGTCAGCAGTGACATGTGGCTGTCTCTGCAAGTGGCTGATGCCATCTACCCCCCTTGCCAAGGAAGCGTGTCCCTGGGCAGGACAGCACGGGCACAGCCTGTCCCATGGAGCACAGGGATCCGGGGGGCTCTGTCGCTGTCACTGTCCCACATCCCGTGCCCAGCCCTCGGTGCAGGGAGGAGCTGCCCCATCCCCAGCTCTGCTGAGGGGCTCCTCAGGGACCGCGTCCTGCACCTGCGATTCCTTGGCTTGTGCAACCTGCACTCCAGGCGTGTTTACATGAATTCCAATTGGAATCTGCATTCCAGCACGGACCGAAGATTTGTCCTGCACCCAAAGCCTTTGGTTTAGTTTTCCTTTCTCTTTTCCCCCTTCTTTTCTCTCCCCTTGTTGAGCTCCATCCCGGTGTCCTCGGGCTGGGGCTGGAAGGCATGAGGTGCAGCATGAGGGAGGTGGCAGGAACCTGTGTCAGGCTGGGAACAGCCACTGGCTCCTGGGCTCAGCTGGGATGGGAGCTGGATCCCAGTTATTGATTGCGGGGATGCCGGGGATTTGGAACAGGCTGGGTTGAGTAATGGGCTGCAATTTTGTCCAGGTTTTGCAGATACATTGGTGAATATCAAAAAAAAAAAAAAGAAAAAAAGGAACACGAGCCCTGTGGAGATTCCTGGGAGGAGGCAGAGCAGGGCTGTGTCTCCATGAGCTCCTTGGGCTGTGTTCTCCTGGGGCAGCTCCCCACAGCAGCCACCAGCTCAGCAGATCCCAGCTAGATCCTCTGCGGGGGCTTTGGGAAGGGTTCAGGGCTGGGAGCTTTTTGCACCTCTCGTCAGCCAGCTGGCACATAACTGCTTCCCACAACTGCTTCCCAGCCTCCCTGGCTTCCCTGGAGCAAGGTTTGAGGCTTGATCCCGATGCACCAATGGACACTTCTCTCCCTTCCTAAAAGCAGGTCCCAAAGACAGAGCCCAGGCTGGCCCAAGCAGCCCCAGCACACCCATCTTCCTCTCCCTTTGCATTTTCCCTGTGTTTTACCCCCCTTCTGCATCCTCTGGGATCTCTGCATCCAGAAAGCAGGTGGATCACGGGCAGAGAGGCAGCGCTGGGCTGGTTTGGGGTGTTTGGTTTTGCACCACGGCAAGGCTGGAGGTGCTCAGGTAGAGGGGGACAAGGAGCATCACTGAGGGACCCCACTCTCCCCCTCTGGAGCTGGGGGGGCTCCCGGCTGCGTGCTGGGGGAGGGAGGATTTCAAAGGAGCTCATCCCAAGGCCACATCTGCTGCATGTGTTTAAAACAACTCATTAAAGTTCCTGAAAGGCCTAAAAAATGAGTAATTCTCTAAATGAGGGAGGCTATAATAGCCCCTAACAAGCTGTAATCGGAGGCTGGTGAGCACCTCCGGAGCTCGTGGGCTGGAGGGGGCCCCCCCCGCCCCCGAAAACACGGGGATGGAACACGGGACCACGGGGATGGAACACGGGATCACGGGGGTGAACACGGGAATGGGCAGGGAGGGTGCCCGGCAGGAAAACATGGGGAGAGGGGAAATAACAGCCAGGAACAAACAGATTTCAAGGGAAACAGCAAAGGCTCCAGGAGATATAATGGGATGAACAGGGCTCCGGTTGTAGTGGGGGAATCACACCACCCTCCAGGGCTGGATTTGTCCCGCTCCTATGGGCAAGGAAGGCCTTCTCCCTTCCTTCCAGCAGAAAATACCGAGGCACGGGAGTCCAGCAGCGAGGAGGAGGTAAAATAGCCCAGGGAAATCTTGTAGAGCTTGTGCACAGTCCCCACAACTCCAGGGGAGCTGGGATGGTGGGAGCTCCACTGGGTGATCCCGAGGCTAGCATGGAGGCCAGCCCATGGTGCAAGGGGGGCACTGCCCTGTGGGGGGGCTGCAGTTGTCTTCCAGCTGGATCTGATGCTTTGAAAATTGTCGGAATTGCTTCTCCTTCTCCCCCAGCTCCGCGTCGGCACACGCCGCCCCTTCCCCAAACACCTCCTGCTGCCGCAGCGCCGGCTTCGGCATGGGCTGGGGATGGAGCCACCAGCCTGCACCAGGGCTGGGCTGTCTTCCCACTGCCAGCGAGCAGATGACATTTCCCTGGGCTCCCAAAGAACTGGAGCACATTGGGGATTCAGGATTCAAGATGTTCAGCTCTTGTGAACAGCTCACGCTTCTATACTGGGAGATGATGCGCCAGGCTCCTGGCACGGCTCCGGGCTCTGACATCATGGAGGGACATCACCCATGGAGCTGTGCCTGAGCCCGAGCCATGGCCCACCCACTCCTCTGGGGCTGCTGTGTCCTTGGGGTGAGGATATTCCTGGTAGGAGAGGGGATTTGGGGTGGGAATTGGGGGTCTGGTGCAGCCTCTGCCTTGCCCAGGGCTGATATCCCCCTTTGTGAAGGAGGAGCCAGTGTGATGCACAGAAGGAGATGCAATCAGAGCCATGCTCCTGGCAGGTCTGGAGACATTTCACACGTTCTTCTCCATTTCTTAAAGTTCCAGGGCCTGTCAAATCAGGTGCAAAATGGAGGTTTTGTTGAAGAGCAGCCTCATGGACACAGGGAAAGAAAACACCGGAAACAGGAGCAAGGTGTCCCCAGAGCGCCCTGAAGGGTGGGGGCAGAACCCCATCGGCCCAGCTCCATCTCCTGAGAAGCGCGTCGGGATTTCTCTCAAACTGTTTTTGGTTGGGCCTTGACTTCCAGTCTCTCACGTTGTCAATTTGATATTATTAAACAAAATAATTTAACTGAACCTGAGGCATCCCTGCTCCCTTGGGAGTGTTACAGCAGGCTGGGCCCATCTGGATTTCCTCTGCCTGAGGTCACCTAGACCTGAAATAGGACCCTGGGCTGATCAGATGTGTCCCAGCAGACCCCAGAGCTGCTGAGGCTGCGAGCTCCTCCAGGAGCTCCTGCAGTGCTCTCTCCTCCCTCTGGAGCAGGCGCTGTGCTTGGATGTGATCCTTGGAAGCCGGCATTCCGGAGGCGCTCTGGGGTACAGGCTGATGTCACTGCTGCTGTCAGGGCGGCGGTTTATTTATCCCATTGTCATAATTAAATTACGGTCAATCATCCAGGTGTCCTGTCCGGGAGGAAGGTCAGGGAGAGAGGAGAGGAAGCGTGAGAGAAACAAGAGAGGCTGTGAGATCCACAGATGCATCCTCTGGCCTGTCCACGTGAGCGCTGCTCCTGGGCACGGGATGGGGTTGTGCCTGTGCGGGAGGGAACACGCGTGTGTGGGAACACGCGTGTGCTGTCCAGAGCGTCAACAGCGTGGAAAAGCACAGGGACAGGAGCCTGCCTGCCTCTCCAGGGCTGGCACACACGGATGGCATCCCTGTGCCCCAGGAACATCGTCCCTGCACACCAGGACAGGGCCTGGCAGGAAGGGAGGGAGGGAGGGAGGGAGGGAGGAAGGGAGGGAGGGAGGGAGGGAGGGAGGGAGGGAGGGAGGAAGGAAGGAAGGAAGGAAGGAAGGAAGGAAGGAAGGAAGGAAGGAAGGAAGGAAGGAAGGAAGGAAGGAAGGAAGGAAGGAAGGAAGGAAGGAAGGAAGGAAGGAAGGAAGGAAGGAAGGAAGGAAGGAAGGAAGGAAGGAAGGAAGGAAGGAAGGAAGGAAGGAAGGAAGGATTTATTCGCCCTTCCTTTCCCTCCCTTTGGATTAATGCTATCCCAGCAGGTGTGAACAGCGATGGGATATAAAGAGGAGGTGACGTCCTGGATCTGGGAATGAGGGGAGCACCCATCTGGGGACACCCTGGAGGGCTCACAGCCTATCCATGAGATGGTGATCTTGGTATTCCCAAGCCTTTGGGCTCTGGTGCTAACTGGAGCCTGGGACCACCTCTTCTCCACCCAGAGGCAATTTTCTCTGGAAACCAGGGAACAGGGGGAAATCCTCCCACCTCCCAGCTGCCGGCATGGCTCATGGCTCCAGAGCTGCCTTCCTCCCCCTCTCACACCTCCCTCCATCTCTGCAAGGCCCTGGGAGATGTTAGATCATTTTTCCAGCTCCTCCAGGTGTCCATAAAATTAGCTGCAGATTCCTCCTCAGACAGGGGAGCAGCAGTGAGGAGGAAACCCGAACCCACAGTGCTGTCCCATCCTCACGGTTTTTCTGGGGAAGAGGAGCATCTCTGTGGATGGTAGGAGCACCCAGGGCTGTGCCAGGGGCTCTCTCCGGTGGGAGACCCTGCAGATGGGAAACAGCCGGTACCAGTGTCCACATTTGGCTCTTGCTTCCGTTTCACTGGAAACCACCACTCTTTGGGGAGTGTGGGGAGAGGTGAGCATGGGGAAACCTTCAGCTCTGGCCAGAGGTGGCCAGTGCTGGCCCAGAGGCCCCCTGGCAGAGTCTGCTCCCTGCAGGACATCCCTGTCCCTGTCCCTGTCCCTGTCCCTGTCCCTGTCCCTGTCCCTGTCCCTGTCCGGAGGATTCCGGGTGGCTGTGCTGGCTCTGTGCGTGTGGAGCGTGAACCCATCAGGGCTGGAGAAAGCAAACAGCTCAACCAGGCACAAGGAGAGGGATGGTTTGAGGATGAGGTGGTGGTCAGCAGCAGGTCTGCCCTGGATCTTCATCGTGTCTGGAATGTCAGAAATCTGCTGGCTGGGGGAGAGGGATGGGGATGGGGCAGGTGGAGATGCTGGGGTGCAGAAGGAAGGGGGTGCAGGAGCCAGAGCCAATTCCTTCTCTTCTTCTGTTTCCTTTTTGTGCAGGCAGGAATGATCTCATGTTTTGTCTAATCTAAATTCTGTCAAGCAAGCAGGGAGCAGAAAAAAAGAGACGGAAAGCGAGCAAGGGAAAGCTGCACAGTTAATAAAAATCTGCCAGACACATGTTCCCTGGGTCCAGGGAGGGGAGGGGGAGCAGGGATGTACAGAGGCTTGGGAGAGAAGGGGAAGGAGGGCTGGGGTCTGTGAACCCCCGGTGCTGAGATTCATCCTCTCCTTCACCTGGTGAGAGCTTTTCAGCCAAGGCACGGCCACGCTGGGGCTCCCTGTCACACCCTGGCTGGGCTCACTGGTGGCTGCCCCTCGGGCTGGTGGCCCCTGTGTCCCTTTACCTGTGTCTCCAATGCCTCCCAAGGTCATTAGGAAGGAAGGGACGCCGAGCACTCCAGCAGCTTCCCTTCCTTCCCTCCCATGGCACGTTTGCTCTGCGCTGTCTCACTCAGTAAATCACACAGAGCGGGACAGACGCTGCCTCGGACGTGCGTGTGGAGGGAGCCTGAGGGAAGGCTCAGAAAAGCCTTTTGCTTTTCATTCTCATCCTCCAGAAAGCTTTTCTCACCTGATAGATTTCACCGGCTTTTTGTTTTCCTTCGCACAGCATCCGCACGTGGAGGAGCGCGGGGCTGTGGGAGGCACGGCCGGGAGGAGCAGCGTGGCTCGGGGGCACGGCTGGAGCCACCGACACCGTCACGAGGGGTGGCTTTGCTTTGAAATGCGGCTTTTCTCAGCCAGAGCCGTTCCTCTCCTGGCGGCAGAGGCGCTTGTGCCAGCGGAAAGGGGGAGGTGGTGTGGGGGTAGGAAGGGGAGGCTGGAGGTGGGAGCAGCCCAGCTTTGTCCCCGCCGCTGGCTCACGGTGGCGAATGCTTGTCACATCGTCCTCGTGTCACATCCACGCTCAGCTGCCAGCGTGACGGCTTCCCAGGGGAGAGGAGTCCTTGCCAGTGTCCCTGTCAGAGTGGCTGCCGGTGTCCCTGCCTGCGGGGCACAGGTTGACTTCGGCACGGTGCGTTCCGCTCCGTCTGCGCTGCCTCATCACGGAGCTGGGTGGCTCCCGTGTCCCCCACAGGCAGCAGGATCACCAGCGGGACCACTCGAAGGTGGCCTCTCCACCGGTGTCTCCAGGAGATCACGGGATGGGAGCTGCTTCCAGGTTTGCTGCACCTGCAGGTTGGCACCTCCTGCAGGTGCCCATCCCAGATGAGTCCAGGGATGCTCTGCATCCCCCGGGGATGTCCCTCCATCCTCCCCACAGACATTGCCCCAGGAGGGGCAGTGAGGGGACGGGGTGTGAGTGGCCTGAGGAGAACCATTCCGCCCCACACAGCTCGGCGGGAACGGAGATGGAGACCAGGGAGTGCAAGGGAAGAGCTCTGAGCTCTGGTCGAGGTCTCCTCCAAATGAGGATCCTGAAATACATACCCAAGCCACAGAAACCACACTGGAAAATTGGCTTCGGGTTCCGTGCTGCCAGGGATGGAGAGGGGGCTCGGCAGAGCCCAGATGGGGCCTCTTGGTGTCGATTAACAAAACAAACAAACAGCGTTGCCCTAATGAGCTCCGGCTCCGAGGGGAGGAGGGGACCGGGACCGGCAGCCACCGCCGCCATGTGCGCTGGTTTTGGGGGCCCGGCCCCGCAGCCAGGCAGTGCCCGTGGCCCTCCCCGGGATGACATTCCCTTGATCCCACAGCAGGCACCGGGGGATGCCACCAGTGTCTCTTCCTGCGTGTCCCCGCACGGTTTGGCCTCTCACGTTCCTATTGTTTCACCACGGCACAAAGTGTTCAAACCCAGCCTGCGTCCCTCTGGGATGGATCTTTCACAGCACATCTCCAAGAGGGGACACGGGTTTTGTCCCGTGCCGGCACTGGGGCCCTGGCTGTCCCCCCAGGGATGAGCTCCGTGCTACCCCGGGTGTGGAGGGGCTGCCCTGCTCCCAGCCCTGCCTTCCCACCCCGGAGCCAGGCAGGAATAACACCAGCACTGGGCTGCTTGTAATAAAAACCCAGTGCTTGTAAAACTCCTTTCAAGTGAGCCCCCAGATGGCATTTTCCCCGCTCCGCCTGCCCGCAGCGGTGACGGAGCCAGACCTGTGGTAACCGAGCTGGGGCTCCTCTCCAGGGGCTTTTCCCCACTCCCTCTTCACCTTCTTCCCATCTCCAGGGTCCATCGAAGCTCCCAGTTAATGGGTGGTGCCGGGAGAGACCCCACGCCCAGCTGGGACCCTCTGCTCCTGCCGTGGGGAGCCGGCGGGGAGCATAAACCACCCTGATCCTCAAGTCCTCAGTGACGTCCCTTACAACCCAGACCATTTTGCGATTCCGTGATTCCATGATTCTCACCACCAGCAGGCTTTCACGTGGTTTGTGTGCACCCAGGAACTGAACACATGGTACAAGAGGCACAAAAGCTCAAGAGAGAGAGAGATGGATGCCGGTGCCAAGGTTCATCTGATTTCCCATCATACTTATTTACAGCACCCTGGGTGTATCCCTGGACCTCACTCATGCTCCAAACATCCTGGTTTTCCTGCTGTTGTCCTGGAACATGAGGTGGTTTCGGGGGCCTGGTGTGCTGGGGCAGTAATGAAACCCGTCTGGGAGCGATCGCTTCTTTATCTCCCCACTCCGTGTTCCTGAGGACCACATTTTTTAATTTGTGTTGGATAAACAGTATGGGATTGTGTACGCAAAGAAGCTCTAATTATCCCCTCGGGTTGTGTTTCCTTAAAGGAAATGAACTGGGCACGGTGTTCCCTCCGGAGAGGCGCACCGGAGCAATCGCTTCCAGATTTCTCCCAGTTCCACGAGAATCCTCAGCTCCGGCAGCCCCCGGGAGAGCAGAGGGTGCTGTGTGCTCTCCTGGGAGCTGCAGGAACAAACTCATAAATAAATCATGGGGTGCCTCCAGCACAGCAGGGGCTTTTCGGTCTGGGAGGGAGTCCTGAGCCTTGGGAAGAGTTTGGAACATTGTGCAGCAGGGGAGTGGATGAGGCACTCGGAGCTGCCCTCCCCAGCAGCCCTGGGGCACCCCTGGCTTTGCTCCCCTGTCCTGCAGACTTGATCCCCCCCACCCAGCTCTGCTCCATGTCACGGAATCCTGGGATGGTTTGGATTGGAAGGGACCTTAAAGATCACCCAGTTCCACTCCCTGCCCATCAGGGACACCTTCCACTATCCCAGGTTGCTCCAAGCCCCGTCCAGACTCATTCAGGACACTTCCAGGGATCCAGGGGCAGCCACAGCTTCTCTAGGCAGCCTGTGCCAGGGCTTCACCACCCTCACAGGGTGAATTCCTTCAGGGAAGGATTCCTTCCCAATATCCCCTCTAACCCTGCCCTCTGGCAGTGGGAAACCATTCCCCCTTGTCCTGTCCTTCCAGGTCTTTTTCCAAAGTACCTTCCAGCTCTTCTGGAGCTCTTGCTGCTGTAGAAATGCCACCCGTGTCCCCACAGAGCCCAGGATCTCTGGGTAACTCCCAAAGTTTCAGCTGCTCCGAGATAACCTATAGGCATTATCTGCCCGTATGAGGGAGCTGATCCATGAATCCTGAGTATTTATCCCGCTCCACGACACCCACCAATCTCTATTTACACTGCTGACAGCAGCTCTGGGCTATTTTTAGGCTTTACTGCTGATTGTATCATTGATGTTCTGGGCAGTTAACTTGGCAGCAGGGGAGTAAATTCCAGGGGCTTCACCCCTCCCGGGACCTGACATCCAGCCCTGCTTATGGAGAGTGGAATCCACGGTGTATCCTCCTCTAATCCAGTGGCCTCCATGGATCATCTCGTAACTGTGCTGATGGGCAGCCAGGGATGGCACCAGCGCCACTCTGAGCCCCCCGAGCCTCCCGAGCCCCCTGCCCTTCCCAAGAGATGGCTTTTATCGTTCCTGGACCGGGATCCAGTTGCACTGTTGACATCAGCAGCGCCAGGCAGAGCCAAATCTGGGATTCTGTGAGGGGCACGGGGGGTCCCAGGGGTTGGAATGAGGCAAAAATTGAGTGGGGAAGGCAAAGAATTTTAGGGGGAGATCCCAGAGTTTTGGGGGTTTGTGCAGGAGTTGGGTGGGGGGGACGGACTGCCTGGCAGTGCTTTGAGACCGCTCCGGTATGTGAGGAAGGCGAAGGGGGCCACACATGGATCCAGAGTGGATGGGTGTGGATGGGAATAGGGGGGTGTTGGCCCCTCGCTGTCCCCAGCCCCCCCAGCCCCCTCCTTTGTTAGCAGTGAGGGGCCACGTCTGTCCCAGTGTAACCCAAACCCATTCCCGGGGCTCGCTCGCTGGGAACCGGCTCTGCCGAAGGATTTAAATTCAATTTGTTTTATTGAAGTTTCTTTATTTTCCCCCAACCGATGCATCAAACTCTCACTTTACCGAGATCAGCTGCTCCCGGCCTTCCCTGACGCCCCCCTCCTCCGCTCCCCCTCCTTCGCCCCCCACATCCCACTGTCTGGATGAGCCTCTAATTCTTTCTCCTCTTTCAAGCCCACCAACGCTTCCTGCGGTATGAGCCGTAGAAATGCCATGAATTTCCTTTGTGTTCCTGCATGAAGAAAAGGCGGAGGGGGGGAAGGAGGAAAAGCACAGCGCGTGGCAGCGCTCGGGCTGACAATAATCTCTGCGGTTTTTCTCCCAGCCCCAAGTTTATCCCTGTGCAATTCAGCGTAGGAAAGCTAATAACGATGTGTCAGGAAGAGCTGATGGATATTTGCAGAGTTGAGCAGCGGGGCCAGCACTGCTCCTGCTCTCCCACCCAGGGCTTAGCTGGGGCTGAAGACTCCGGCCCTTTCATGCTTTTTAATATTAGTGATTTATGGGGGGGTGGGGTGGGGTGTGTCTTTTATTTTCGAGGCTAGTCTCATTCCCCCTCCTGCCCACAACCCCCCAAAAACCCCAGATCCGTGCCTCGATTGCACCTTGGCAGCTCCATCCTGCTGGAATCTGCCTGGGGACAGAGCCCAGCACCCTGCAGGGACCCAGCCCAGTGGCACCAGGACGTCTCACGTGTCCCCAGCCCAGTGCTGGGGCTGCTCCCGTTCCCAGCTCCACTGACCAAACTCGGTGACATCAGGCAATGGGCAGAGGTTGGAGATTCTCGTTCTCCCTCTCTGGCATCCAGCTCCCTGTGCGGGAGGGGCCCAGCCTGGGGCTGGGACACCCGGTGTCCCCAGGCATGGGGACGTCGCTGGCCTGGCTGCCCCTGGAGGTAGGAAGGCCCTGAGAGTCCCCCAAGGCTGCACTGCAGAAGGGGCAGAGCTGCTCCGTCCTTCCAGAGGGGCAAATTTCCAGGGGTATGAACTGTCTAGAGGAGATAACCCAAGAGCTGCCTTTGTCCCAGATCTCCCTTCTCATCATGACAACTCTCCGGACAGGACAGGACATTCCTCCTGCTGGGGACAGGGAGTCTCCTGGAGCTGAGTCCTCCTTGTTCCAGCAGCTCCTACAGGCATTCCCGGAGCTGCAGTGGGAAAGCCAGGCTGGCTCACGAGGTTTCCAGGGCTGATCCCAGTTTCTAATATTTTAAAGCATTTGTCTACAACATTTATTTATTTGGGTTCCTTAAATCAGTGGAGGGAATTGCCTGAGGCTCTCAAGAGTTCCCAGAGCTCCTGGCTGGCATCAGACAGGGGTGAGGGAAAACACAAACCTATTAGAGCAGAAGAAAATAAAAAAGACAAAGGATTAAATTGCTGCTTTCACTACCTGTGACCTCCAAGTCACAAATAACAGGGACAAGGTAATGAAATCTTTGGAGTGAGCGCAGCATCTTCTGCTGCTCCAGGATTTTGGCTGCACCGGCGGCAGCACAGGCCTCACACCTCACAGATGGCTTGTTCTGGGGAGATTCCCAAGTTACATCTTCCCTCTCTGCCTTTTCATACAAAATGGGACCATCTGTCTCTTCCTCCTCCCATTTTCCCTCTCTGTGCTCGCTGCACATCCAGGGCCCTTCTTCCCCAGAGTCTTCCTTGACTGGGCTCTGACCTCCCCCAGCTCCGGCTGGCCACGGTGACCCCCGGGCTCTCCCCACCTTTGCAGGGGTTGCAGTAATTCCTGAATCGTCGGCCGTGAGAAATATCTCATGCTAAGTGTACAAACCCTGCAGGGCTGAGCGGGTTGGTCCCTGCAGGAACCTCCCGTGTCACACAGAGCCTGCACAGGCTGCACCTGGCTGCTCACTCCGGGGGTTGCCATTACAAGGAACTTCTGTTTTCCCGTTTATTTGTCCCCAGGCTGCTGCGGCACGTGTCCCTGGCCACTGGCTTGCTCCCAAAGGGATTGGGAGGGACCACAGTGGGGTCATCTGCTCCTTTTTGAGTCAGGTGCGCACACCTGTGTGCACAGAGCTCTGCATTACCCATGGCCTGGCACAGCTGTGCACTAGTGCCTGAGGAGGTCCAAGGTGAGTCCCTGCCTTATCTCACCTGCTTTATCACACCTGCATCCTTCCATGGGATCACCTCGTGTGGGATGGTGCATCCTGCCCAGGGTGTGGACGGAGCTTCGAGGTGAGGGAATAGGGAAAGTCAGCGGTGGTGTGTGGTGCGTGTTATTGTGGGGAAGGACTGAAGGAGGGTGAGAAGGGGTCAGGATTGCTCCAAATCACCCCAGCCACCCACGGCAGCAGCTTCTCCCCCTGCCCTTCCCCAGCCGTGCCCTGCTGAGGTAAAAACCTGGTTATTTCCTCAGGGGAGAGCCAACAACTTCCCCAGCTCCGGGCTCTCCTGCTTGATTATCCCACTGCCTGCACCCGCCACTCGCCGTGGAGAGTCCCCGCACTGGAGCTGCAGAAACAATTATGTTTTCATTACCAAAGCAAATTAAGGCGCTTGCTTAATCGAGTTTATTAAATACCAGTGAAGTCCCTGGGTAGATGGATGGCAAAGCAGCTTCCTGTGCTCGGCTCGGGGAGGAAACAGAAATGTAATCAAGGCGAGGGCTGGCAGGGCTGGGCTGGGCTGGGCCGGGTGAGCGTGTCCCCATTCCTGCAGAGCACTGGCCTGGCTCAGGGACCCCATTGGAGGTCTCTGCTCCCCGGGCCCCCTCCTGCCATGAGATGCCCTCGCAAAGCTGGGGGGATCAGCAGGAGCAGCGTGGGGGCAGCGGCAGGGTAACCCCGTTTCTCCTCGGGATCGGCAGCTTTCCTCCCGCTCCCATCGCAGCCCTTGGCCGGTTATTTTTAGCTCCCTTATTTCCCTCAGGCCAACTTTTATGTTACGTTTCATCCCTTTCTCCGTGTTTCTGGTTGTTGTTTTCCTCCTTCAAGCCGCCTTCTCCTGCAGAGCTCCATCTGCCTTCTCCCCTCTCCAGCCTCCTCGGGAAGAGGGGCGAAAACTGGGAGCGGGGCTGGGGCTGGGGCCGGGCAGAGGCTGAGCCAGGCTGCCAGCAGGGAAGGGCTGCTGGGGTGGGATTTTGGGAAGCTCTCCCAGCTTCTCCCAAAGGACTGCGCTGGGGTCATGCGGTAGGAGCTGGAAATCCCCTGGCAGTGCCCCAGAGAGCGGGCGCGCTCCGGAGAGCGGCTGCGCTCGGGCAAGCGAGGAGGGGGGAGGGAGGCTCAAGGAGCCCCAAATCTGCAGCTGATTCCCTGCACCCTTTGCCAGGAGCGATCCCTGGCTATGACAAGAGGATTTGCCCTGTGCCAAAACCTCCCGCCGGAGGCGTTCCAGAGAGGCTCGTGTCCCCTGGGGCTCACGGCTCCTTGTCGGGAAGGTGACACAGGGGCTGGGTGTCCTCCTGTGCTCCCCTGGCCTCTGTCTCAGGGCAGACTGGGGGCACTGGGACACTGGCGAGCTCCCTCGTCCCCTGGTTCTATTTGCCTTTGAACCTGCCTGTGCCACACAGATGAATGGATTCTAACAAACCAAACCCGGCTTATTAAAGGAAAAGATAACCAAAATGTCAGGGCTGATTTGAAATGGAAAGCAGGGTCTGGGAAAGGAAAAAATTAAAAAGTCTAGACTGTTTTCTCTTGAAGTGCATCAGGGGACCAGGCATGGCCTCTTCCCAGCTTCTCTTTGTCCTTCATCCTTTTTCCTCCAAAACACTTCTGAAGACGTCGTTGCTCCTTGTGCGTGTCCGTCCCTCTCCAGCACAGCCCGGGCGGCAGTGAGGCCGGGGGAGGGGCTCTGGTGGGAGTCCGTGCCCTGGGTTTGTCCCCAGAGGTGGCAGAGGCTGGGGGATGCCCATGCCATCCCCTCCTCCTCCTCCACAGGTGCAGAAAAGCAGGTGAGCTGTGGAGCCGCAGCCCTGGTGGGAGCTGGGAACATCCCTCTGTCACATCCCTGCCACATCCCTGCCACGGCCCTGCTGCCCTCGTCCCCCCAGGAGCGGGAGCCCAGACTTTCTCCTTCTCGTTTCTCTTCCTTCTGTCAGGACTGTGGCACCTCAGAGGGAGCAGGGGCAGGTTTTAGATCTCTCTCCACGTGCTCTCCCGAGGGCTGGTGCTCCAACACCAGCAGCACCAGCTGTTGAGAACCCTGGGCGTCTCCCCCCAGACATGTGCCTGAACTCTGGGGATGGCTCCCAGCACTGGATTTGGGACATCTCCCAGCCCTGGCAGCACCCCAGAGCCCAGCAGTGCCTCCACCCCTCGCAGCCCCAGGAGGGGAGGGGGTTCGGTACCTCCAGCTGCTCCCAGTGGTTCCCATCACCTCCTCCCCTGCTGGCCCCTCACCAAATCACCCAGAGAGAAATCAAGGAGGTTGTGATGGCTCAGATTGAGCAGCAAACCCAAGTTTATTCATAAACCAGGACATTCATATTTTATAACCTGAAATCTCAGCTTGCTCTGTGAGGGCCTGGGAGCTCGGTGCCTTTCAAGCTCCTGAATAGGAAAATAAGGCTTGAAAGGGAACACTGCTGGGATATTTTCCATCATTTAAAGCAGGGTGTTTAATTCTTTCTGTTTCCAACACCCTCTCCTTTCCCTTCCCTCCCCTCCCTCTCTTCTCTTCCCTCGGTATCTAGTGAGGATGTTCCAGGGAAGGCACCAGCTTCAGGGCCGGGGTGAGTGGGGGGCCGCACTGATCGGTGGGGGGCTGGAAGGTGCATCCTCATGACGGAGAGTCACCCCAGTCGTGGGATGGGGACTCCCTGTGCTTGGAAACAGCCAAGATTCCAGGAGCCGGCGGTTCCCCGTCAGGTGTCACCGGCAGCACGTGCCGACCGTCACCGCCGGGGCGTGGGGGTCTGGGGCAGAGTCGAGCCCCCCGGGCCAGGGGACGCTCCGGGGCTCTTCCCCTCCACAGCTCCGCGGTCCCTGCGGGTTCGGGAGATGGAAGTGCTGAGGGAGCGTCCCGGGGGGATCGGGAGGACGAGAACGGGGAACCGGGGCGGGGCGGCGGCACCCGGGGCGGGCAGTACCCAGAGCGACCGCCAGGGGGAGAGCGCGGCTAAGGAGAGCCGGGATCGGGAAAAATGGGAAGGGAAGGGAAAAGAGGGAAGGGAAGGGAAAAAAGGGAAGGTGCGGGAAGGTGCGGGAAGGAAGGTGCGGGAAGGGAAGGTGCGGGAAGGTGCGGGAAGGGAAGGTGTGGAAAGGGAAGGTGCGGGAAGGTGCGGGAAGGTGCGGGAAGGTGCGGGAAGGTGCGGGAAGGGAAGGTGCGGGAAGGTGCGGGAAGGTGCGGGAAGGGAAGGTGCGGGAAGGGAAGGTGCGGGAAGGGAAGGTGCGGGAAGGTGCGGGAAGGTGCGGGAAGGTGCGGGAAGGTGCGGGAAGGGAAGGTGCGGGAAGGGAAGGTGCGGGAAGGTGCGGGAAGGGAAGGTGCGGGAAGGGAAGGTGCGGGAAGGGAAGGGAAGGGAAGGGAAGGGAAGGGAAGGGAAGGGAAGGGAAGGGAAGGGAAGGGAAGGGAAGGGAAGGGAAGGGAAGGGAAGGGAAGGGAAGGTGTGGAAAGGGAAGGTGCGGGAAGGTGCGGGAAGGTGCGGGAAGGGAAGGTGCGGGAAGGGAAGGTGCGGGAAGGTGCGGGAAGGTGCGGAAAGGTGCGGGAAGGGAAGGGAAGGTGCGGGAAGGGAAGGGAAGGGAAGGGAAGGGAAGGGAAGGGAAGGGAAGGGAAGGGAAGGGAAGGGAAGGGAAGGGAAGGGAAGGGAAGGGAAGGGAAGGGAAGGGAAGGGAAGGGAAGGGAAGGGAAGGGAAGGGAAGCTGGGAGTTACTCCTGAGCTGTGGGGAAGGAGAAACAAGGTTGACCTGACTCTTACTGGTGTCACAGCTGGAAAGTCTGTCCAGCTTTGATGGCATCACCATTTGTGCCACTCGCCCAGACCAACACCCCCAGGACTCTGAACTGCCTCCGGAATGCAGCAGTGCTGGGCTGCTCTGTGGGAAGTGGAATCACAACAGGGACAACAGTGATCAAAGCAGGGGGATTGGGAAATGACCTGTCCTGGTCTTCCACTGTGGCTCAAGTCAAAGCTGGGCTCCAGAAAGATCTCTCTGGGTCAGTGACTCTGGCATCTGCGCTTCAGGATTTGTTTGCACCTCTCTAGCAGGCACAGGGGCGCAGGGCCCCGATCCCAGGGACACGGCTCACCTCGCCAGAGCCGGGAGCAGCGGGGAGGGAAGCTGACAGGTATTAAATGACTCTCAAGTCAGGTTTGCTCAGAAACTTTTTTTTTTTTTTTTTTTCCCAGGAAGGGTTGAATTTCAGCCCAAAGCCCATTAGTAAATGTCTCCTTGGGTCTTACACTGAGATGGTTTGGTTTGCAGAGTGCCCACGGGGACTGATCCCAAAACAAGCCACTGTCAGCCAAGGACAATGGGCCAGAAAGGGATGAGAGGGGATGTGCTGGATCTATCACAGTGATGCCAGATGAGTCCAGACTTGGTGGCTTAGAGTGCCCAGAGAAGCTGTGGCTGCCCCTGCATCTCTGGAAGTGTCCAAGGCCTGGTTGGATGGGGCTTGGAGCAGCCTGGCACAGTGGAAGGTGTCCCTGCCTGTGGCAGGGAGTGAGACTGGATGGGCTTTGAGGTCCCTACCAACCCAAACCATGCTAGGATTCCATGACGTGACGGCAGGCTGGTTTTCCATCTGAGTGTCTCTGCTTGGCAAACGAGGAATGAGATGGATCCTGCTCTCCTGCTGGGGGACGCTGCAGCCCTGGGGAAGCAAGGAGCACCTGCTCCCCACAGTCTCGCATGGAAGGGATTTGCAGAGTTAGCTCAGCTTTGAAGTCAACTCATCAGCACAGTTCCAGGTGTGGAGTGGCTTCATGGGGGAAAACTCAAGAAAATAAACAGCTGGGTGAGAGCAGCCAGCAAAATAAACCCACCAGAGCTCTGTGTGGGCTTTGCTGGAGCAGCTGATGAGCTCAGGGAGCAGTGCCAGTACAGGGAATAAATCCTGTGGCCCTGGTGTGAGCAGGAGAGGGCTCAGCTCAGCTCCTGGAAAGCAGGTGGTGACTCTGGAGTTCCCTCTCCGTACGGTGGGGATGGATCAGCACACCCTGCCACAGCCAGGACACGGTGCCTCTGCAGGGACGCGGCTGCGCTGAGGAGCCCATCGGATCTTCCTTTGAACCGTGAGAGAATTCAAATGCGGGCTTTGAGGGTCTAAAGGGAAAGAGAAAAGAGAGAAGGAAAAAAGGGAGGTGAGTGTAAGAAGTTGGGTGTTTCTATAGCAGCAGCAGCAGCACCCCGTGCTCAGCGCCGCGAGCAGGTGGGAGCGCCCGTCACTCAGCACAGCGTGGTGACAGAGCTGGCAGCCGCCTGATAAGAGCTGCTGCCTCCACGGCTGGGGTCCCACCAGCTCTGCGGATGGATCCCTTCCCTGGGAAGCTGCTGGAGACGGGGGAGGAGGAAAGCATGGGCTCAGGGAACCTCAGAGAGAGGGGGGAGGCAGCAAGGGTGGCACCAAGGGGGCAAAACCCCAGGTTCCTGTGGCATTTCCCTCCTCAGGGGCTGTTCTGGAGGGAGAGGCTCTTCTCCCAAAGAGCTGAATGCCAGGAGACAGCGATGGGCATGGAGGCCATGGGGAAAGGGGCAGGTGGGTGACAGGAGCTCCTTCCCCCACGAGGCAGTGGGTGACAGGAGCTCCAGGGGCAGCGGGATTGGGACAGAGCAGCCAGAACAAACCTTCCTGCGCCCAACGGAGCGTCCCGAGGACAGGAACTGCAAGAGCTGGTGCCGAGTCAAGAGAGCAGCTGAGAAAACACATTAATGCACCATAAAGAATGTCTCTGCTTCCCAATGATCTTTTTTATTACTATTATTTATTCATTTATACGCCACTGCCTTGCTTTTTTTTTTTTTTCTTCTTCTTTTTCCCTTTTCTTTTTTCTTCTTTTTTTTTTTTTTTTCCTCTTCTCCCAGCTCTTTCAGTGCCTCATACCACCCTCTCCACCCCTGGAGACTGCATTCAAATGCTGAGGGCTGGCTGGGGGGGTCCAGGGCCATCAGCATGCCTGGCACACGCCGAGCCCCGCCAGCAGAGCAGTGCTGGGCCCGGCCACGGCTCCTCCAGCCTCCAAATATTTGGATTCTAAAAGGGCTGGGATAGAAACACCAAGAAAAATAAATATTTTACAAACACAGTAACCGAAAACCTAAACAGGAACCCGCCGCCTCTTTCTGCCCAGGGCGCGCTACTGAAGCGGAGCTTGGATGTCACAGCTGTGGCACTGACACTTTATTTCCTTACAAAGGAATGTTCCGTGGCTGCAGCGTCGCACCAGGCCGCTCTCACGGAGCTTGGGAATGAGCAAAACCTGTCTCGGGATGCTGGGCAGCTCCTGGGCTGGGAATGCTTCCCTCTGCTTCCCTGGGGCCTCTGGGCACAGCTCGGGAAATCAAACCCTTCCTCCCCCAGACACCTCGGGAAGGCGCGAGGGGAGCCCGGACCTGGCCCAGCCCTGGAGGTGAAGGATGAGGGTGGAATGTTCATTGTCCCGGGAGTCACACGGGGAGCCCTGACCTGGCCAAGCTGAGGGATTGAAGCACAAGGGGAAAATCCCTGCTCAGGGCAGGGAGGGGCTGCAGGGTGGCTGGAAGAGACAGGACCACAAAGCCACGAACAGAACCCTCCTGGGCAGGGGATGGGTCAGGGCCTGGGGACCCTCCCCATGCTTTAAAAGCGCAGGGGCTCCAAAGCTCCCACTTCCCTCAGTGGCCCAAGGGCCGGTGCTGGTGGCTGGAGGCATCTCCTGCGTCAGCCTGCTCTCTGTTCAGCACGGGAAGTGCTCCCTCCAGCCTCAAACAGTCACCATCCCGTCTCTGATGCTGTGAGTGCCACCAGCTGGGACCATTGCCCTCAGGAAGCCGCTGAGCCCTTTCAGTCAGCAGTTTTTTGGCTCCGGTTCATGCTCTGTGCAGACTAAAGGAGACCTCGTCCCTTTGAATTGTTATTTAGGGGTCCCTCAGGGCCCAGAGACACAGATCCCTCTCTGGGAGAGGAGGTGGAGGGCAGATGGTCCTAAACCAACGAGGAACAAGATGTTCTTGTGCTTAGTGCTGTGGTCACTGGCTCAGCTCAGCTGGGGACCGGTCACAGAGGGCCACTGTCATGGCACCAAAGTCCCTGGTCCCTCCAGACTGCTGCTTTGCAGAGCTGGGGGGAAGTGAAGGAGCACCAGTGGCCTCTCAGCCCTGGACACAGGATAGGACAGACCCTCAGGGTCCTCCTGCTGCCCCTCCAGACCCACGCCCAGGCCCCTGGGCTCACGCCCACCCCCTGTGCCCACTCCCCGCCCCGGCTCTGTGGAGGGCTCCGTGTGCGTGGGGCTCTCTGGGGTGGTGGAGGAGCCTTTTTTGTTGTGGTTGTTATTTTTAATCTGCGTATTGTTCTGTATTTGCGTCAGAGACAGCAGGTTGGAGAAACGTGGCTGGCTCTTGGAGCACAATGTGGCAAGGTTGGCAATGCCCTCCAGCTCCGGGAGAACGCGCTGCCTCCAGCAGCCGCCGGATCCGGCAGGGCTGGGCCCAGCCCCGGCACTCATCCCAAGGTTTGCAGTGGTTTTTAGTCGCTCCTCACTTCGATCCCCAAACGCCAGGCCCTGAGGATGAGCAGGGTAGGGAGGAAGGGGCTCTCAGCACCCGAGCAAGCACAGGGTTTGGCTCTGCGGGACAGGAGCTCATCCTGGGCAAGAGGGGTCCCGCAGCATCCCACCCTCCACTGCACAGGGAGATGCTGAAGAACCAGCAAAGTCACATCCTGCCCTGGAAGCCCAGAAGTCCCAGCCCCAGGAGCACGGAGCATCCCGTGTGGATCAGTCCCAGCAGGGTAAATCCAGCAGCCTCCAAGCAGGGAAGCAGCAAAGGTGGGGACAGTTCCCCCTGACGGCCACTCTCCTGCTGGATGGGGACAAATCCATGTGAAGTCAGCAGGGGAGGAGCTGCTGTGAGCCCCCAGGAGGGAGGGACAGAGTTGGTACGGGAGAGTCACGAGGCTGGGACCTGTCGACGTCTTTTTCACTGGGGCAGTGCCTGCCTTCTTCCCTGCCTCACTCTGCTCCTCATCCCATCCCATGGGAGCTGCTCCCCACTCGGGATAGGGGCTGCTCCTGCCTCTCCCACCTGTGGGAAGAGCTCCCTGCTCACCTGCCCCTCCCTGGCAAGAACCTTCCTGCCTGGTGTTTGCAAGCCTCCAGGAATGAGGAGGAAAACACGCCAGGATCTCACCAAAAGCACCAACTGTTCTCCTCGCATGTAAATGCTGCTGCTCTTTTGATTTTAAACGGCTTTAATGCCGAGTTCATCTGCTAATTCCCCTCCTGCCCCTTGTGTATTGTATATTAGGAGAAATGTTGTTCTGTATCCTGAGCAGTTTATTTTATCGAGTTTAAGAGAAAATCCCATACTGAGATGCTGCAGATAAATATTCATTGTCACATCTGCTTCGGTTTAAGATTGTTGCCTGAAAATGTTAAAAATACAAACATATTTGGTGGGGGAGAGGCTGGGGTGGGAGGGTTGGGGTGGGCTGCTGAGTCTGGGCCTTCAGTGCAACTCGTCAAATGTTTTATCACCAGCAAGGAGAGGAATCACAATGAGGGGAAATCACCCAGGGGAAGGAAAAAGGGGAACAGCAGCCCGAGAAGACTCAGCCAGCCCCAGCCCTGGGGCTCAAGCGGAGCAGTCCTGGGTGGGAGCACCCCCGGCATCACTCCGGGATGGGGGACAGCTGTGCCAGTGCAGGGGTGTCCCGTCCTCAGCTGCTCTGAGCATCCTCCAGGATCTCTCACAGTGCCTCAGTGCCCGGAGTTGGGAGACAGATCAGCAGTAAGCAGGAGTGGGACATTTTCCCTGTCTCTGGAATGCTGCACCGTGGGCTGGCAGTGCTGGCAGCACCCAGGGATCTGCCTGGAGGATGTGCCAGTGCTGGGATCCCCTGTCCAGCCCAGCTGCGCCTGGCAGTGCCGTGGTGGCCCTGCTCGGGACAGCTGCCCCATCCGTAGCTGTCCCATCTCCAGCAGGAGCTCCACTGGTGGCAGTTCCAGCAGGGAGGCTGGGAGCTGCCCTGGCTTCTGCTGCCTCTGGGAAGGGCTTGTCCAGGCCACACCGGACACACACAGTGACAGGACAGCTTGGGACAACATCAAGGGGACCCAGCTTGGCCGAGTCTGCGCTGTCCCTGCCCTGGAGACACACAGAGCTCTCCCCTCCCAGCCTCTGCCAGTCCATTGCTTCTGCTCAGCACTACAATTTTATTTTGCATTTAAATAAAATAAACTTGACCTTATTTTATTTTGCCTTCAAAGCTTTTGCAGCCCCACCAAACGCAGCCAGTGGATATGGAAGGCATAGTAATAAGGATAACGCTTTCCACTTGCTGAGCACTTTATATTCTCCGAGCACTGTACAAACATTACCTAATTAAACAGAGCGAGGCAGCAGCCCTCTGCTCCGGCCTAATGCTGGGAAATGGAAACAAGGAAACTCTGAACCAATATGTCAATAACATCAAAGTCCCATTGTCCTGGCCTTGGCTTTGTTGCAAAGGAATCCGAAATTGTCTCAGAGTTTCCAACATGGCTTCGGGCTCTTCACACTTGGGAAACAAGTGTGAAAAAACTGTTTGGGAGTCAGACGACAAACCCTGATCAAAGTTGGCAGAAGTGGCCACGGAGACCCCGGGACTGCAGCCTCGCCTTTGATGCCGCCTCATGTGGGAGCCATCCCGGCGGCTCTCGCCCCCCAGCCCTTTCCAGGGCTGGCATCTTCCTCGGGGCCCTCGTGTGCATCTGGGGAATGTTTCCTATTAGGGATTCACACTCTGGTTGAGCTGCATTCCTAATTGTGGAGACTTGAGCGGCCCTAATAGGAAACACACCCGCGGCAGAGTCCCTGTGAGTCATTCTCCCATCAGAGCGGTCCTTGGGCTGCTGCCACATGGCAGGGACAGGGCCCTGGGGGACAGAGGGACAGGGCCCCGTGGGGACCCTGCTCCCAGCTGTGCCACCATCGCTCCGGTCTCTCGGTGGGTGCTGCGCCAGGTGCTGCGGATTCTGTGCTCACCCTCCGTGGCACAGTCCCTTCAGGACACATTCCGTGTTGGCCACCCCGTTCCCGCAGCAGCTTTGGCACCTCTGGGGTCAGGAGTCAGAGCCCGGTGCTCAGTGGTGGGTGACCATGAACATGTTCACGTTTCTGTGTCGTGTTCATGCCATGCTGACGTTGCCATGGCCACGTTGTGGTCTCTGCCCAGCTGGAACTGTGCACAGCCGCTGCCCGTCCTCTGGGATTTGGCCAGAGTGGGAATGCCTCACTCCCACCTCCCACAGCAGCTTGGGGGTCCAGGCTCTGGCCCCAAAGTGCAGCCGCCCCTTGTTTAGCAAACCGAGGTGACCTTGAAACATCCCATTTGTCACCGTGACAGCCCGCACGGCTCTGGGAAAAGGTCACCTGAGCTGTAGCAGCCTTTCCCTTTCACATTTATGCTGATGCCAAATTAATTCTTCATCAGAAGCCCAAGCGCCCCCTGTGCCGTTGTTTGATGTTTTCCAAATCTGCCTGGGTTGGGGAGCTCCCCTCCCTCCTCCCCAGCACTGAGACACACCAGAGACAAAGCATCAGCCCCTGCATTTTAGGACAAATTCCCTGATTCTGGGGATGCTCTGTCTGGATCTCAGTGTGTTTTTCTGTGTCTGCTTGACAGCAATACCTGGTGATGTCAGACAAGCCTCTGGGGCCCTCGGCTCTCATTACCAGCCTGTCTAATTAAGGAGAGATGCTGCTGCTGTCTGCTTTGGAGAACGATGCGCGGAAGCAACAAATGCCAATCTCCATCGCCGGGGTTGGTGCTTTTGGGGTCTGGATCTTTAGAGACGGGAGGGCAGCCCTGAGTGCACCCCAGAGAGTGGAATGACAGGTTCAGCAGCAGGAGGCCCCTGGGCAGCAGGGACCCCTCTGAGCCCCAGAGGGTGCAGGGCCTGGGGAGTCGGGAGCCTGATTTTATCTGAGCAGACTCACCCCAGTTGCTAATAATTAGCAGGGGCTGGCTGATCATTAAGGCAAAATGAGCCACTCCCGATCCGTTCCACCCCCAGCTGGAGGTCTGGGTTGGGAGAGCGGGGTCCTGCATGTTCCAGTTCAGATCCCTTTCAGTGCTGCAGCCTCTCTCGAGTTCCCAGTGGAGGCTGCTCCATGTCCCCTTGCTCAGGAACAACCTTTCCCAGGACTTTCCCTCAGGTTGAGGATGTTTGGCACAGGGGGAAGTGGGAACTCTTGTTTTTATTCTTCTGCAACAGGAATGTTTTTCCTCCTGTTATTCATCAAATTCTGCTGGAATTTAATACTCACCAGCTCTAAACAGCCTCTTGCACTAACAGTGATTGATGGTTTCCAACGAGTCCATAAATGCTGCCCCTCCTCAGCCCTGCACTTTCTCTCCCTCCTCTCCCTATCACTCCATCTCTCCTCTCTTCCCTTGCTCTCTCCTCTCTTCCAGGCCAGAACAAAAGCTGATCGTGCTGTTGTTATGTGGATTGATTTGTTTTCTGTTTCTGCTGTGTTTTGGGGCAGGAAGGCATCAGGGATTTGTGAAAGAGCAGTGAAATGCCATGGCCAATGAAGCCTGACTAGAAATTCCTCAGGTTATTATCTCTTAGGTTAGGGAAATCTGAGCAAGTTTCCGTACGGAAACACTTCGGGAGCAGGAAACAGCAAAGCTCAGCCGCAGCTGCCCAGTTGTCCCGGTGTGGGGAAGGCTGGAATGGGAGGTCTGCCCATGGGAGCTGGGGTGTGTCTGCAGGCTCAGGGTGAGGTGCCGGCAGACATCCTGGGGTGCGGGGAATGCGCACGGGATTCCCAGCCCAGGGAACAGGTGTGGGATTCATCCGAGGTAACAGCGGGATGAGCAGCCCAGGACAGAGCTCCTGAGTGGCTTCACACCCACAGGGGCTCAGGGAGTGACAGCAACTGCCCAGTTCTCTCCTGGATGACGGAATTGCAGTGCCAAGGCACAAATTCCCAGGGGTTCCGGCTCTGGGGGCTGGAGGCAGCTGGTGCCAGGGAACAACGAAGGGAGCGATTGAAGCAGGTGAGCTGAAACGCGGGGAAGTCTCCCTGTGTCTCTCTAGAGACAAAAGCATCCCGCAAAATGCTGTCAAGGAGGGCACTGTGGGATGCCCGGGACAGGGTGGTGAAGGTGAGGGCGCCGGGCAGGTGATGCTGAGGGACCCAGGTCCCCTCAGGAGGCAGAGCCCCCTCCCCGCAGTGCTCAGCTCCCCTGGGAAGGGGCTGCTCCCGGGACATCTCCTTCACCGGGACTCCCGGCCGTTTGCTGGACTTCCCACAGGACTGGATAAATTATCGCTGCTCTCCCGAGCAAAGCTCCCTCCTACCTGGTGGGGGCTGCCCTTCCCTTGGAAAGCCCGGTGCTCCGAGGAGCCCCGGCTCTCCTGTTCCAATTAAGCTACCTGAGATAAAATCTGGGGAGCTCTTAGAGGGAAACAACTTAAAGAGATGTAAAATGGTAACTTGATTTACTCATTTGTTCCTGGCCGTTTGATTCCTCCCCGAGCCGCCACCCAGCCAGCTGGGTTATGTGTCACCGGGAGGAAAGAAAAAAAAAGAAAAAAAAAAAAAAAATCCAATGCAGGCAGATCCCTTATCAGATCAGTTCGTTAAAAGGATTTGGGGAATGCTAATGCAGGCTCGGGGAGTGGGAGATGGGACTAGCTGGCTACGGGTGGCCGAGCACGAGGCAGCACCTTGGCTCCCCCTTCCCCAGCTCCTGTTTCCCCTGGGATGTGGGAGCAGGGCTGGCTTGGCTCTTCGCCCAAAACAAGGGCTCCACCACATCCAGCCTTTCCCCAGAATCCCTGGGGATCACTTCTTGTCCCGTTTGGCTGGATTAAGTCAGTAATTTTTGGGGAGTGAGTTGGAGGCAGCTGCCTGTGCCTGCCTGGGAGGGACATGCTGCACGCTCACTCCTGGCTGCTGGGCATCCTGGGCTCTTCCAGGCACAAGGATGGGAATGCTGTCCCATCACTGACTCCACAGGCCCAGTTCAAGGGAGTTGTCTTGTTACTGTCCCCCAAACAGCCCTGATTCCAGGAGCGAGGACCTGGGGTGCGGATTTGGGATCCACAAGGAAAATCAGAGGGGTTGTGGGCTCCCCACTCCCTGGGAATGTTGTTCAAGGCCAGGATGGATGCAGCTTGGAGCACCCTGGGATAGTGGAAGGTGTCCCTCCCCATGGCAGGGGGTGGCGCTGGATGGGCTTTGAGGTCCCTTCCAGCCCAAACCAGTCTGGGATTCCAAGAAAACACCCCAGGATTAGGACCTGAGCCACACTGACGGCCGGGAGAATTGTTTCTGCAAATTAACAAATGCGATTTGTTCCCCAATCCAGCGCAGGGCGAGGTCAGGCCGGCGGGAAGTCCACGACTCATTCCCTCTGGCAAGTGCAGCTCTGTTTCAATTACGGGTGCGCATCCCTGTCCTGTCCTCGGGAGCAGCCGGAGTCACCCCAGCCAGAGCCGGGAATTCTCGGTGGTGCCACAGGTTCTGCTGCTAAACCTGAGCTCTGGGATGTGGTGAGAGCCAGTCCTGGGTGTCCAAGTGATGAAGGGAAGATTAGCAAGGCCCTGCTGCATGAGGCTGGGAATATATTTGGCTGCTCAGCGTGCTATGGATTAAGAGCAGCGGGAGGCCTGGCAGTTCCACTTCGCAGGCTGGGAAGGAACATTCCCGTTCGGCTGAGCTGATATTCCCTTCCCACACCTGTTGGATGGGTGTCCCGGCCTTCCCGGGGCTGCTCCCCCGTTTCTGCCCTCAGGCAGGATCCTTCCCCCTGCTCGGCCACTCAAAGCAGCTTCTGCACGAGTCAGACTCAAGCCATGAAAGTTTTTAAGGGTTTTGGCAGTGTTTTAGGGCAAAGAGCTGGCTTTTAGGGTTTGTTCTCATCCTTTGCCGTGCAGTTCCTTTCCTTCCACCAGTTCCTGTCTGTGGAGCGGTGTCACCCTTTTCCAGGGGGATGAGTTCACATTTTGGGGCTTGGAAATGTGCATTTTTAGCTCTTGCTGCCCCCGTGCTCAGCTCCATTCCCATCCCATGGGGCTTTTCCCCTCGGGATGGCTCTGTTACCCACTCCTGCCCATGCCTGCCCCTGTTCCTGAGAGCATCCACCCAGTTATCCCCACGCCTGGCTCATTCATAAATCGTGTGGAAATACAAATGTCCCCGTCACCCCACAGGATGTTTCTCCCTTCTGTGCCTTCAGGCAGATCCTCACTAGGAATCCCAGCAGCACCAGATTAGAGCAGATTTGTGCTTTTCCCTCACAGGTATAATGGGAGAAAACCTGTTTTCACCACATTTACAAGGAAAGTTTTCCAAGCAATCCTCTCCACAGGGACCCCAGAACCGGAGACCCTGGAACGTTCCCCTGTGCCCCAGCAGATTATCCCATTCTGGACAATCCCATACAACCTAGGCTGGGAATTCCTGGCAGCTGGAGAGCACATCGGGTTGTTTGCAGGCCCCTGGCCGTTCTGGGGACTGCAGGAATTCAGAAACCACCCCTGCACTGGGACATGGGGCTCTCCCAGCCCTTGGCAGCCCATCTTTCCACAGGGCTTACAGGAAACTCTGGAGACGTTGACAGGAACGCAAACTTGCGTTCAGTAAAACGAGAAACAAACTGAAAAAAAAAAAAAAATAAAAGTTCCCTGTCCGAGACCTGCCTCAAGCCGACCCAAAGCGTTTGGTTCGATCATCAAGCAAACATTCCGCGTGCGCTCCAAGCTTTTCCTTTTTAAGCTTCTTAAGTGGGCTTGAGTTAAACACAGGCAAATTTCTCCTGAAAACATCGTTTCAGCCCAAATCGCAGAACTTTGGGAAGCATTCCCTCAAAGCCAGGAGTACAAGCCAGTTCAGCTTGGCTGATTTGATTGGATTTTTCCCTTTCTGTGGGGTACAAGATCATTCCCGTTGTGTCAGTGTCGCGGCTGACCCTCGGCAGCGCTTTTGGGCGAACGTGTTTGGCAGAGGAATTTCCCTCAGCTCTGCCTTCTGTGACCTTATTTGATGGCCAGTGGCAAGGGCTGTGCCTGCTGTCACCTCTGTCACCTCTGTCACCGCTGCTGTCCCCCAGCTCCTCGCAGCCGCCGCTCGGGCGCGAGTGCGGCCACGCTGAGACACGGCAAAGCCAGAATTTCTGGTTTCCATAAAGGAATATGGAGAATATTATCCAGTGAGATTTGAAACTGAGGTGGGAAAGCTGCCAGCGTGCAGCGTTTTCAAAGAGCCTCCTGTATCTCGTGTTGCTGAAAACTGGGAAGTCCCGTGGGCTCGGGAAGGGGAGGAGGGAGGGGCGGGGGGTCCCTGTGGTGGGCACGGGGATGGAGGCAGAGCAGGGGGGAACCTTCTGAAGGGGTCTTTTCATATCAGAAGAAGTCATAATTAATGCTATCAGGTGGCAGGAAGGCAGCGTCAGGTAACGTGAGCAGGGCCTTATCTCTCCCTGCATCCCGGGGCTGCGGCTCTGGGGCGGGGGAAAAGCGGGAGACTCACAAAAAAGTGTCAGGAGTGAGGTGTGGGGGGATTGGGGCACTGCTGCAGTGAGGAGCCCGGCTCTGCTCCTGCCCGGCAGGATATCCTCAGAGAGGTGAGGTAAAACATGGATGGATGGATGGATCCACGCAGATCCGTCTTCATCCTGACTGGAGGAGGGAGGATGGAGGGAGTGGAGAAGGGGTGGGCACCCACAAGGTGGGTTTTGGCTGTCCCATCAGCATCTGTGGAGCTCCCAGGCCTTCTGTGGTGCCACCAGCGCCATGGTGACCCTTAGGGGCTGGGATGGTCACAGGTGTCTCTGGGACCTGAGCTCCAGGTGTGCTTTGAGCCATTTCTGCATTAGGGGCTGATCAAACCTTTCCCTGTCTGGGTCCCACAAAGCAGTTGTCCTTGATTTACTCTCCCTTAGGCCAAGCTCTCTCTTTCTTCTCCTCCACAGCTGGGTCACCACGCACATGATGCCACCTTAATTAATGACATCCTCCCTGACACGGGCTTGTCGCCTAGTCTGAGCCAGAGTCACCTGGGTTAGCACATCCCTGGCCTTGGGGACAGCCTGAACAGGAGGGTTTGGGGGCAAAACACTGGTTTGGGGACAACTCTTTCACCATGTAGAAAAAACATATCTAACACAAAGCACTTCAAACTGGTGGATCGAACCCTCCTGATGGAAATGCCTGTGTGGGGGAAAAAGCCTCTGTGATCTCAATTACCTTCCTCTGCGAGGATCTTGCATAGCTGAAATTGTTTAGTTTCTGAGCAGCAATGATAAAAAAAAGAAAAAAAAGAAAAAAAAAAACACTTTAGGTTTTTATTTCCCTACTTTGGCTTCCCAGGGGAAAATAGCTGGAGCAAGCGATTCCACGCATGCACACAGGCATGCTGGGGCACACAACAGCCAGAACAAAATCCCAACAAACACAACTTGTTTGTTTTAATTTTGTTTTTCACTGAAAAAATGTGAACTTCTCTGAGAAAAGACAATGCGACGGGCTCGGCTCGGCACTGTGGCCTGCCCTACTTTTGGGGAATTTGTTTTCCAGTTTGCAGCCATCCTTAGCCTTAAATTTCTCCTATTAAGGATAAGACTAAAGCATCCCTAAGGCATCGGCCCTTGGAGGGAAGATGGAGAGGGATGGAAGTGCTCATGGGAGGCAGCCTCTGGGCAGGAACACAGGGTGGGATTGTTGGAATGTCCTGTGCAGGGCCAGGAGTTGGACTCAGAGATCCTCATGAGTCCCTTCTGATTCAGGATAAGCTGGGATTTCATCCCCCATGTCCTGGCTCCTCAGCCTTGCCCCCTGTGGGGCTGTGCAGGTGACAGATGGATCCAGGGGTGGATCCAGGGATGGATCTAGGGGAGGTGATGGATATTCCCCCCTACCCGGCCCCGTGCTCTCATCCCTCCCAGGCACAGAGAGAGCTGTCAAAAGCAACAACGACTCAAGACCAACCCCAAATAAATACGGGAGCGATGGGTGATGAATGGCGCCTGCTCTGAAATCCATCTTGGGAGGAGATGTGTCTCCCGGGCGCGGCGGCACTGCAGGTGACACCGCTGGGAACGTGTCACCGTGTCACCGTGTCACCGTGTCACCGCGTCACCGCGTCACCGTGTCACCGCGTCCCCGCTCCCGGGGCTGCCTGCCTGTGTCACACCAGCCAGGGCAGGGCCCAGGGCAGCTGGCAGGGCGTCTTGCAGGCGTTCTCCTTGCTCTCACTCCTGTTCCCTCCGTGATATCCACGGGAAATGGGCTGGTGGTGGAGACGCCTCACGGCAGTGCTGTTCCCAATCCGCTCATCCCTCTGCCATGTGCCTCTCCTTCCCGAGGGTCCCCCGAGACCAGCGCTGACTTTGTTTTCCTGTCTCCCGCGGCACAAGCAGCCTGGGAACGCGGGATGAATAGGAATGGGAATAACAAATGGGATGTAGATAAGGCAGCGTCTGCGGGAGTCACCGCGAGGCACCGGAGAGGGAAGGCGGAGGGGGAGGATGCCGGAGTTAGCGGTGTCCAAACAGGATTAGAGTGACAAATTTCAGAGAGGGGGGCTGGAAGGTGCAGCGGAGGTGGAGCACGGAGCCCTCCCTGCCTGCCTTTGCCCGGAGCTGGAGCTGTCCCTGCTCGGCCAGGACTTGGGAACGCACCCCAAACACCAAGGGATGGAGGAGAAATGGGCACGAGGGAGACAGGACAGGCATGGGGAGAGCAGAGCCCGAGGAACTGCATGGAGAGGGCTGGAGAGAGAGAGGAGGAAGAGGAGGAAGAGGAGGAAGAGGAGGAAGAGGAGGAAGAGGAGGAAGAGGAGGAAGAGGATGCCCATCTGGGTGGGGTGGTAGATGCTCTCACCATGGCCAACACATCAGCACAGCTGCTGGAAAAGTGGGAAAGCTCCTCTGCAGGCAGCTGAGCAATACACCCCAAGGCTTTTTTTTTTTTGATCGTGGCTGTCACCTGGGAGCTGAGTCATGGAACCAGGAGGGAAAATCATCTTCACAGGTGGGACACCCCATGGGGGGCAGTCTGCAGGCTGGAACCTGCTGGTTTGGGGTGGAAGAGGAAGAAAAGCAGGGGAGAGGTGTCAACCATCGACCTTCAGCTGGTTTAAAGGTGTCAGCAGGCAGAAGGGAGCGGAATGATTTAGAAAGGTAGAAGAATGTGGAGTTGGGAAGGTGGGATTGAGGAAAGGAAAGCAGATGATAAAATTCAGGGAAATAATCCAAACAATCCAACAGAGAGAGGCAGAGAAGTGAGAAACTCCTCTCTGGGAAGAGGTCTTGCTGCGGCCCTGGGAGATCAGCTGGGCTTCCAAAGCGTGCAGCCCTGCGGATCCCTGGGGGTGGCACGGGGAGCAGCGATGGCTCATCAGGGCAGAGCCAGTTGGAAAACACCGAATTCCTCTTATCAGGGACACAGGACCTAGTTCTGGTTGTGCTTCTGCATGCTGGGACCCAGCCCAGCCCTGAGAGGAGCATTCCTGGCTTCTCCTCCCCCTCAGTAACAAATCCTGGAGCAGTTTCCTTGCACCATCCAGGGCTGGACACTGACAACACGCCCTGGAGCCAGCATTGGCTGCACTGGGGCACAGGAGACCAGCCTGGTTTGGGGTAATTCCAGGCTTTTTTAGCTTTATGGGAGCATCTCAACAAACATTCGGGCTGGCCTGCTTCCCAACAGCTGCACACAGAGAACTGGGATGCACAGAGGAGCTTTATGGCCTCTGCAGCTCCAGGTATGGGTTGATGGGATTGAAATGAGCTGAGGAAAGCTCGGAGCCCGTGAGCCTGATGCTTCCCATGTCTGCTCCAAGGAAAATGGGGCCAGCCCAGCCGCACACACCGTGCTCCCCGTACTGCCAAGCTGGAATGAGTAAGGTCGGAGTCAGGGCAGAAACTACAGGCAGAAAAGGCTGATTAGGTCACTCATTTCATCCTCCTACCAATTAGACAGGAAATTATTTAACTGCTTTATTTATTTATTTAGGAATGTACCTCAGCAGGAAAACCCCAGCGGCAAGAGCTGCCGTTGTGCAAAGGGAAGGGTGGAAGCCCAGCTCCTCATTCATAAATGCACGCTCGTAAAAAGCATCTTCAGAAGGAAAATCTGGCGAGGAAGCCTCTCCTGACAAGCCTCTGTGGGCCACAGGGCCAGGGGAGGGATGTGGGTTTTGCTGTGTCCTGGGTATGGGTGCTTCTCTGGAACATCCCTATCGCCTCGCCTCCTTTACTAGAGACGTTTTACAATTCCAGAGGGGCCCAAGAGGTCCTCAAATCCCGCTCCCTGGGCTTGGGGCTGTGGCTCCTGGGGCAGCACCAGCCCCCTGTCGCCCCTTGCCCACCCAACTCAGCCCAGCTCAGCCCTTTCCTGGGAAAAGCTTTGGCTGGTGAGGAATTTGCAATGCAGCTCCTCCAGCGGGATGGGAGGGTTATCCCATTGGACAGAGGAGAAGATTTATGAGGTCCATAAATGGAGCTCTCTGGAGAGAGCTCAGGAATGGTTTGAGCTCTGCCCCTGGTCCTCCATCCACAGAAATGCAGGACTGCAGGGCCACGGTCACAAAGAGGGAGAGCGGTGCCAGAGGCTCCCTTCCTGCCTTGGTGTCATCACCACTTCGCTCCCTCTCCGAAATGATGATGAAAACCAATTTCCAAACCTCAGGGTTTGTTGTTTTGGTTTGTTTTTTTTTTTTTTCCCCTAAATGGAATTCTTGCTTCCCAGCCAGCCTCGGCTCACTCGTGAAGCAGAAGGATAGGCAGGAGGCTCTCCTGGGTGGAGGTGGGCTGGAATGGGATCAGGCTCTTCCTTGGAAACCAGAGGAGAGAAACGCCGTGGCCAGGGCTGCAGCACCCCTGCAGGAGTGGGAGGGGAGGGAGGGCAGGTCCCAAAGGCAAACGGGGCCATGGCCGGTGTGCCTGATCCTGGGGGACAAGATGGAATCGGTGATGCGTGATCCCACCTGCACACCGGCCCAGGGAATTCCATGTGTGGGGAATGGGGGATGCTGTGAGTAGGAATGCTGTGCGTCAATGCTGTGAGTGGAATTCGGTGTGCAGGGAATGCTGTGTGCAGGGAATTCTGTGAGTGGAATTCTGTGTCCAGGGAATGCTGTGTGCAGGGAATTCTGTGTGTGGAATTCTGTGTAGTTCTGTGTGCAGGGAATGCTGTGTGCAGGGAATGCTGTGTGTGGAATTCGGTGTGCAGGGAATGCTGTGTGCAGGGAATGCTGTGTGTGGAATTCTGTGTAGTTCTGTGTGCAGGGAATGCTGTGTGCAGGGAATTCTGTGTAGTTCTGTGTGCAAGGAATGCTGTGTGCAGGGAATGCTGTGTGTGGAATTCTGTGTCCAGGGAATGCTGTGTGCAGGGAATGCTGTGTGTGGAATTCTGTGTAGTTCTGTGTGCAAGGAATGCTGTGTGCAGGGAATGCTCTGTGTGGAGTTCGGTGTGCAGGGAATGCTGTGTGCAGGGAATGCTGTGTGTGGAATTCTGTGTAGTTCTGTGTGCAGGGAATGCTGTGTGCAGGGAATTCTGTGTAGTTCTGTGTGCAAGGAATGCTGTGTGCAGGGAATGCTGTGTGTGGAATTCTGTGTAGTTCTGTGTGCAGGGAATGCTGTGTGCAGGGAATGCTGTGTGTGGAATTCGGTGTGCAGGGAATGCTGTGTGCAGGGAATGCTGTGTGTGGAATTCTGTGTAGTTCTGTGTGCAGGGAATGCTGTGTGCGAATGCTGTGTGTGAAATTCTGTGTGCAGGGAATGCTGCGTGTGGAATCCTGTGTCCAGGGAATGCTGCGTGTGGAATCCTGTGTCCAGAGAATGCTGCGTGTGGATGCTGTTTCTGGAATTTTGTGTGTAGGATCCTGTGTGTGGAATTCTGCGCGCAGGAGATGCTGTGTGTGGATGCTGCGTGTGGAATGCTGTGAGTGGATGCTGTGTATGGAATTCTGTGGAAATCTGTGTGCAGGGCAGGCTGTGTCTGGATGATGTGCGTGGAATTCCGTGTGCAGGGAGTGCTGTATGTGGCTGCTGCGTGTGCAATTCCGTGCAATGCCGTGTGCAGGGAGCGCTGTGTGTGGAATTCCGTGTGCAGGGAGCGCTGCGTGTGGCTGCCGTGTGTGGAATGCTGGGTTTGGATGCTCTGCTGGAGCTGCCCTGTCGGAGCGCCCCTGTGCCCCACACCTGCTCAGCCTGGGCTCCTGCTCTGCCTGCCGTGGGCAGGGTTGGATGTGCGGAGCATTCCCAGGTGTCAGGGCCTCAGCCAGGCAGGGCACAGTGGGTGGCCGTGTCTCCTCATGCTGGGGCTGTTTCCTCTCCTCTATCTCCCTCTCCCCAGCGCCGGGAGGACGCGGCACAGCTGGGCTCTGTCCCCCTGGGTGGTGGCAGTGGCAGCTGGGCACCGCTCCCGAGAAGAGCGCTCCAAAGGATCTCGGCGCAGGGACGCAGCTGCTGCGCTGTTATCACACGAGAGCAGAGATGAGACAACCCAGTTATCGAGGAGAGAGAGAGAGGGGGAGAGAGAGAGAGAAGCTCCTTCTCCCCGCCGTCCCCTCCACCCCCCCAACCTTCTCCGTGATCGTTCTTGTTATTCATTTCCCCTCTCTTCTCCTTGCCAGGCAGACGCTTTCACAGGGCAAATCCAAACGAAAGCCTTGCAAAGAGGATGCTCATAAAATATTTATGGAGAGCTGCGGTGAACACGAGTAGGATAATGAGGGTCTGTGGGAAATGGGATGTGTCCAAACTCGCGCAGCGAAGGCCTCGTACGAGGCAGAGGCACGCGGTGGAGGCCATTAGTGAGTCCTGCAGGGTCTTCACTCATTTCCTGCTCAGTTGCCGTGCACGGCTCCGCTTTGGCTTTCCCTCGCTGGCACTGGGGATTTTCCTCCATGGCAGCTGTTGCCTGCCCTGCCTGCGGAGCTGGGACGGCCGGAGTGCGCTGTGCAGTGCTCTGCACAGCCCCACGGAGCAGGACAGGGACACTGTGCCACCGGGGCAGCCACTGCGCCACCCCCAGGATGCAGCCTGGTCACCAGCCCTCCTGTCCCAGCCACCTTTCCTGCACCTCCAGACACGGCCACACAGGGCAGCTGGGGAAGGCGGCAAGGTCTGGCAGAGGGATGGGAGCCAGTTCCCTTTACTGGGGCTGCTTTAGGAAGTGGAAGGGTTCAGGTCTGAGCTCCTCCTTCCCCAATCCTTCCCTCCCATGACCACTCACACACCCTAAGGCCCATGATCCCCAGCGCTGCTGGTGCCAAGAAGGGGCTCTGAGGCTCCGGGTGAGCTCCGGTAAAGTGCAAACCTATCCCGTCCTGAGAGCAGAGCCCATAAACACAGCAGCCCCCCTACGGCAGGGACGAGCTGCCTTAAACCGAGTCTTCCAGCAGCTTATCCAGCTCCTTCTCCGGTTACCCAGAGCGGGTGTCCCGCAGCTCCCGCAGCTGGAATGCTGCTGACCTTTGGAGAGTCTCGCTGCGCCTGCCCCAGCTCCAGCCCAAGCTGCAATTCCTCTTGCGGTTGGCCTCGAGGGCACTGCTGCTCCTCTTCCTCCCTCGGCTCTCTTCCAGCAAGGCCCCCAAAAAAAGCCCTTGAACTCGTGTTGGAGCGCCGATCCCGCTGGGAGCCATGCCGCTGGCAGATGTTTGCTGTGATACAGGACACGACAGCTTTTATGACTTGTCAGCTGGAACCCAATCTTTTCGGGTCTTTAGGTTAAAATGGAAAAGCAAAGCTTGCACGCAGGGCTGTGCCAACAGCACGGACTGCCGAGCCTCCCAGCGATCCCAGAACCTTCTGGAGCAGGAGCCTGAGCGTCCCTCACCATCACCCAGCCCAGCCCAGCCCAGCAGCCCCAAAACCTCCTGGAGCAGGAAGCTGGGCTGTCCCCACCATCTCACCCCGACAATGTTCAGGGACATGCCCAGTGTCCCTGCGGTGACACACCCGCGTGGTTGGGATGTTCCTGACCCCAACCCAGACTGCCTGGGGTGGGCAGCTTTCCTCTCAGCCCCACGAAGGAGCAAACAGGCGAGGTCACACATACTTTCATTATGATGGCTGCAGGGAGATTCCCACCTTTTCCAGGCTGGGAAACCACCGCAGCACTTCAGGCTATTGCCCATTACCCATCGTTACCCAATCCTGGAGAATTACAAGAAACACCCCACGTCTGCTTCACTCCCACTGCTGCAGGAATGAGAATTATCCCACCCAGCACCTTAGAGGGTTCCTCATGTCCCAGAGCTGCCTGGTGGAACCGTGCTGTCTCCCTTGTGGGAGCAGGCAGGGATGGTTCGGAGAACCATGGAATAGTTTAGGTTGGAAAAGATCTTTAAGATCGTCGAGTGCAGTTGTTAATTCAGCACTGCTGAGCCCAGGTTTAGGTTTAAATAAAGACCTGACAGATTTCAGGTCATCCTGGCCACCCATCTTGGCGCTACCACAGCACCTGAGAAAGTCACGTGAGCTGGGTTTGCCAGCCATCAAATCATGGACCAGCGTCACACCACAGACCTCTGGGGGATGAGGCACAAACACGGTGGGAGGGAGGCAGAGAAGCTGCTGCTCGAGGTCCCTGAGTGGTGTCTCACCCCGTAGGCCAGCACGGGGCACTCAGGAAGTGCTGATGGATCCCACCCTGCCCTCTGCCCCTTCATCTCCATCGTCCACAAGCCTCAAAGTTCAAGTGGTTTGGGACAGGGAAGAGCGTTCCAGACATGAAAGGTATTTCTGGGCACGGGGGAAGAAGTGATTAATCTCAATTACACAGTTGGACACTGCGTAATCTGGGGCAGCAGATTCGGTTACGAGTCCTCCTTCCCATGGCTCTTGGAGGGGGATTCCAGCCTGAGGAGACTTTGGAGAGATGTTTTGACTGCTGAAGTGCCAAACTTAACCCCGTTGTAATCGGGGCTGTGGTGAAACATGGATGTTGTTTTTTGCTTCCTGAGCCGCCCGGACAGCCCGAGGTTTGTGCAGCTGTCACCTCTTTCCCATTCACAGTGTGACAGCTCCCACCCCAGCTCACTTTTCCCAAGGTCACTGCTCAGAAAAACATAAAAGGGGAAAAAAAAAATTAACCGACAGAGGCTGGTGCTTCCAAACTCCGTGAGAGTTCTGCATCCTGGGCAGATGTGGCAGGGAACCACTGCTCACCCAGCTCCCAGGGTTCCTGCTGCTGGATCGTGGTCTTCCTCTTCCAGCCCAGATCCCACATCCCGCCGGGCTCTGCAGAGTTCCCGCTGCGCCTTCTTGCAGCTTCATGGCTGAGCAGCTGAGAGTCCCCCAGACCTGGGGGCTCCTTGGGATCCATGTGCACCAGACCCTGCTGGGATGCTGGGATGGATCAGCCCCACCTGAGCTGCAGCACCTGCAGAGTTTGAGCATTGGTGCCCGAGGAGAGCAGCGGCTGTGGAGCAGTGAGGAGCCCAGACACACAGAGCGAAGGGTTTCATCCAACAAAGCTCCCAGGTCCTCCTCGTTACTTAACAGCTGCTTTCCCCAGACCAAAGAGCTGCTCCTGGTGTTCTGTAGGGACTAATAACAGCCTCATCCCAAGCTGTGATGGACTAAACGCAGCCAGCGTGTGCTGAGGTTCGCCCAGAGAGATCCAGATCCCACATCCCCCCCTGCGCTCTGTGTCCTTTGTGGTGTCACACAGCACATGGCCCTCGGTGACACGAGACATTTCTGGGTAAGAAGTTAAACGTATTCCCAGGAGGAGCTGCAGAGGGATAGACCGAGCCAGGGTGTAATTACCTGAGCTGGAACAGAGCCAGGCTCTAACTCGTACTGCAAATTCTTTGCATTGCTTTAGATACCTGCTAACAAAGTGATTATAAAAACCATATTTATAGAAGATTAGGAGCTATGCAATGGATCCACATCCGTAATTAACCATAATAGATCTGCATTGATTATTATTGATGTTAATCCTCTTCTAAATACGTGCGCATTAATTAGTCAGCGTTTACCACAGACGAAATTATTTTAGGAACAGACACAGTTGGTGGGGGCAGCAGACAACGGGGTGTTTATTCCGATTTTGCTGTTTGTTTTTCTCTCTGCAGCAGCACCTACATCAGGTTGTACAAGAACAAAGAGCATCTGAGTCCAAGGGCCTGGAGCATCCAGGCTCCCGTGCCGTGATAAGCACTTACAAGTGCCTGGGAAAGATCTTGCCAAAATATTATTTTTGATGCATAAAATATTTCCTCGTTACTATGAAACACAGCACAGTGCCAGCCTCTGAGGGTGACACTGCTCCTTTTCCTGGCTGCCTGTGGGGGTGTTCAGCTCCAGCATCGCATGTGCCTCATCCCGGTGTTCCTGGTGACTGGATTGGGGGTGGGAATTGTTCGTCAGGAATGAAATCTGGGTGGGCTGCTGCGGGGGGGGAGCCCTCAGATCACCTCCTGAGCAGTGTTCAGCTGGGCCTGGCTTTCAGGAGCCTTGGAATGTGCTCACCTCCTTCCCAGCTGGAATATATGGGGTGTCCTGGTTTGGGCAGTGGGTCAAAGCAGCCTCTGGAATTCTTTCTCCATCGTGATAATCTGACCCCACCAAGACTTGAGGTCCATCTGCACTCAACCAACAGCCCCCAGGAGCCACCGGGTACCAGGGGCTGCACGTCACAGGCTGTTTCTGTTTGAGGTGCCCCAGAGCCCCCCAAAAATAACTCTGCTCAGCCAACAGGCAAGTGGAAAACACCTGTCCTATCTTCTTCCCTTTCCTTCCTCATCTTCCTTTATTTCCTTCTCTCTGTCCTTGATTTCTCTCTCTGCCCTCAAGCAGGAAGAGCAGGAAAGGCATCGCCATTCCCACGGAGATGCCTCCCACAAGGCGCTGGTAGGGGAGATGATTCCACCACTGGCACTCCTACCAGGCCAGAGCATCTCCAGTGGTGAATTTTTGGGAAACTTTGGGTGAAGGGAGGCCATGAGCATCCCATCGCCCCAGAAAGGGCAGGAAGTGGTGCTGGGAGAACGGGAATGAGGAGCTGGGGGTGCTGGGTGAAGCTGCAGGACTGTCAGTGCTCCCGCCTGGCATGGAGTGGGGTCACAGCTGCCGTCGTGGGACGTTCTCCAGAGGAGGGAGGTGGAGCTGCCCTGTCCCACCCACGGCTGCCACATCCCGAAATCCCCATCGCTCCCAAACCCAACACCTGATGGCTAAAGCAGCTTCCCTCTAGCGCTCACTTGTGCCCAGAACACAGGAATCACAGCCCAGATCCTGTTTCCTACGTCGCAAACCCCCTCTCCAAATCCAGCAATTAGCCTCCAATTTGCTTTCCCCATTAATGGCAAATGGGGTCTCTCCGGGACGCTCTGGCGAGACCCTGTTTTCTTCATCAGTTCAAAACCTTTCCCTCTTATTTATTTTTCATCCTTCCCCCAAATGTATTTCCCACCGCAAAAAAAATAACATTTTTCAGATCTTTGCAGTTATTTATTCCACATTTTTTCTGTCACGGCTTTGCAGGAATCAGCATTTCTGGTGGGAGCAGGGAGGGAAGATGAGCAGCTCCAGCCTCTCCTTCCACAGCCGACGATCCGGGGTCCTCTGCAGGGTCCAGGAGGGCCCCCCGTGACACCCACAGAGTTCAGACCAATTAGGGACTTCTGACTGGGGGGAAAAGGGAAAAGAAAGAGCCAGGAAGGCTGGGCTCGCCTTTTTCTCCTCTCGTCTCATTCCTCTTCTTTTTAATGGCAGGCCCCCGGGGGCTCAGCGGCATCCTTCAGAATGGAAATCCTTCCAAATGGAAATCCTCCCTGCCCCTCATGGCAGTGCCTGAATGTCACAGAGGGGATGAAAGGGAGCCGGAGGCGACCCTGCTCCCGGTGGCATCGTGGAGGGGGGGACCGAGCTAATGGGAGGACAGAGACATCAAGGAGGGGTGTTCAGGGGCAACCTGAGGGGTTTTCCCTCCTCCCCACTGGAAAGCAGCTGGGAGAAGGAAGAGAAGCAAATGAGAGAACTGTGACATTTTCAAGGACCTGTTAGACAGCGTCATCCACGGAGGCACAAGGCTTTGGAAAATCGGGAGAGGATGTGCCGACCGGGGCTGGGGCTGGCGTCACACACAGCCAGAAAACGCTGAATAATTTTGGTGGCCTTTAAATCTTTGCTTAAAATAAACCTTTGCAAATTGAGGAGCCCTCAGGGCCCAGTGTCCCCTCCCAGCTCAATTCCCAAAGCAAATTAGGGACCATCCTGCACAAGGACAATCCATTCCCTTTAGGAATCCCTGGATTTCCTGGGCTGGGGCCGCTCTGTGCCAGGAGGGTCTGCAGGCACATCCCGTTATGGTAAAATCTGCTGTTCCTGGGTTTCAGCTGGGATAAACCCCAGGGAAATAACTCCACTTCATACCCACAGAACAATGCTCCGGAAAATGGAAACAGCTTTCCGAAGAAACCTCCTTGGTTTTCCGCCTTTGTTGTGCTGCTCTCTGCCAGAGCTCCGGGGAGGGGGAATGAGTTTCACACTACTGGTCAGGTTGGTGCTGGATTTGGGATCGGGTTCTTCGGGCTGATGGTCATCCTGTGCCACAGCCCCACAGGACGAGCACAGCTCTCTGTGCTGCTCACAAAAAACGGGGAAAATCCTACAGAAAAGGAATTCCTGGAGGAAGTGGCAACTGGTCTCACTGGTACCTTTGGCGTGTGTGAAGTTCTCCCCTGGAAGTGTTGTTAGAATATCTCAGTTTAAAAGTCTTGGGGAAAGAAAAAAAAAATTATTTGGAGTAATTATGGGAGCAGACAGAGGGTTTTGTACAAAGCCCAACTCCAGCACTGGTTCAAATCTGTTGGCCACACATCCCAGCCTGGCCAGGGGTGCAGGTGACAGCCATGGATGCAGGACCTGGCTCAGCCAAGCCCTGCTGGTGGCTGGAGCAGCGTGGGGAAGGGAGGGCTGCGGCATCTGGGCTTGCTCCCAGCGCTGGGCTCCTCCAGCTAAATCTGAGGGAAATTTGCTTGGAAAGAAAATCCCAGTTCGTCGAAACTGAAATATTTCATTAACATATTTTGGGTCTGGGAAGATGCTGCCAGCGGGACTCCCAGCCACATCTCACGACTGGGTTGCTTTTGCCTGGTGCCTGGAAATCCGATGGCCCTGCCCAGGGCTCTGGGGTGGCTCCCTGGATATCCCACACTGCCCTGACACCTGGCCCAGGTGCCGAGGGGTTGTCTGGGAGCCCCACACACAGAACTATGGAATCACAGAACGCTTTGGGTTGGAAGGAGTCTTAAAACTCACGGATCTCTGGCAATTCAGACCTGCCCGGATTTGCCATGTTTTCGGTGGGAGATGGGGATAGGGAGAAGCGCAGCTCCTTGGCACTGGAGAAGGGGAACAGGAGGGAGAGGCTTGACGTTGATTGAGAAGGAAGTGTTTGAGATGGAGAATTTGAAAAATGAGCCCTTCCCCGTGGCCGTGCTGCTGTTGGAGGAACTGCAGCGAGCGAGGAGGGGGTGAAGGGCTGCTCCTTCTTGAAAGCCTTCTTGGTTTCAGTGGATAATCCCAATTTACAAAACAGCTGAGTTTTAAAATGCTGCAATAATCCACTCATTAGCCCTCGCTGCGAGGCGGCGCCTCGGGGCATTCCCAGAGGAAGGTGGGACGGGTGGTTCAGGAGATAATTGCTGAGCACTCGAACTCCTCCGGAGTTGGCGGATCCACTGATTCTGGTGAATTCCTTTGTGTCCACAGGCAGCTGCTCCGCATGAGGGCTGTGCCACGCTGTGCCGTGCCCATGCCATGCTGGCAGCAGGACTTCCAGCCAGGCGAAAGAGCTCCACGCAGGAATTCTGCCGACGGAGTGCCAGCCCTTTTCCTGATGGCACCGACGGCTCCACAGGGAATGGCAGGGTTGGGATACGGGAGTCAGCAGAGTGCCTGAAGAGGTGTTTCCGGCGTCAGCTGTAGAAGCAGAGAGCTGGGGCTGGGAATAACTCCTGGGTCAGATCTCGGCTGGAAGGGGACAATGGAGAGTTGGAGGAGCCAGATCTGGGCTGCTGTTGCGGGTGCCAGGCTGCATCCCCTGGAGAAATCCCAGGTCATGGAGCTGCCCCATCCCTGGAAGTGCTCCAGGCTAGGCTGGACAGGGATTTGAGCAACCTGGGATAGTGGATGGTGCCCCTGCCCGTGGCGGGGTGAGGAATGAGATGGCCTCTAAGGTCCCTTCCAACCCAAACCATCCCAAATCATTCCATGGGTCAGTTTATTGCACTGGCCCTGAGCATTCACAGGAGCACCCAAAGGAGGTTCTCTGAGCGGAATCCTGCTGCAGGGAAGGCTCCGTACTCAATTCCCATTGCTGGTGGTCCCTGTCCATCCTCCCAGTTCTGCCTTTCCTCATCCCAGGGACCGACCGGGTAAACAGGCAGACAATAAATATTTTGGGGCTCCTTTAAGACAGGTAAGCCCAAGGGTTGTTTGTTTTATAGACACAACCCTTAGCGTGGGATTTAACCAAAATTACATTCTGAAAATCAGGGGTTTTGTTTCTTTCTCTTCGCACAGCAACCTGCGAAAGAGAGAAACACCCGTGTCCCTCATACGTGAGCAGCGCTGGAGAGTCTTCAGTGAAACCTCATTTCCCAGGCCAAGGAGGAGTGAAGCAGCAGCCGAGAAAATACCAGGAGGGGTTCCTGACCGTCGGAAAAAATTGAATCAACACAGCTTAGCCTTGAATGACCTTCAAATTTTGGGCAAGAAGGTTGCTGCTGCAGAGGAAAAAACATCACAAAGCAAGAAGGGCTCAAATGACCGACATTTCTTGGCCAGTTACTGGGAGAGTGACAGCTGGGAGGTGATGGCACCGGAGAGCAGATGGGAACACGCTGGAACCATGTCACTCTTCCCACAGCAAACCTCCTCCACACACTCTGGTGCCCAGAGCCTCTGATTTTCCTCCCTGAATTGTCACCGCTGTCATTCTCTGTGCCCAAGGTGGTCCCCACATGGCGTGAAGGTGACGGGTGGCGGCTCTGTGTCACTCGGGGTGAGGCGGCTCTGTCCATGCTTTGAAATCAAATCCTCGGGAACCAGAGTAGGAAAGCTGAGGGTTGTTCCCCGTTCTTTTTCTCACCCAAATATGTCCAATCTCATCAGTGTTCCCCTGCAGCTGCTTGAGAAATTTCCAAGGGCGCCTTGTTTTGGTTTGGGTTTTGTCAGAAAATGTGGAGCTGTCAAAGCCGAAGGACTGTGTGGAAATGGAATGGTTTTGACGAGACTGTCATCGGGGGAAGTCTCTGAGCTCCGGGACGGAAGGGCTGATCAAACCCAGACACATTGGGGGAGACAAACGACCCTCAGCCAGCTCAGCCTGGGGCAAACCCCTCTCCTGAGCTCTGCAGAAATTTGGATCAGGCTGTCCAGAGAAGCTGTGCCCGCCCCATCCTTGGAAGTGTCCAAGGCCGGGCTGGACAGGCTTGGAGCTACCTGGGATAGCGGAAGGTGTCACAGCTCTGGGGGTTTGAACCAGATGAGCTTTCATTTCCCCTCCAACCCAACCGTTTTGGAATCCTACGATTCCATTAAATGTTGTGGGGAATAGCCTGAAATCCGCGTGCGCCCCAAAGCTAAGCTCGTGGAAGGCACACCCAGAGGAAGTGAAGATTCCTCGTGCTGATTCCAAACAGTCCTGGCTGTCTCTACCCAGACACACCTAAAAAGGGAAACTCTCCTCCTCTCAAGCAGAGTGTTTTGAGGCAGGGCCTGGGAGAGATTTGTCCGTCTGTTTTCACCTGGATCCATCTCCAGCCCATCAGGGACAGCAGAGTTCGCTGTGCCAAGGGCGTGGCACTGGGACACCGGGAGCTGCTGGCAGCAGAACACCGGCACTGCCAGGGCTCAGCCACCTTGCTCAGCTCCACTGCTCCTCAGGAAATGGATGCAAAGTGTTTTATAAACAGCAACATTTGCTTTTCAAAGTAGCACCTGTGTAAACAGCCTTGGAGTGAGCACATCCACGGGGGGAGCCTCTGGCAAGCACCCAGAGCCCATCCCGGAGCAGGGCCAGCATTCCCTGCAGCCCAGGCTCAGGAGGGATGTTGGACTAGCGTCCTGCTGTCCTGCTGTCCCACAGCCCTTGTTCCAGACCTCTGCTCTCCCTCTGCTGTCCCAGTGCCATCCTTCTTCTCCATGGACAGGACCATGCCAGCATCACTCTCCAGGAGCCGTGACAACCACAAGCTGGAGCACAGGGAGAACATCCACGGAGAGGTGAGGCTCGAGCTCAGCGCTCCCGGGATCCCCCCCAGGACAGCAGCACTCCCAGACTGCGCATTCCGGTGGATATTCCAGCGGTCTGCCAGGCGAGGACGTCGCTGCTGAGAGAGACAATCGTTGTCACATCCCCTCTGCCTGGGCCTCGCCAGCTGGAACCCGGGGTTAATGATCTCTGCTTCAGAAAGTGCTTCAAGATCCTGGGCTGAAAAGAACGAGCTCTAATGCAAATGATCCTGCTCATGCCACGGGGAGGTTTATGGCCTGCACAGCTCCTAATAGCACATTAATTAGGGCGCAGGATTAAAAGTGTGCTGTGATTAAGCAAATAATTACAGAAAGAGAGGAGTGAATGGGGTGAAGGGTGCAGCGCTGGTTCCCGGGCTGCTCCCACTCCACACATTACGGGTCTGTGTTTGCAGTTGCTCTCGGCTTTGCCAAACTGGAATGGCTGGAGATGAAATTTTCCGGGCCGGTGTCTGCCTGGAGCGAAATCACTCTGCGGAGTTTCAGCCAAAATGCTGAAATCTGCTCCCAGGAATGAAACTCCTGAAAAAAATGTGCTGAATTCTGGCAAATGTTTCTTTACGATGCTCTCGCACTTCCCGAGGTCTCTTTACAGCAGGAGCTTCCAAACTGGGAGGATGTTTTAGTGCCTGAACATGCCCTTTGTGTCCTCCTGCCTGGAAAACACGGCTGGGCTTGGCCACGTGCTGAGCCAGGCCGTGAGCAAGGACAGCTCATCAAAAATTGCTGTATCTTTGCCGTTAAAATCCTGATCAAGATGGGGGCTGTGAAGCAGGAAAAGGAAGGATGGGAGACGGATTTAGGATTTGGGCATGCCAGCACCTCTCTGGGGTGCAGTCCCCAGCTCAGGCCATGATGTCTGCTGGTGTCCCCGGCCACGATTTTCACTGGTGAGCAGAACATCTCACTGGAGCCTTGTGCCTTAAATATCCAAATCCAAGATTCTGGGAGCTGATTTCAGAGGCGCTGAACACCCCTGGCTCCGGGGAAAGCCGTCAGGAACTGGGTTCAGAACAGCCAGGCTGTTGGAGAAAAGGCCACATGCAATCAAAACCGTCCCCTGCCTCAAACCAGGCACCCAGAATTGCCAATTCTTTCAATCTCGGGATACCTGCAAGGCAGCATTCGGAGTGGCCGAGCTGGCAGGAACTCACATCCATGGGGGAATAATCCTGCTCCATGTGAGTGGGGGCTGCGGTAGGGCAGGAGCAGGATCCAGAGGGAAGCCTGGGAGGAGAGACTGAGCAGCTCCAGCCCTGGTTTAGTCTGAGCTGTTGTGCTGCTGGAATGTGATAGACATCCTTCCATGAGCAGTGATAAGCCAAACTGGGAATGGCAGCTGGGCAGTGGCATGGGAGACCCCTTCATCTGTGGGATCAGGAGGAATCTCTTCATGGAAAGGGCCAGGCACTGGAAGGGGCTGCCCAGAGAGGTTTGGAGTCCCCATCCCTGCAGGTGTCCGAGGAAGGTGTGGACGTGGCACTCAGTGCTCCGGGCTGGTGACAAGATGGGAATTTGGCACAGGCTGGACTCGGCGATCGTGGGGAGCTTTTCTAATCTCAGTGGTTCTGGGATTTTGGGATTCCGTGATTCAGCACTGCTCACGGCCCACACAGCTGGGCTCCTGCTGTCACAGGACACCTCAGCCCTCGCTTCCCAAGGTATTGAGTGTTCAGGAACTCCTGGGCACATCCCAGGATCTCATTCCCAGCCACTGGAGGTGTTGTGGCTTTTGGAGCCTCTCCGTCCAGGGAGCTGTCAGCAGGCTCAGGATCTGCCTGCAGGAACGATCTCTGAGGCAGCTGCCTACATTTTAACTCATCTTTATTTATCTCAGCCATATTTTGTTTTTAACCAGAAATTCCTGGTTTTGGACATAAAGGCAGCAGCTCCACTCCCTGTCTCTCCTGGCAGTCTGGTTCTCCCTCTCTCCAGGCAGCTCCAGCTTCCCTGCTGTGTCACATCCGAGCATGAACAGCCAGGGAATGTTCAATGTTTGTCGCACAGGTGCTCTGGGGATTGTCGCTGACACTGTTTGCGACGCCCTGAGCGCACCCTGAGCAGGAGCTGCGCTGGAACAAGCCCCAGAGTGGCTCCAAAGAGGGGAGAGGGGCCCGTGTCCAGCCGGGAATTCACCTCGGAGGATGTGCGAGGGATGTCTGGTACCGCCTTCGTCCCCCTGGGGCTGCTCTGCTCACACCTGGAAAAAACAGACCCTGGGCTTTGGGATGGGGAATCTGACCCCATCCAGCCTCTGTTCCAGTCAGCCTTCCCAGGGTGGTCAGCTGTAATTCCTACTGGAATAATTCCATCCCATCCCAGCAATGTTTTTCCATTTTTTCAGTTTTTTTTTTTTTTCTTTTTTAATGTTTATTTTAAAGGGCCAAAATAATAATTGCAACTCATTAAAACAACACAAACATCTTTGCTCTGGAGCCAGGCTGGGAGAGCTGGGGGTGTTCATCTGGAGAGGAGAAGGTTCCAGGCAGACCTCAGAGACCTTCCGGTGCCTGAAGAGGCTCCAGGAGAGCTGGGGAGGGACCGGGGTCAAGGGATGGAGGGACAGGACACAGGGAATGGCTCCCACTGCCAGAGGACAGGGATGGATGGGATACCGGGAAGGAATTCCTGGCTGTGAGGGTGGTGAGGCCGTGGCACAATGTGCCCAGAGAAGCTGTGGCTGCCCCTGGATCCCTGGAAGTGTCCAAGGCCACGTTGGACAGGGCTCGGAGCAGCCTGGGATAGAGGAAGGTGTCCCTGCCCATGGAATGGAATGGAATTTAATGTCAAGGGGCTTTAAGGTCAAAGGTATCAAACCAACATCCTGCAAATTTCAACTTCAACCACCAATTCCAATTAACATCCCCCCAAAGCACTCATAGGAATATCTGTGGAAAACAAAACAAAACAAACAAAACAAAACAAAACAAAACAAAACAAAACAAAACAAAGCCTCTTAGATGCCTTTGGGGCCCCGATCCAAAGCTCAAGAAAGTAAAGGAGAGCCCTTCTTTTGATTTCAAATGAATTTGGTCAGCTCCAGCCAGAATTGGAGAGATGGATCATTAAATAATTTTTGAAAGATTCTCCCAGTGTCATCCATGCACAAATGGCTTCAGCATCTGCCTGGCTCCAGTCAGCAATCTGGGGTTTTTTTAAGCATTCAGGTCAGCCATTAAAATACCAACTGAGAATATTTTTGCAGGTTTTATTCTCACACCAAGCTAGCAGTCAAGCTGGCACTTCTCTTTTCATCTTCACTTCCCATCGCCTCAATATAACATCCATCAATTTGCTTTTATTTATTTTTTCCGGGCTATTTTAGACAATCTGCTGAAGAAATCTCACTCAGCAACGAGTGCTGACCTTGAGCCGCTCCCTTTCTCTCCCGCTCCTTTATTTAAGAATGTGCAATGAATTAAGACATCACTTTATCCCCGCGCTCCGTGCAGGCTCTCCAACGGAGCATGAATGGCAGGGCTGCGGGCAGCGCTGGCCTGGAAATGTGATCTTATGGAAACGAGGGGTGACCTGCTTCCAGACACAACAATGTGACGGGAAGAGTCCTGCCTCCCAAATGGGACATGACGGATGCGGCCCCGAGGGGCCGCGGCTCCCGGAGCCTCCTGACGCCGACAGAGCGAGGATGCGGAGCCTGAAGGTCCCAGGAACAGGGATGGGGCCGCAATCCTGCGGAGCTCCAGGGGACTGGCACCCAGCCGGGGATGCTCTGCGCCCTGGCACACGGTTTGGGACACGGTGGCGTTGTCCTGGAGCTGGCGCCTGCCTTCGGGCTCAGCCGTCAGGGGCAGCTCAGCCAGGCAGCTCGGCACTACGTCCCCCTCCTAGTGCCCCATCCCACCTTTCCCTGCTCCTCCCAAGGTGCTGGCAGGGTGTCCATGAACACCTCGAAAACCTCCTTCTCATGGAGCTGAAACCCCGGCAGAGAGGGATCTCCACCCTGGAGGGTGACTGAGGCAGGGCAGAGAGCGCAGTGGGGGCCGTCCACGGCTCGTGTGTCCCACACCGTTAACTCCCAGGAGTTACCAGGAGCAGCTCAGGAATGAGCCTGGGTGGGAAGCAGCCACCCCAGCGCCGCACTGCCAGCGCCACAGGTCTCAGCCCCGCGCCGAGGGGACCTTGGTGTTTAAACGCATTCCGAGCACAGGGGAAGAGAAATTCCTCCAGCCACTCGGTTTGTTCCAACTTTTCTACACCCAAAATCTCAGAGGTAGCGAGGAATTAGCACGAAAACCTTCCAAACAATAACAACGGCATTCAATGCACTCTGAAACTCCTGGGAACTGGAGAGACAAAAGGAATCTGTGGCACCAGGCTTGGAAAGGCTGGAGCTGTCAGAAATTCCAGCATTTCTTCTCCCTCCTTCCGGCCCCCAGTGTGAGGGGCTGCAAGGCCGGGGCTCTGAGCAGGGCAGGAGAGCAGTGCGTCCTCGGGGATCCAGTCCACAACTCCTCAAAGTCCCATCCCTGTCCCTTCCTGGTCCTATCCTAGTCCCTGTCCCAGCCCAGCCCTGCCCCAGCCCAGATGTGATCAATAAAGCCCGGAGCCGCGGCCCCGGCTATCGGATTGCTCCGCTTTGATTTAAGGAGTTTCCCTGCCACCAGGGACAGAACACTTGGGATGTTTGCCTGGAAACGGGATCTGTGTTTAAGTCATTAGGCCAAATTCACTGCAGGTGGAGGCAGAGGCAGCCCCTGGACGGGGCTGGGGCTGTGCCCACGCAGGGGCTGCGTTCGCTCCGTGCTGTGCTGCTGTGCCCCAGGCAGAGCCTTTGGAGCTCCTCCCCTGCTCCCAGACCAGGCAGGGCATGCTGGCTCTGCTCCAGCTCGTGCCAGCCTCAGGAATTTCTCAGTGGAGTTCCGTGGGGCCTCCACACCCTCCATCCCAACCCACCAGCCCGCACCTTCCACACTCAACCGTGACCCCACCCCAGACAGTGCTGCTGCCTCCGTCTTCCCCTTTTCCCTCCTCAGAATCCCAAGGAATCCTTGATGTCACTCAAATCTGGAGCAGCACCACGGCCCAAGGCTGGGAGAGGCTCAGTGCCCCTCACTCAGTGCCCCTCACTCAGTGCTCTCACTCAGTGCCCCTCACTCAGTGCCCCTCACTCAGTGCCCCTCGCTCAGTGCCCCTCGCTCAGTGCCCTCACTCAGTGCCCTCACTCAGTGCCCTCACTCAGTGTCCCTCACCCAGTGCCCCTCGCTCAGTGCCCTCACTCAGAGCCCTCACTCAGTGCCACTCACTCAGTGCCCCTCGCTCAGTGCCCCTCGCTCAGTGCTCCTCACTCAGAGCCCTCACTCAGTGCCACTCACTCAGTGCCCCTCACTCAGTGCCCCTCACTCAGTGCCCCTCACTCAGTTCCCTCACTCAGTGCCCTCTATCAGTGCCCCTCACTCAGTGCCCCTCACTCAGTGCCCCTCGCTCAGTGCCCTCACTCAGTGCCCTCACTCAGTGCCACTCACTCAGTGCCCCTCACTCAGTGCCCTCGCTCAGTGCTCTCACTCAGTGCCCCTCACTCAGTGCCACTCACTCAGTGCCCCTCACTCAGTGCCCCTCACTCAGTGCTCTCACTCAGTGCCCTCACTCAGTGCCCCTCACCCAGTGCCCCTCACTCAGTGCCCCTCACTCAGTGCCCTCACTCAGTGCCCCTCGCTCAGTTCCACTCACTCAGTGTCCCTCACTCAGTGCCCTCTATCAGTGCCCCTCACTCAGTGCCCTCACTCAGTGCCCCTCACTCAGTTCCACTCGCTCAGTTCCCTCACTCAGTGCCCCCCACTCAGTGCTCTCACTCAGTGCCCCTCACTCAGTGCCCCTCACTCAGTGCTCTCTATCAGTGCCCTCACTCAGTTCCACTCACTCAGTGTCCCTCACTCAGTGCCCTCTATCAGTGCCCCTCACTCAGTGCCCTCACTCAGTGCCCCTCACTCAGTTCCACTCGCTCAGTTCCCTCACTCAGTGCCCCTCACTCAGTGCCCTCACTCAGTGTCCCTCACTCAGTTCCACTCACTCAGTGCCCCTCACTCAGTGTCCCTCACTCAGTGCCCCTCACTCAGTGCCCTCTATCAGTGCCCCTCACTCAGTGCCCTCACTCAGTGCCCTCACTCAGTGCCCCTCACTCAGTGCCCTCACTCAGTGCCCTCTATCAGTGCCCCTCACTCAGTGAACTCACTCAGTGCCCCTCACCCAGTGCCACCCACTCAGTGCCCCTCACTCAGTGCCCTCACTCAGTTCCACTCACTCAGTGTCCCTCACTCAGTGCCCTCACTCAGTGCCCTCACTCAGTTCCACTCACTCAGTGCCCCTCACTCAGTGCCCTCACTCAGTGCCACTCACTCAGTGCCCCTCACTCAGTGCCCCTCACTCAGTTCCACTCACTCAGTTCCACTCACTCAGTGCCCTCACTCAGTGCCCTCGCTCTGTGCCCCTCACTCAGTGAACTCACTCAGTGCCCCTCACTCAGTGCCCTCACTCAGTGCCCCTCACTCAGTGCCCTCACTCAGTTCCCTCACTCAGTGCCCCTCACTCAGTGCTCTCTATCAGTGCCCTCACTCAGTGCCCCTCACTCAGTGCCCCTCACTCAGTTCCACTCACTCAGTTCCACTCACTCAGTGCCCTCACTCAGTGCCCCTCACTCAGTGCCCCTCACTCAGTTCCACTCACTCAGTGCCCTCTATCAGTGCCCCTCACTCAGTGCCCCTCACTCAGTGCCCCTCACTCAGTTCCACTCGCTCAGTGCCCCTCACTCAGTGCCCTCACTCAGTGCCCCTCACTCAGTTCCACTCACTAGGTGCCCTCACTCAGTTCCCTCACTCAGTGCCCCTCGCTCTGTGCCCCTCACTCAGTGCCCTCACTCAGTTCCCTCACTCAGTTCCCTCACTCAGTGCCCCTCACTCAGTGCCCTCTATCAGTGCCCTCTATCAGTGCCCTCACTCAGTTCCACTCACTCAGTGCCCCTCACTCAGTGCCCCTCGCTCAGTTCCCTCACTCAGTTCCCTCACTCAGTGCCCCTCACTCAGTGCCCTCACTCAGTGCCCCTCACTCAGTGCCCCTCACTCAGTGCCCCTCACTCAGTGCCCTCTATCAGTGCCCTCACTCAGTGCCCTCACTCAGTGCCCTCACTCAGTGCCCCTCACTCAGTGCCCTCACCCAGTGCCCTCTATCAGTGCCCTCTATCAGTGCCCCTTGCTCAGTGCCCCTCACTCAATGACACTTGCTCTATGCCAATCGCTCAGTTCCTCCTCTGGCTGCATCCCTGATGCCCCATGGAGCGCCCACGCCCCTTGGGGGCCCCTGACCTCACGGGTGGGGCTGGAACAGGCTTGGGGCCGTCAGCACATCCCATCTTCTCCTCCCAGACCCTCACACCTCCTCATCCCCCTCCGTCCGCCACCACCGAGTGGCCTTGAGCCTTCAAAGAGAGGGGGAGAACAGGGAGGGGGGGGAAAAATCCACAGAGATGACTTTTTAAAAAATGTAAAGTGAAATATCTGGTCTTGGCTGCTGTTAAAATCGGAGCATTTCATTAAAAGGCTGCAGGGCTTTTAAAGACAAACTCTAAGCAGGGCCATGAATAATGCAGCTCCTATTCAGAACATGAAGATTTTAGCGCATCCATAATACATGGGGTCAACCTGGGAAGAGGCTGCTAATGCACGGAAATGCAGGAGGCAGCATCCTCGGCTGCTCCGAAAGGAAAACAAACGCGGGAGCCGGAGGAGCTCTCCCACTGGCAGAGTACTCTGGGGTATGGCGAGACTCCGGGGGATTTTTAAATCCTTTTTATTGGTGTCTTTCAAATAAACTTTGTAATCTCATTAAGAGCTTGGGGGCTGACGCAGGCGCGCTGGACGTGGAACACGGCGCTCTGTGAATAACTGACAGTGGAGCTGGATCCACGTTCAGGGCTGGAAACCGGGAGGACACAGCTCAGGGCATCCAGGAGCGCTCCACATGCTCCACATGCTCCGGGCTTTGCTGTGGGACCCCCTGGAAAGGGAGAAGCTGTAAAAGGCTCAGCTTGGGCAGACAACAGCAGCCCTTGTGGCGCTGGCTCGTCCCTGGGATGATTTGGCGGTGGCTTTGTGGGTGGAAGCCCCTGGGTGGGATCAGCTTAATGGGATCACAGAATCATTGAGGTCGGGAAAGCCCTCCAAAACCATCGAGTCCAAGCTGTGCCCCATTCCCACTTTGTCAGCAGCCTGGAGCACTGAGTGCCACCTCCAGCCCTTCCTTGGACCCCTCCAGGGACGGGCATTCCAAACCTCCCTGGGCAGCCCCTTCCAATGCCTGACCACCCTTTCCAGGAAGAAATTCCTCCTGCTGTCCTAGCTGAACATCCCCTGGTGTGCAGGAGGGTGGGTTTTACACCAGGCTTCCCCTGCTCCTCTGGGCTCTGCAGCGAGCGCTGGATGGGGCCCTGGGCGAGCCTTGGATGTGTCTGAGCTGCGGGAGCAGAGCCAAAGGATAAACATCACCCTCGGGAAAACACAGTCGCTGCAGTGAGGAAAATTGATTCCTTGAACAGTTTTATTCACACAATGTTCGGTGGCTTCACCAGAGCTCCCAAGTTATCTCCCTCCTCCGCTCTTTAGCGCTGCGGAGAGAGTGTTCTCCCAATCCCTTATCTCCTTAATAGCCCTTCCTTTGGAGAGCGGAGATATCGGCGGATCTGCCGTGGCGTCGTGTCCCTCAAACGCGGGTTGCTCTTAAAAAAGTCCCCTTTTCACAGAAAAAAAGAAAAAAAAAAAAAAGCAAAAAAAAAAAAAGCTGTGTAGAAGTTGCTCGTGCCTGTGAAATGAAGCTGGAGGAAAAAAGGGGTCTCAGTGTCTTCTGTGTGACTGATGGGGAACAATTCATCCTCTGCATCGGGGCTGGGTAAATCTGGTTTGGCTGCAGACCTGAATTACTATTTGCCTTTTTTTTTTTTTTTTTTCCCTTCTCTTTATTTTTTTCCCCCAGTGAAAGAAGATTTAGTGGCAACCCCCCTGATGTTGGTTTGGTGCCTGTGCAATCTGTCAGCAAGGACAAGTTCCCCACACTTAATCCAATTACACAAAAATTCCCTCGCAGAATTATTTGGGGATGAAACAGGCAAAAAAAAAGTCACGGGGGACCCTTCATCCCCTGTTTCACATCAGCTCAGGAGCTGCTCCTCCCGTCTGGTGGCGGGCTGGAAGTGTCACCTCAGCACAGCCCACACAGAGGGACTCGTTTGGGGAGTGCTGGTGCGGGGAGAGTTCGGGATGCTTTATGGAATTCTCACTCCCACTGAGAGCTGAGGTGAGTCAGGGCAGGAGTTGAGAGGAGTCGTCCCCTCCCAGGGCTTGGGGGACACGAGCGACCAGGTGACTGGAGGCGGGCAGAGTCCAGCTGTGGCTCCGCACTCAGACAAGGTTTTCTTCAAAGGGACTTCACAGCTCGTCCCATCCCACCCCCTGCCACAGGAAGGGACTCCTTCCACTATCCCAGGCTGCTCCAAGCGCCATCCAACCCGGCCTGGGACACTTCCAGGGATGGGGCAGACACAACTCCCCTGGACAACGTTTTCCAGGGGTTCAGCACTCTCACAGAGAACAATTCCTTCCCAATATCCCATCTAACCCTGCCCTCTGGCAGTGGGAGCCATTCCCCATGTCCTGTCCCTCCATCCCTTGTCCCAGGTCCCTCTCCAGCTCTCCTGGAGCCCCACCAGCCACTGGAAGGGGCTCTGAGGTCTCCCTGGAGCCTTCTCCTCTGCAGGTGAGCACCCCCAGCTCTCCCAGCCTGGGTCCAGAGCAGAGAGAATTCAGGAGAAAAAATGAACTAAACCCATGGATTTTCCTCCCATGGATCATCCTTTACTCCAGGGAGGGAAATAAGAGGATGCTGATCCCAGCCCAGCCAGTACAGGGCCTTGCAGGTTTTGGTCTGCTCTAACCTGAAACTCCCTTCATTTCCCAAGGCGTGGGGCTGGTCCCCATTCCCGGGAAGGCAATCGCTCTGTCTGACACCTCGGCGTGCTCGGAAGAATTTCCTGATGCTCAAATTTCCTCTTCCCCGCTGCCTTTCTCACACTTCATGTCTGCAGCTCTGCCTCCATCTGCTTCCCCTCCTTCCTTTCTCCCTCTCGGGCAGGTGGGGAAAAGAGAAAGTGCCTGTGGATAGAGAAAAAATTCACTGTGGCAGACGTGGAGCTGATTTCATTCCTGGGGTAAACTTGGGAAAGGCTCCAGGGCTTTCCTGGGGGGGAGCTTGGCCAGAGGGAAGAGGAGGCATGGGGAATACATTAGGAGGGTCACCCCACTGGCTACAAACAGGCTTCGTATTGTTGCCAAATGTTCATTAACCCAAAAATAGAATTTCAGAAATGTACGACTTTGCACGAGGAATTCAGACAATCCAGGAAATCCAGAGGTAGCCCCGCCACCCGGAGAAAGCCCTGGGGTACCCCCAGGAGCGGGGGTGTGGATCAGGCCGGCGGAGCAGCTTCAGGGGATGGAAACCCGGGACTGTTCATATATCATCGCTCCGGGGAGAGCCGAGGGGGCAAAAGGCAGAAATAAATAATCCCATTGCCTCCAGATCCTGACGTTTTGGGCAGGAGCGCAGTGGAGAAGGTGGCCACCGCCATCGGCTCCGCACTGGAGAGCTGGGGGACGAAGGAGGGGACCGAGCTTCAGGCTCTGCTGTGTCCGGGTGTCCCCTCGCCCTCTGGTGAGCGCAGGAACCCTGTCCCCTCTCTGGAGCCTGCGCTGTGACCCCCAGATGTCCCCCGAGGGGTTGGTTTGCTGCAGCCCCTGTGCCTGACACTGCCACCCTCACTGGGCAGGGCCCTGATGCAGAGGTTCGTGCTCTGGGATGAAGAGGAAAGCCACTGTCAGCCGAGAGGAGACAGCCTGGGATGTGGGGAATGCGGGAGCAGCTCCGCCCTGGGACAGGCTTCCCACACTTCTCTCCCAAAGGAGCCAGTGCATCGCAGAGCCGGCTCTTCCCAGGTCTCCGGACACCCTCCAGGCGAGCGCATCTTCCCCATCCCAGCTGCTCTAAAGCAAAGCTCCTCGCAGTGAACCCAAAGCCGAGGGTCGAACCAGCGCCCGGCCTCGCCCGGCGCCCCCAGGAGCATCCACGGAAAGCGCTCCAGTGAGCGGGAAAGGAGAGAACGTGAAGAGATCTGGAGAATCAGCTCCAAGAGAGGCAAATATTGCTGCCACCCCCCTCACCCTGTGGTGGCTTTGATGCGCTCTGCCTTTGGCCCTGCATGAGTGACAACGGAAAAACCATCCAGGAGAAAGCTCGGCCGCACAAAGCACGGTGGCAGCCGGGTGTTTTCTGAAATGCAGAAAACACCGAGAGCACAAAACCCGCTCGAGGACACCGATGGGTGCAGGAGGCAGGGTGGAAACCCCGTTTTTCCATGGATTTTTCTTGTATCCCCAGTGGCCAGAAGCATTGTGGTTGTCCCTTGTAGGAGCCATGCAGCAGTGAAGTGCTGCTTCAGAGGCTTGGCCACAGCTGATAAATGGATATTGTAGAGGCTGAAGCTGGTTAAGTGCATCTGTCAGCAGTTTATGAGAGGTGCAAAATACAGATTTGAGAAAAAAACCAAACAACCCCCCCCCCCAAACCAAAAAAAGCACCCCCCCCCCCAAAAAAACAACCAAAAAACCAACCAACCAACCAACAACAACAAAAAAACCAACCAACAACACAAAAACTACAAAAAACTACCAAAAAACCCCAAACAACTAAAACAAACAAAAAACCACCCACCCCAAAACAAAAACAAAAACAAACAAGCAAACAAAACTGGTATGTTTCACCTGTTTCTGTAATTACTCCTTTATTTTGTCTCTCCTGCCCCCGAAGGAAAAACAAATTGGGCTGAACAAAGACATTTCAATATTTCCTGCAAGAGAAACCTTTTGACTTTCAAATATAAAGCGATTTTCATTTTAACGACCGCGTTCATCTAAATTTGTGTTTTGGGGAGGGACTTGAAAATCCCCCTGCTTTGCCTAGAGCCCTGTGGCTGTGGGGCAGCCCTGGCACGCACCTCTCTCCTGGTGTCACCTGAAAGCTCCATAAAGTGACGTTATTTTGTCAAGATGAGCCCCAGGACCTCTGTGCAGAGCGGTTTTCTGGTGTCCCCCCGCTCTGTCCCCACGCCTGGCTCAGCTCGGGGCTCACAAACCCACTCCAGGCTCTGGTGTCCGAATGAACAAAATGGAAATATTCCCTCAGTGTTGCTAGGTGTTCCCTCCTGTTTTATAGGGAAAGCTCTCCCAAATCTGCCCAAGGTTCCCTCCCTTGTGCTGGCTGGCAAGGAAATCCAGAAAGGAGATGTGGAGAACTTCCAGAGGGGAAGTGTTGAGAGCAGTCCCAGTGCAGGATGGGGAGGGAAAGGGTGTGGTGGCATCTCTGTCCCTGTCCCTGCTGTGACCTGGCTCTGCCATCCAGAGGGGAGGATCCAGAGGTGGGGATCGCTCCTGCCAGCTCAGGCTCAATAAACACCCTCGGGGTTTGGGAGGAACAAGATCTTCCAGGGACCATTGCAGGAGTTAGGGATGCTCCTCCCGCCCACCATCCAGGAAAAGGCAAAGTGGGAATGACAACAATCCCCATTATCTGGGACAAGTGTCCAGGATTGAGCCAACGACTGCCATTATCTTGGGGAAAGTGAAGGCAGGAATGGGGCACAGATCCCCACTATGTGGGAATAGTGAACATGGGAGTGAAGTGGCCCTTCCTCCCTGGCAGCTCAGGTGCCCCCTCAGCTCTCTGTTCCTTTCCTCTGCCTTGGGAAGGACCTGGAAAACGTCCTATACAGGAAATCCAGTCCCGCATGGATTTGCCACTAAAACACACTCCAAGAGCAGGAGCAGAACCCTTTTCCAATGACCACCAGGCACAGGCTTTGGCAGCCAGAGGAAACCACCACCTGTCTCTTCCCAGTTCCCACCGGCACACCCTGGGGACCTCTCCGGGTGGGAATGTGGAGGCAGGGCTGACTTTAGGCTCCTGTGTCTGAAGGATGAGGAAAGGAGGCTCCAGGGCTCATGGCTGAGCAGCACTGCAGGGATAATGATGTCTGTAAATCAGGGTAATGAACCCGGGAAATCTGCTGAGCCCCGTTGGGCTCTCACCTGGAGAATTATCCAACACTCTTAATGATTTGTGCCGACTTTCTCCCTGTTCCATCACTAACAACAGCAATAGCCAGTGTCTCTCTGGGTTCATCTCCTGGTGGGAACATCAGGGATGGGCAATGAGAGGGACAAGTTCAACGAGACCTGGGCAGTGTCCTTGATCAGATGCTGCTCTGGGAAGAGATGCTTAAGCTGAGTGCGTCAAAGTGCATCACTACACCCAGTAATTCTCATTTCTTTTGGCTCTGGGTGTGATCCTTGGTTGCTTCCTTGGATTCCCAGTGTAAGACAAGGAGCTCTGCCTAATCCATTTCAGAGATTCCTCAGGATGAACGAACTCTTTACGCCTAATTTCAAACCCACTTGAACATTATGGGTTTGAGAGTTTGTCTAAAGGATCAAATGTTACAGAGTTCCTGTTCCAGGAGAGACTGGGAAAAAGGGCACAGAGGAAAGTAAGCTAAAATAATTCCGTACATTTTACACCACACCCTCTGCTCAGTGAGCCCCAGCAGAAATCCTCCCCCCACACCATATAGAAAATTCCCTCCATCACATTTTAATTTTATTTTAAATCCAATTTGCAGAGGAATGGCTTGAAGTCCTTGGGAAGGTTATTGTTCTAAAAGTCAGCGATTCAGACAAACTTCTAATAACATTTCAAGATAGTCACAAGTCCTTTGGGTCCCTTCTGATCACTCTACCAAAGCCAACAGATTGGACACACATCTGAGACTTTTAAATCTTTGTGGGCAACTGTTAACAAGCAGAACATCGGGAAATGGCATTCCTTGGAGTTCTGCTGGCACGGCCCCGGCACGAGACGGGAGCCGAGCTGCAGATGAAGGGTTGGGGGCTGAGGCACCTGGCCCAGATCCAGCCCAGCAGTGCTGGGGGTGCTGAGCCTCTCCGCCAGACTCGCCTCTCCTGACACGTCCTTTGGAGCAGGAGGGATGGGATGGACAACCTCCTGGAGATAATCCAGGACGCGATCATGCTGGACCCACCTGGCTTGTTCAAGGACGTGAGTCAGGAATAAAGGGAAAAAACGGGGAATCCATTCTGGCCGTGGGAATAGAGATTGTGCTAACTGGAGGTACAGAAACCCCCCTCTTAAATTAGATGGAAAAATTCTTCCTGGATTGGAAAGCAGCTTCTTTGTGAGTCAGAAAGAGGGGTGTCCCAAAACAGCCCGACAGGTGCCGGAACATGCCCAGAAATTTGCTGAACTTGTGAATTCACACACGAGACACTGCCAGTGAGACGGTGGCGTGTGGGACCGAGGTCCCTGGGGAGAAGAGGACAATTATGGAGGGTGGAAAAGCCAGGAGAAACACGCTCTTCCTCTTGATCTTTGCTGGAGAAGACAATGAGGGGAAACATTTCCATTTCAAAGGCATTGTGCATAGGAAATCAGAATGTGACCTTAGCGGGCAGGGCAGTCTCTAAGGAGGAAATCAGGGAGCAACTGGAGAAAGTGTAGTAAATCCCCCCCAGCCTGGATGGTATTTATACAAGATTTCAGAGAGAAATCCAGTGTGAATTCCCGGGAAGGCAGCGACACGGATACTCAGCACAATCTGGATGGAGGGAAAAGAAACCACGACAGCTCCTCTCAGAAGGATCAGAAGGCAAAGATGACACCAAAATCAGAGTAATATGAGAAGCAGGCACAGATGTTCCCAAATTCTCCAGAAAGAGAAAAATTAAAGCGTAGCTTGGGAAGAGTTCTTCATCACTCTGCGGTCAGGCGTGGATCACCAGTGGCCTTTGGATCTGACAATATCCTGCCACTTGCAGGGTTTATGCTCACACGTGGTGTTCCCGCAGCAGCATCCACAGGCGGCTCCTGTCCCCCCTCCTCCGGACGGGGACAGTCCCCGCGGTCCCCCCGTTCAGGTTGCAGCCTCCAAACTGCGGCACAGCTGCCAGGAAGCGTTTTCCCGACGTCAGGCACGAACTCCCTGACAACCGACACCACAAGCCCCATCAGCCGAGCCCCGCTCCGAGCCCCGCCGAAGCCCCCGCGGCCAGCCCGGCCCCCCCCAGGCACGGCCCCGGCAGGTGTCACCTTGCGCTGTCCCGGCCAGGTGGGACGCAGGGGCCGGATCCATCAGCAACACTCAGATCGCGGGATGGCGGGATGGAAACGGGACCATTACACGCTCTAATTCCTGCGCGGTGACTCATGCGACAGCAGGGACCAGGTGACAAAGTCTCCCACCCCGGGGAGGGCCCGTGAAGGAGGAAGAGCCGACCCCACCCGAGGGGTCCCTGCCCCCTTCTCTGGCCGCCTGTAAAGCCAGACACAGAAACACGCCAGCCGGGGGATCCGAGCCCACGCAGCGCCGCGTTCTCCCGCTTCTCCTGGTTCCCATCCCGGGGAATAAAGGCTCCTTGTGCCGCGTCCATTGCGGGCGGTAATGGGAGCTGACAGCTCCGGCGGGCAGCGGGCACCGGCGGGGAGCGCTCCGCTCGCGTCCCCCTGACAGCGCCAGCCCCGGCTCGCCGCGCTGCCTGCGAGGGGCTGAAGGCGAGCCGCTTCCCTCCCTTCCACTCCCGGCTTTTCAAAGGCCGCTCTCTCCATTGTGCGGCGTGGGGAGCCAAGAGGAGCCCTCCCGGCGGCGGGAACGAGGAGCCCCAAAAGCGCCGCTGGAATCCCAAATGCCACGGCGCTGTTGGGGTCATTACCCCAGCACGGGAGGCAGCGGCGCCCAGGGGAGCTGGATGCACGGGAGGGACGGGAAAGGGAGAGGGCTGGGGGGCAGCGGCCGCATCCCTGCCCCGTGCTCCTGGGGCATCCCTCACATTCCGCAGGGAGGGAACGCAAAGGCTGAGAGGCGCTGGCCATCACCGAGTGGCAAAGGCTGGCAAGGACCGGTGGGGCGCGCCTGGAGGGAAAGGCTGCTGGAGGCCTTGGTGCAGCCCCCAGGGAGCCCAGGAGGGCCCTCCATGGTGAGGGATCCAGAGTCCCGTTCCAGGTGCAGGGTGGTGAAGGAGGGGGATGCTGCAGTGCCGCCGCAACAGCCCTGCTCTGCACCCCATGGATAATGGGCAAGCTCTGCTGGAGCGGTTTCAAGGGCTTTGAGTGCAACTTGGAATATTAAAAAAAAAAGAAGAAAGAGAAGCCTGAGAAGGCTGTGGGGGTTTGGGGACACATGGGAAAGCCCCTTCCACAAATATTATCTTTTGGTGTAGGAGAAAGGTCCATCCATCAGCTGCCTGGGACATCCCATGGACCTGTGTGGCCGCCCCGAGCACAGTCCAGCTCACAGACATTCCCATCGTGGTGGGGTTTTGGCTGGTTTTAATTTCAATTTGGGAGGAAAGAAAGGATAAAAGACACCGTCACCCTCCCCCACTTCTGTATCTACTGAGGAGAGGAAAGAAGAGCAGAGGGCAATAAATTCCAGCTCAGAACCAAATCCCTGGATGCATCCCGTATTCCAGCAAATGCCCAGGCACTGGGGAATGGCTGCACAGCATTCCCAGTCCCTGGGGACATTTCAGTGGGACAGACTCTCTGTGTGGCACAGCTCCAGGTGGTGAGAACACGGCCCACACCACCAAGAACTCAGAACCCGCTCCTGCCTTCCACAGCTCCCAAGTTTTCTGGAATGTGTGGCTCAGGAGATGTCCTGCAGATGCTGTTGCAGTCTTTCTGCTTGTTTATTTTCCTGGCAACAGCCATCGCGGGGAGGGGACATCTGTGGTTCAACAAGTGTCTGGGGACCACGGGTCCAACCCCTGCAAATCCACAAGTGGAAGAGAAGAAACGCAGGAGATGTGAGAGGAGCCCTTTCTCCTTAGCCAGTGCATTTTCCAGCTGTCAGGACCAGCCCAGTTGACTGCAGAGTTCCAGTGGCATTGACTGATGGAATTCCAGGGGGAAGGTTGTGACTGACCATCAGTGTGGCTCCAGCACAGAGCTGAAGGTGTCCCAGGGGGGTGGCACTCCTCAGGCTCTGTTCCCAAGCAGATGAAGTCCAGACTTCCCAAAAAAACTGGGAGTGCTCGGTCCTTCCCAGCGAGGCCATCCTGCCGAAGGATAAACTTCATCCCAACAGCTCATTCCTGCTTTGGCTCTGCTGCCAAAACAGCCCACAAGCAGGACTGGGAAAGGGGGAAGTGGTGGGACAGGGACAATTAGAGCCAACTGCGGTGGAGGGATTTTGAGTTGATCTCTTTTTTCCCCTTTTAATAGCGCTGGATTATAAATATGGCAAAACCACATGTTATCAGACACAATGAAACAATTACCCACGGCCTCCCCACCGTGGGGATGGGCCTTGGCGGGGGCCTGGCGCTCTCTGATGTGGACACCTGCTCTCAAGAAGTGTGATGGGTGAGCAGCAGCCCCACCAGGATGTGGGGCCCAAAAACACCCCAAAGTCAGAGCACGTTTTAGTCGTGACCAATTGGGTGCTACGGAAGGATGGACCCATCCCAGCTGCTGGGTCATTTTAATCCCAGGCAGCAAACAACACCCTGAGCCGGGGCTCCAGCACATGGTTTGGATTTCTCCAGGGGAGGCAGAGCCCTGGAAGGTTGAATGGATGTCCAGGCAGCTGGGGCTCACCTCGGCCTCTCCTGAGCAAGTTCTGCTGGACACCACATCACCGATTTTTCTGTCCCATTTGCTCTGCACAGTTGTGGTTTTGTGTTCATCAAACCCCGCTCTGGGTCCCCCTGCCCCGTGTGCGTGTTCCTCTCTCTTCCCTTCCGATGTCAGGAGGGTTTTCCTCGAGCAGGGCAGGCTTCCCCCCGGCCTGGGCTGTTATTTATGGGGCACCCCCGCGCAGAGCCCAGCCGGGGAGGTGAGTGAGTTATGGTTCTGGGTGACATCATGGACTGGACTTCATAAAGGGGCTCAGCCGATGGTCTCTGAAGACAGCTGCAAAAAAAAGGCAGCCCTGAAGGAGATGATGGAGTGGGTGAGACATAAATTTCTTAGGACAGGCAGTGAAAAAACGTTTACAGCCCTTCTTTCCTGAGTCTGGTTTCAATCAGAGCCGCAGCGGCCACAGCGATGCCTCGCACCGCGCGCTCGCTCAGACACACGCTCTATGCGCTCAACCTGCCTTAGTTCTTGGATTTTATTCCCTTTTTTACTGGTCTGGAAATGCCCCGATGCAGGATGGCTTGCAGATCCTCAGGCAGCCAGCTCCCAAGCCAGGCAGCCGCAGCCAAGGGCGGGATGCGGATCTGGCCTGCAGACGGGAACAGAGTAAGAATAATATTGATAAGGGTAATGAGGGGCCGGCTTTATAAACCCATCACATTGCAGTCGCAGCCTATAACAAACGGGGTATTAACTCTGACATTCATTAAGGCACTTTGCCATTTCTTCCAGGCTTAATGGAAAATCTGTCTGCTTAGCAAGGCTCGCTGCAGCGGCCGGGGAATGGGGAGGTTACTGATTAGAACAGCCCCAAGTGCTTGGCTGCCCCAAAGGGCATTTGAAGTTCATTCCTGAGCTTCTTGCTCCTAATTTTACTTCATCTTATATATTTTTCTGTTTTCTAACTGTTTTATTGGATCTGTCCTCAAGCAGACGGATGAGCTGTGCCCATCTGAGCCCTCCATGGCTGCCCAAACTGCTCCGGGAGACCTTTGGGATGGAGCTTCCGTATCTGAAGTCACCTTGCCAGGCTGGAGAAAGGGCTGCTCCTTGTGAACCCACAATCAATTTTTTTTTTTTTTTTTTTTTTTTTTTTTTTTTCTACAGTTTTGTGCCATGAATTCCTGCCTTCCTCCATCCCAGATATGGAGAATATGTTACTTTTCTATCCTTGCAGCCCAATTTTAGAGGCCTGAGGACCCTTTGGAGCCTGTAAGAGCTGTTGATTAAACAAGTTCATTCAGCCCTCTCAGTGGGACTTGAAATTCCCTGAAAAGCTCAGGGAAAATGAAACACCCCAAGCCTCCCATGTGAGCAGCAAGTCTTGCATTCCCCAAGTGCCTGATTCCCTCTCAGCTGTGAGTCACTGTAGCTGCGCCTGATTTTTGGGCGGGGAGGCACCATTTTCACCCGCATCCTCGCAATATTCCCAGGGATCCCCCGGGAATATCCACGCAGGTGTATGGGGGTCATGGGGAGCAGGGCTGTTGCTGAAGCCCACCTTGAGTGGGGCCGGGTGATGCTGAGCCCTGGGACCTCCCCTTCCCTGGGCTGTGCCTGCTCCGGGCAGGACCCAGCTGGCCCCCGCAGCAGGGTTAAACATCCTCTCCGTGATCCCGAGCTTTGCAAAGCTTGTGCTGCCCCAGCCTGGAGCCAGGAGGGTGTGAGGGCCTCGGCAGGAGAGCAGCACCTCTCCCACGGTGGGCTCAGTGCTCTCCCAGGCCGCGCCACACGGACAGGCTGTGGCTTTTTGGTGTCGGCACATCCCGGAGCTCTCCGTCTTTCCCGGAAAGAACCATCTTCCAGTCAGTCCAGCGAGTTAATCTCCATCTGCCTCTCTCGTAACCAGCCCGAATTTATCAGCAATCTGCGTTTTCCGTGGACGTGCGAGGCATTTAATAAAACCCAGAGCGAGGAGATGAAAGATTTATCCTTTTGCCCCCAGAGATGTCCCTCGCGAGGGCAACGCGGGACTCGGGAGCGGAAACCTGGATTGTTTTTTATGGCAGCTGCGTGAGGAGATACAGAGCCTTTGAAGTGCTCCCGGGCCCCGCTTCCTCCCGCCTGCCCCCGGTGCCACCGGCGCGGCACAGCCGGGTCCCCCGGCCCGGGCACGGCGGGGTCACGGCGCAGCTCGGTGGGCAGAGCACGGTGGGGCTGGCGAGAAGGGCAGGAGGGCATGGGGAGGGGAGAGCAGGAGGAGGAAAAGGAGGAGCAGGAGGCCAAGCTGGCCGCGGGCAGAGATGGCTCAGCCGGCTCCACGCAGCCCCGAGACTCGCGAACGAGCCTTTGTTGCCTCGGAAGTTTTCGGCGTAAAACGATAACGGGGAGCCGCTGCCTGCCCAGGAGGTGAGAGATGGAGAGGCACGGTGCTGAGACCCAGGACTGTCCCGGCTGGTGCGGGACACGCAGGAGCGGCACGGCGGGGGTGCACGGCCGCCAGGTCGCCCTCTGGCCCCTCGCACCTCCTGCGCCAAAGCGCAGCGAGCCGCGGCTGCTCTGCGGCACAGCGGAGCATCCCCAGCTGCCGGCGGCGACGCCGGCCGGGAGGAGGGACTCGGGAAGGGGGGAAGGAGCGGTGACATTTCCCCGCAGTCCCCCCGTGCCCAACTGCAGAAGGGCAGGGAGGCGCCGGGCAGGTGCCAGCCCAAATAAATACAAGACGAGTGCTCCCCACGGAACCATCGGGGCTCTGCCGGGGAGGCGGCGGGAGGGGCGCTGCCGGTGCCGCGGGTTCTAATGAGCAATTTTAATTTCTTCCATAAACAGCTAATAAAGCTCATCTCTCCCTCCTTCCCTCTAATGCACCGTTTATTTCTCGCTCTGAAAGGCGAGCAAGGAAATTCAGGCAGGAGATGGGAGCGGGGGCGGGGGGGAGCAGGGAGGTTGATGCTAAATGTCAGCGCCGCCTGATGAAGCCTAATTGTCCCTCGGAGCTGCTGCAGCAGCATCGGCACCCACGGGAAGAGCCCACGGGCCCTGGGGGCAGGCAGCTGGCAGAGCCTGTCCTGGGATGCTGCCGGAGCAGTGGGACAGCAGTTTTATCCACCGTGATAATTAGGAACCGTCCCAGAATGGGCATTGCCCGTTGCTCTGCAGTGGGACTGGGGACTCATTCCTGGGCAGGGACAGCAGAGGAACGATGTCCAGCCCCTCACCATCCCTGGAAGCATTCAAAAATCATGGGGATGTGGCACTTGGTGTGCTTTAGTGGGGAATACGGGGTGGTGCTGGGCTGATGGTTGGACCTGATGGTCTCCGAAATCTTTTCCAACCCATACGATTCCATGATTCTATGATTCCATGATTCTCTCCATTGCCCTTTCAGCAGCTCCGGATCTGCCTGGGCTGTTTTCTCCTTTTCCATTTCAAGCCGACTCTGGGCTTTGCAAATGCCATCAGAAGGCATCGGGAATGTTGCTTGTCCTCACGGATTTGATTATTTCTAAAGTTACTGCAGGATAATTGTCCCTGTGCTGAGAGGCTGGTGACGATCTCCCAGTTCCAGACTCGCCAGGTTGGGCAGGGAGAACATGGAGCTGGTAACCCAGGAATAACCAGGGTGTTGCTCTGGTGTCTGTGATGGTGCAGGACAGAAGGAGGTTTCCAAAGCTGCAGTAGCTGCTGGTTTTAGGGCCAAAGCAGAGCAGTTTCCCATGGAAGTCTCTGAACAGCGGGAATAGTTGAGACACAGGTGTCCTGCCAAGGAAACCTGGGAGCCATGTGTGGAATCTGGGCCTGTGTGCACATGGGATGTTTGGAATATCAGGGAGAGATCCCTTTTCATCTCTCAGTCTGCCTGGGGAGGGGACATGGGACAAATGTTTGCACCATTTTTTCTGGGTTGTCAGTCCTCAGCAGGACAGGGAGGAAACGCGCTGAGGAGGCACAGGAGGAGATGTGGAGCCTTGGGCTCATCTGGAGTTTGGGTTCCCAGGAGACACCAGTGCAAATAAAACACAAACCCTGCAGGAATGTGGGGGCTGGAGCTTCTGAGGCCCAGGGAAGAGTTAGGGCTTAAAGGATTTGACATTTCCGAATCTTTCCCTTTCTTGTTGTTGTTTATTCTGCAGGGTAGAGCTCCCAGTCTGGGAAGTGGCACTGATTGCCTGTGGCCGAGCAACTCTCCCCGTGGTGATATTCAGGCTGGATGTCCCTGACACCCATCCAACATCACCGGGCTGAGCCTGATCGTGCTCTAGAAAGATCTGTCGGTTAAATACAGAAACCCATAGATACTCCTGTGTAAAACCATGGCCATTCACAGGACCTGAGTTCCCTGAGGAGCTGAATTCTCGTTCTGCACAAGGTTGTGTCCATTCCTTAAATCCATGAGACCTCCTCAAGCCTAATGCAAGAGAATTTAAAGGTGGCACAAAACTGCGGATCAGGTCCATGGCAGCATTATGCAGCCTTAAGCTATACAAAGTGAAAAACTTCCACTCTCCAGCTGGAGCTGTTTCCCAGTGCGTGCAGAGGAGCTTTGGAATATTCAGGACATGAACGATAAAGCTGAGAGAAGACTGTAAATCATTTTCTACTCCTGTTAACTCAGGATTTCAAATGGTTCCTTCAGCTGCACGGGAGCATTTCTGTTCCTTTTGGGGACTTCGAAGCAGTTTCCACTGGCATGGCTATTACAAAATTCCTACCAATATTTTGTGTCTGGAACACACGCACGGAGCTGGGTCACAGCCTTACACAGCGCATCCAACCCTGTGCTGCCCATGGTCACAGCCCAAGTGGAACTGGGAAAATCCGGGGGTGGAAGAGCCCATTCTGTCCCCGCTGTTCCTCATGGAAACAGCATCCTGCATGCAAACATCCCAGAGACCGAGGAGGGAGGAAAATTTGTCAGGTGAATTTGTCAAGCCGGGGTGATAATCATTCATTTAGCCTGTAATGACATGGCACTTACCATGTAATAACTTGGATATTGCATGGAAATTACCATGTAATCCAAGGCTCGGGAGCTGCCATATTGTCAGGGCCTCCATGGTAATTTGTACCCTCTCATTTACAGCCCTGAAACTGCTTTTATTGTGGCAACAAAGCAGAGATTCACAGTTTGCCAAAAGGAGAATCTCCAGAGGGATGTTATGAATAATTAGGCAGCCACGGTGGTTTTGGATAACATCTTTACTGTAACTCCATTAACGAACAATTGATTGCTTTCCTAGCTCTGACTTGCCTCCAGTCCTTCCACCCTGAGATCCTCTCTCCACTGGAAAGCCGTCTCTGCAAAGGCGGATCCTCAGCAGGAAAATTGCTCCGAGAAGTTGAGCCCGGGGAACCGCGTCCTGGAAGAGGCGGCAGCTCGAGCAGGCCAATGTTCACCAGAAAGCAGAAACATCTGTGGAAGTGTGGGGTCACTCCTCACTTGCTTCGGTGCTGATTTCCATGGATTTTGGAGGAGGCGCCTGTGGAGACAGAACCTGGCCCACGGTTTGGCTGGCGTTGAGGACACACCCAGGCACAAATGGCGCTGGCAGAGCCTTCGGCCGTCAAGTGGGTTCAAAACGGATGTGACCTCCTCCAGACCAAAATCCACCTTGGAATCCCACCCTCGGGTCTCTCTGTCCCCATAAAGCTCTTTTGGAACTCACGGACCAGAGTCCAAACCCAACCCCTGCCCCCCTCAAACGCACATCCCCAACCCTTCCTTTCTGTTGGGATAAATCGTGATCCTCGGAGCCGCCACTGCGCTGAGAACGGGTTATTTTTAGATGGAAAATCAGGTCGTCAGAGGGAATGTTTTGCATTTGAGGACGGGAGGGAGACACGGCCCGCACTGCCCCTCTGCCCTCTCCCTCTTCCTTGTCCCTCATCCTCCTCCTGACCCGCTGGTAACCCCCTCCCACGGAGCCTCCACATCCTCCTCCCCTGGGATGCTGCACTTGCCAAGGGGCTGGACAGCAGCTCCCGGAATGGGGAGCTCATGGAATCATTTAGGTCGGAAAAGACCTTTAGGATCATTGATCCAACCTGTGCCTGCTCCCGGCAGCGGGGTCCCTGCTCTGGCTTCCTCTGCCCCTGCTCCTCTTCCTCGCTCAGCTCTGCCATTCCCTTGGAAGTTGATCTGTGCAGGGGGAATCGTTGTTTGCTGTACAAACGTGGAAACCGGGCTGTGCCTGCGACGGGAGCAGGGTGAACGTCTGGGGGAGGTTTGCAGTTCCCAGTGATTGAGATCCTCTGCTTGGAGAAGCCTAAACAAACTCTGTAACCTCGGGGGAAATTCCGCAGCATTTTAGTTTTAAGCGTTTCCTCTAAAAAAATATAACTGTTTGACCCAGAAAGCTCCCAGGGAGCATTCCTGGGGCTGGAGAAGCTCCGGGAGCCTGGTCTGGAGACGGGATTAGGAATCAAAGTGTGAACACAGAGAACCACGTCTCTGCTTTGAGCCCAGGGTAGAAAGTGCTGCTCACCTCTGGTTTACTTCCCGCCAGGGCAAGTCAAGGAAAATTCACCTGGAATCACGTCCTTTATTTGAGGGATTCTACAGGATTACATCTATCCGTGCCCCAGGGTTGGTGTAAGGATGGGGCAGGCTGTATTCAAAAGGGGAGAGCCCCAAATGTGAATGCTCATTCATCTCCAGACCTGTCTTACCTGGGGACGGAAGAGGTGTCCCCAAACCCTTCTCCCAACCCTTTTGAATGTCTCCCATCTGTGGTTCAAATATTTATTTTTTTTTTCCAGAAAATAAAAAAAAAACACCTGGAAATTGCTGACCCATTTAGAGCTCTCTAAAACTGCCACTTTTAGAGCCCCCAAAATAGCTTTAGTGAGTAGCAGATGTGCCAAAGTGGAGAAATAAACACAAGTGTGCTGCTTTTAACCTCCAAACTGCTTCTTTTGCAAGGCTGAAAAGAAACCTCAGAGTGGGCTCCAGCCCAGAATCCAACCCTGCACCCACCACGGGTCCTCACCCCGCTGCTGGGGGATGTTTGCCACAGGGCTCCCAGCCAGGAGGAGTCCAACTGCTCCCATGGCCAAGGGGCACCAATAAAACATGGAATTAGAGAATCAGAGAATCTTCTGAGTTGGAAGAGTCCTGCTAGGATCATGGAGTCCGACTCCTGGCCCTGCACAGACACCCCAACTATCCCACCCTGTGCGTCCCCGGCAGCGTTGTCCAAACCCTGCTGGAGCTCTGGGAGCCTTGGGACAGTCCTTATTCCCTGGGGAGCCTGGGCTGTGCTTGACACCCTCTGGGGAAAGAACCTTTTTTGATATCTGCCTAAATCTCCCTGGCACAGCTCCATCCATTCCCTGGATCGTCATATCCCTGCCCACAGGGAGCAGAGATCAGAGCTGCCCTTTGGGAGGAGCTGCAGACTGCTGGGATCTGCCCTCAGCCTCCTCTTCCACCGGCTGGACAATCACAATTCCCTCAGCCACCCCCCATCCCGTGTGTCCCCCCCGACCCTCCCCCATCCCCGTGTCCCTCCTTTGGACCCTCCAACAGCTTTAGATCTTTCTGACATCGCAGTGCCCAAAACTGCCCCCGGGGCAGAGCAGAGTGGGACAATCCCTCCCACAGCCAGGCCCCCCTCCCCGTGCCCATATCCCAACCTGGAAATGCCAGGAGCAGAGGATGGGATCGGCACCAGCACTCTGTGCTGGGCACCAGGACGTGGGTGCAGGAGCGCTCCTCAAGTTCCCAGTGAAAGGTGAGTGCAGGAAACACCTTCGAGTCCTTTTCTGGGATGGCCCCAGAAACTGCAGCAGCTCCCTCAGCCCCGTGGCTTTTCCAGCCAGAGCAGAGCCTGCTCCCAGCCTGGCTCCTTGTCTGGAAGCTCTGCAGCCAGCAGTAATTGCATTTTGTCAAGTGGTTTTAGCAAAGCAATCCACATTTATTAACCATCTGGATTAGAGAAATGATCTTCCTGATTCCAACTGCCAGCCCAGCCAAGGACTTATCACAGAAGGGAATAATGGATCCCATTCCTCCCTCCCCACCTCACCGAGGGTCTTTCCCCTGCACTTTATGTACTTGGGTCAATAAAGGGATCGCTCACACAGGTCACTGCTGGGTCCACACTCCTGCATTCCAGGTGGCAGCCTCGGTCCTGGATCTCTCCTGTGCTGTCCCTCTCTCCCGTCCTCACAGGAGGAGGAAGGAACTGCGACATCAGAGTCAACACAGATTTCACAAAATCACCTCAAGCTAATGGGAAAAATTCATTAGAGGAAGGAAGGAGGAGGGGAATGCTCCTGTCTCTCGTACATCATCCCTGTCCTCCTCCTCCTCCTCCCTCCCCTGTAGTGTCCTCCGCCAGGGACAGGAACTTCCCTCCTCGCTTCAGTTGCATTCATTTACTGCAGGTTTCACCCTGTCAGCTCAGCGTGGGGACACAAAGAGCTCTGTGGGCACGGGGAGACAAAATTATCCGTGTTTTAGCTGGAAACTTCTGCCCCATTGCTCCCTGGCAAAGGGGGTCCTGTGTCCCTCCCTACTGCTCCTACTGCTGCCATACCCAGAGCATTCCCAAGCTGGGGAAGGTGCTGCAGGCTGTTCCCAAAGCCAGTTTCCTGGCGTGCTGACGGGTCCCATGCAGACAGCTGGCTCCAGGAGAGCTCTCCAGGCACAACGGCCTGGGTTTGATTGCTCTGGGACCTGCTGCTCGCTCCATCCAAACCCACACTTATCCCCATTCCCACGGGGTTTTCCCTTAATTGAGCTGCTGACTGCATTAACCTAGGAAGGGAGTATTGATCGAGGAGCTGGAGGAGCTGAGCTCAGCTCAGGGCTCGGCTCTTTACGGAGGTGTGGTAGGAGCTTCCGAGCGGGGACACACGTGAGCTCGTTGGGATTGGGATTTCCCTGGAGGGAGAAGAGAAGCCTTTCCATCTTTCCACCACACCTGGAATAAGTCTGATCCCCATTTAATGGAAATTATGAGGCATTGGCCCCCTGAATCCACCTGCGTTCCCAGTTCCTCCCAGCTGAGGGAAGGGAAGTGGGATTTCATCCCTTGTACTTACCCAGTCCCTGACACCTTTAGGGCCGGGTCACCTCTGGAGGAACAGCTGTGACACCTGGAAACAGCCCCCTGTGCCAGCCCCACCAGAGGGAGCACCCAGCTCCCCCTGTCCCTGCAGCCCAGAATTCCACAGCAATTCAATGAAATTCCTCAAATTATTAAGTCCAGGTCACTGCAGGAGAGAAGAGATGTGAGAAGGGAAAATGAATAATGAATGAAGTCTTGCAAAGCTGAAAACATCACTCCAGCACATGCAAGGACTCAAGCCAACAAGGATAATCCCAGAGTCCCAGGGCGGTTTGGGCTGGAAGGGACCTTGCAGTTCATCCCATTCCACTCCCTGCCACGGGCAGGGACACCTCCCACTATCCCAGGTTGCTCCAAACCGCATCCAACCTGACCTTGGACACTTCCAGGGATGGGGCAGGCACAGCTGCTCTGGGCACGCGGTGCCAGCGCCTCTGCGACCTCACAGGGAAGAATTTCTTCACAATATCCCATTTAAATCTAAAGCCATTCCTGAAAAATAGTTATTCCCAATCAGGTGCACCTTGGAATGCTCCTAATGCAGTGTCCAATGGATTGGGGGTCCAAAGGAGCAGCCCAGTATGGAAAATATTGACATTCCCAGGTTGTGGCTCACCTGCAGCATCGCTTCAGACACTTCAGTCATTGTGAACTCTTGGAAGTCACTTGAGAGGTTTTCTCCTTCCCCAGCCACTGCAAACCCAGGTTAGGAATTTTGCTCTGGCTTTCTTTGGGAAAGTGAAAATATTTCTCTTTTATCCTTTGCTTGGAAGGGAATGAGACAAGGCTGTTAGAGCTGGCTGTGGCACAACATTCCCAGTCGGCCAAAAAACACCACTGTTCCAGTCTTCTTTCATCCCAGATTTGAGCAACAGTGTCAGCAGCTCCAAATTTCCAACGAAATAAAAATTCCAAACCTCTACTATAAACACTGGAAAGCCTTCTCTAAATATTTTGCTTCAATCAGGCTGAAGTCGCTCGGCTTTATCATTTCATGAACTCCAGCCTGTTATGAGATCTCAGTGATCTCGTGGCTCAGTGACAAGGACAGGACAGGGCCGTGGCTGAGGGACCTCAGGTGACGCAGGGACAGGGATGCTGCTGACATCCCTGGTGCTCCCTGATTCCTTTCCTCCCATGGGTTTTCATCCCTTTTTTTTTTTTTTTTTTTTTTCTCCTTTTTTTTTTAAGCTGTTCCACAGAGCTTTGGCTCCTCCAGGGAGATGGGATGGGAAGGTGCCTTTGGCTGGGGGGGGTGGGTGAAGTGAGGGCTCTGCAGACCCAGCCCAGTTCCAACCCACCTTGGAAACATCTCAGGAAACATCCCGCTGGAAATGCTCTGATTCCTCTGGGAACAGCACTGCAGAAGTCTGAGCGGGTCATTTTGTGAGGAAGGGGGCACTGAGGGAGAGCAGATAATTGGGAATGTTTCCCAGGAGGCAGATCCTGAGGCAAGTGCAGGGTGCCTGCACTGTGCAGCCCCGGGATGCCGCAGCAATGAGTCTAAAATCGGCTGGATTATCTGGAAAACAGCTTCATTTGCGTTTCAGTTCCAGGTGAGGAAGGGGATTCAGCACCTTTCTCATTTCATCCTCTCCGGGGCTCATCGCACTCGGGAGGTTCAAGTCCATCCATCACCCCAGCCCTGCCGGGGCAATTCCTCACACTCAGCAGCGCCTCTCTCCAGGGAAATCCCGGCGGAATCCATGGGGTGGCTCAGAGAACGAGCTGTGCCCAGGCAGGGGGAGCAGCAGGCTCTGCCCTCGGGTTTGTTCTACCAATTCCCGGAGCTTTCCCAGTGATTTACAGGAACACTTCTGCAGCCCGAGGATCCCGGGGAGCCGCTGCTCTGTGTGTTCTCGTGTTTGAGCTGCGCCACGGCTCTGTTTACACCTCAGGCTTCCTGCTCTCCATTTTCCTGTGTTATCACTAATCCTATTTAATTGAGGCTTCCTTGGATTCACAAGGACGAGCAAGGGGGTGTTGGCAGAGTCCAAGGGCAGCTGTGGGCACCTGGGAACGCTGGCCAGGGCAGGAAGAGATAGAGGTGGAACCATGCCCTTCAGAACACTAAAACTGGGATAAAGGCATGGGAGAAAGCTGCACTCTGAGAGCGCAGTCACATTTCCAACCAACCGTCCTGAGGGGCTCTTGCAGGTCCCCAAATTTGGATAACCAAGCTCCTTGTTAGCGTCCAGCTGTGCATCCGCCAGATGTGCTCAGCGGTGCCGTTCAAGGGCTGCGCCTGGAGAATCCCAGAATGGCTGGGGATGGAAGGGATCTCAAAGCTCATCCAGTGCCACCCCCTGCCGTGGCCAGGGACACCTTCCACTACCCCAGGTTGCTCCGAGGCCTGTCCAACCTGGGCTGCTGTGGCTGCCCTACCCCTGGAAGTGCCCAAGGCCAGGCTGAACCTAGGACAGTGGAAGGCGTCCCTGCCTTCGGCAGGCATTGGAACAAGGTGGCCTGCAAGGTTTCCTCACACCCAAATCATACTGTGACTGCAATAATAATAATAATAATAATAATAATAATAGTTGTTATTATTATAATTTATTCTTATTAGTACACCTCAAGCCAGGTCAGGAGGGCAATGATGAGGAGAGGGAAAGGGAGCCCTGGCCAGGGGGCTTTTGCACCCCAGGTTCAAGCAGCCCTTGAACGAGGGGCACGAAGGAGCAGCATCAGCAGTCAGGGAACGCTCCTGCATCTGAGGGGAGATGAAGAAATACAGAGCGGTTTGAAACCGCAGGTAGTGAGTGATAAAAGCTGCTTATCACAGGCTGGGGAGAGGCAGAGCTGACCCCGCACTTCTGTCTGGGAGACTGATGGGGGGAGTTGGTTCCAGGAGGGGCTGAGAGATGAAGACAAACACCTTTGTGGATGGCAGGGAGAAAGGTGGGTGAGGGAAAGGAAAGCTGTGCTTGGCTGCAGTCCCAGCTGAGGGCCAGAAAAATGAGCTTGGTAACAGCACCTGGCTGGCTTTGAGCAGCCAGGGATGGATTTGGGCAGCCGGGGATGGCTTTGGAAAGCCAGGGATGGCTTTGAGCAGCCAGGGATGGCTTTGGACAGCCAGGGATGGCTTTGGGCAGCCGGGGATGGCTTTGGGCAGCCGGGGATGGCTTTGGACAGCCAGGGATGGCTTTGGACAGCCAGGGATGGCTTTGGACAGCTGGGGATGGCTTTGGACAGCCAGGGATGGCTTTGGGCAGCCGGGGATGGCTTTGGGCAGCCGGGGATGGCTTTGGACAGCCAGGGATGGCTTTGGACAGCCAGGGATGGCTTTGGACAGCTGGGGATGGCTTTGGGCAGCCAGGGATGGCTTTGAGCAGCCAGGGATGGCTTTGGACAGCCAGGGATGGCTTTGGACAGCCAGGGATGGCTTTAAGCAGCTGGGGATGGCTTTGGACAGCCAGGGATTGCTTTGGACAGCCGGGGATGGCTTTGGACAGCCAGGGATGGCTTTGAGCAGCCAGGGATGGCTTTGGACAGCCAGGGATGGCTTTAAGCAGCCGGGGATGGCTTTAAGCAGCCGGGGATGGCTTTGGACAGCCAGGGATTGCTTTGGACAGCCAGGGATGGCTTTAAGCAGCCGGGGATGGCTTTGGACAGCCAGGGATGGCTTTGGACAGCCGGGGATGGATTTGGGCAGCCGGGGATGGATTTGGACAGCCAGGGATGGCTTTGGTAACCCAGGGATGGCTTTGAGCAGCCAGGGATGGATTTGGGCAGCCGGGGATGGCTTTGGACAGCTAGGGATGGCTTTGGGCAGCTGGGAATGACTTTGAGAAGCCAGGGCTGCCATCAGTGATGGCTTGGGACGGGAATGTGTCAAACCAAGCCACGGACTGATAACAGCGTGGAAACTCGGGCAAGGCCGCCTCTGGGAGCTGGGAGAACAGAGGGGCTGTGGGTGCGCAGCCCGAGCCAGGGCTGAGGCAGGTGATGCCCAAACGATGGAAAAAGGCTGAGGCAGCACAAATCTCCAGCTCCTGGGAGGAGCAAGAAGGAAGCCCCAGGGTCATAGGCAGAATTCCAGTCATGAGAACACGGTCGGGAATGTGCAGACTCTCTGATTTCTTCTCAGTTTCCTCCTCAGGCTCAGGACTCCAGTCCGGTTCTCACTGCACTTCCCAGCCTCCTCCATCCCTGCATCCTCATCATCCAGCTGTGCTCTTGGTACTGCTTTTCCTCCCCTTAGACCCTTCCCTGTGCCACCCACTCCTCAGGGAAACTCCCTCCTCTCTTCTTCCCGGAAAACCAGCATGGGCAGAGCTGTGAGCCAGAGCCAGCAGCTCAGGCTGCTTCCCACTGGGAAATTACCTGTCCCAGCAGGAGCCTGACCCCTTCAAAGTGCCTGAAGATCCCTGCCTGGTGTGAAACAGCCTGAGAAGGTGCTGAGGGAGAATCTGGCTCCTCTGAAGTCGGCAGTAAAAGCTGTTTGGACTTGAGCAGAGCCGGATGTTTACCTGGGAGGAAGATTTTTCCCCGGGAGTTTTGTTCAGCACTTATTAACCCTGGAGCAAGGGGTAAACAACAAATCCCAACCCCAGGCGTGGTTTAGCTCCTTCTTTTGGAAAAACATCTTCTGCTTGGCTTCTTCGGGAGCTTTGCTGTGGGCACTGTGGGAAAGCTGGGCCTGGCAGGGGGATTTGTGCTGGTGGAAGGACAAGACAAGGTCCTGGCTGTCCCCAGTCCTCCCCTGGCTCTGACTGTCCCCAGTCTCCTGGGACAGCAGAACAATTCCCTGTGAATCACGGGCAGTCCATCCAAAGCTGCTGCTTGGCCTTTCCAGGTGATGATGGGATTGCATAGAGGGGTTCGGGATGAAAAAGCCCCCTCGACACCCCGTTGTCTCCCCTGGGTCTTGGGGCCACAGAGGAGCATCATCCATGGCCCACACCATCATCCCTGGATCCTCATTCCCTTGGTGGTGGGATGGGCTGGGAAAGGGAGTGAGGACCCGCTTGGACTCTCAGCCGTTGTCCTGAGCTCCCTGAATTTCCTGAGAGGGGTTTCCCTCCTTGAGAGTGAATTCAAAACCCAGGCTGTGAGCAGGGCATGGAGAAGGAATTCCCATCCCAGACTGTGAACAGGACACCCCTCACCACAGCTGCTGAGGAGGAAGCAGGAGCTGCTCCGATGACAGTGTGTCAGTTCCTCCTGCAGGATCTTTCCTGACCGTAATCCCGCTTGGAAGTGAAATGGAGCTCTGGATTTCCCAGGTCTGCTGCAGAACCACGTGAGCACAGAGCCCACAGCAGAGCTGCTCCCGCTTCCAAAGAGCCCTTGGATGGCAGCGGTGCAGAGGGAGCGGAGCAGCTCTGCTAATTGAAATGTTTTTTTATTTATTCCCACTTCATTTTTGCTCAAAGCCGTGTTTACAGCGGAGTTTCAAAGCCGCTAAACCATGGAGCCTTCAACCCCCCTTGATGTGTACAGAGCTGGCAAGAGCAAACACAGCCTTGTTATTGTTCCTTCGCTTCCCACCCTTCATCCCTCGGCTGCTCCCATTTGTTGTGTCTGATCTCCTGCTCAAGGGCTGTCTCCTGCTCCATGTCACTACAAAGCCCAACACAGGGATCCCTTTCTATCTTCCAGAAGTCTTTGGATGTTGCCATGGTAGAAATAATAAATAATAACTCGGAGAGGTTGTGTTTAGCCGGGCTGAACATGTGTTTGCTTGTTTGCTTTCAAAAGCAAAGATGATTTTCCTGCCCCGTGGAGGGAAATTTCTTTTTCACGGCCCTGAAGCCTTTTCCTTCTCTCTGCCCATCCATCCCCTCCCTGCCTGTGTCCTGCTCCCCCAAATGCTCCGGGGAACTTTCCCAAGGGGCTTTTTCCCCTCTCAAAGCTTTTCTCAGCTCGGATCTCAGCTGTGAGCACTTCTTTGCTTTGCTAGCTGGGATCCCGTGATTTCCCCTCCCAAAGCTCCTCCTGCTCCGGTGAGCTCTGTTTCCATCCACAGCTTGGATGTCCATTCAGAGCTCCAGGGGGTGGCTGGAGGCTGCACAGGGAATGCTGCTGTCCCCAAAGCTCATCTCTGAGCTGGGAATGAGCTCAGCCTCCAGCGTGGTCCTGACACCTGGGAACGGGATCCTGACTGTCTCCTCCAGGCTGGGCAGGTTGCAATTCAGAATTTCATCCCACGTTTCCTGTCCCATGGACACCACGGACATTTGTTCAAGGTTCTTCCGGCCTGTGCCAGGCTCTCCACGGTGTCAGTGTTTGGAAACGGGAGGACACCCAGCCAAATCCTTGGATCCTGCATCGCCCTCCCCTTCCCTGCCGTGGGGTGTGATCTCCCTGCAGAGCCACTTCCCAGCCGAGGATTTGGGAGAGGAGAGAGAGGGATCAGCTCCTCCATCCCCCATCACAGAGCAGCTCCAGGCCAAGGGATGCTGAGGGGACCCAGCACCTCCCTCTGCCACCCATCCGTGTGTCCCAAACCCTCTGGAACAGCCCAATTGCCCTGGATGCCGCTGCGGGAGCTGCTGGCATGTGGAACGGGAGGGGTATCAGGAGGGGAGAAGGGAATGGGGACAGGGATGAGGAGAACACAGCTGGCTGCTGTTTCTCATGGGCCGTGATTGAAAACCCTTCAGTTTTTCCTAAGTGGGAACATTTGCCTTTAATGAGCCTAAGAGGATTTTTTTTTTTCTTTCTCTTGCTTGTTTTTTTTTTTTTTTTTTCTTTTCTTTTTTTTTTTTTTTCAGGAAGCAGGGCATGGAAAAACCTTCTTTCCCAGTAAATAAAATATCAGACCCATCTCTGGGTGTTGGAATAATGGTCCTGCCCCAGCACTGGCACCACCAGCACTGAGCTCTGGCTGCTGCTCTGGACTGAGGCCGCTTCCCCCCTCCTTGGGTGGAATCCCCCCCTTTGTCCCTTTCTCATCCCAACCTTTCCAAGCATTTTCCCCTTCCTCAACCCCTCAAGGATGGTCTGCCTCCTCTGGGGGTCCCAACACCCCCAAAAGCTGGCAGTGCCACAGCCAGGGCACCCCTGTGCCCCAGCCTGCCCCTGTGTCCCACCAAAGGGACTCTCTGAAAGGGGCTGGATCCAAAGACGTGGCACAGCTGAGCCCAGTGCGATCCCACGCGGATCATTTTCCTGGAGTTAAAGTGTTGGAGCCACTTCTCCTCGTGCTCTGCATCTGCCACATGAACTCCCTCATTTTGGTTTGTACTTCAGGGCATATTTGCTGTATGTGTATTTATGTGGCTGTTTTAGGGCACTTCTGCATTAGGCCTTGCCACGGTGCTGCTGGTCAAGGGGCGTGGGAATATTGTTCCATGTGGAATCATGGAATCCCAGGATGGTTTGGGCTGGAAGGGATCCCAAAGCCCATCCAGTCCTGTCCCTGCCATGGACATCCCACTATCCCGGGTTGCTCCAAGCCCCATCCAACTGGGCCTTGGACACTTCCAGGGATGATCCAGGGACAGCCACGGCTTCTCTGGGCACCCCATGCCTCCCCATCCTCACAGGGAAGGATTCCTTCCCAGTTTCCCATCTAAATCTACTCTTCCAGTTTAAAGCCATTTCTGCATCCTGGATCCAGGCCATTGCAGGAGAGAAGAGATGTGAGAAGGGAAAATTAATAATGGATAAAGTCCTGCAAAGCTGAAAACGTCGCTTCAGCACATGCAAGGACTCAAGCCAACAGGGATATTCCCAGAGTCCCAAGGTGGTTTGGGCTGGAAGGGACCTTGCAGTTCATCCCATTCCACTCCCTGCCACGGGCAGGGACACCTCCCACTATCCCAGGTTGCTCTAACCCCATCTAACCTGGCCTTGGACACTTCCAGGGATCCAGGGGTAGCCACAACTTCTCTGGGCAAACCTGTGCCAGGGCCTCGCCACCTTATTTTTGCCCTCAACATCCCACCCAAATTTCTCCTTTCCATCGGAACCCATTACTCCCTGTCCTACCACTCCAGTTCCTGACAAAACTGGGAAGAGACACACCAGATCTGGCCAGAAAGGAGATTTTTTCAGTCTGAAGGCAATACCAGCATTTATTCTGGTTTTCCATAAACAGCTAAGAGTTCCAGGAAAAAGAAAAATAAAACCAAATCAAATAAACTTTTTTCAACAAGAAACAAAAGTTTGTTTTAACAAGAGAAAGTTATTTTGGTCTTGCTAAAGGCAAAGCTCAGTTCCAGTGATATCAGAGCCTGCTGATGAGCACTGATCAAGCAAGGGCATGGGGAATATAGAAAATATTAACAATTTGTGCCACAAACTGAGAGCGTGGACTGGGAAAACAACTCCAAAGGGATTCCCAGGGAGATGCCAAGGAGGATGAAGGTGTGGCAGTGAGGGGAGGGACCCGTGCAGCCCCAGGATCCATCAGGATCGGCTGGCTCTGGGTCAGGGTAGGGTTTGTGTCATGTTGTGTTTGTTTGGAAAACTCCATCCAGTCATGTTCCCACTCTGTCCGAGGGTGTTGAGCCCCCCACGCTCCTCTCATCATTCATCTGTCACCACCTTGTCTCCCTGGGCTTCTTCCAGAGCATTTTCCCTTCAGCCTGAGGTCTGATCCCAGAGGAATGTGGACCCCGGAGTGCAGCCGAGGACAGCGGCCCCAGCCATGGGCTCCAAAAGGAATTTCTTGGCATTCAGTGAATACGAAGTTTCAGCGCTGAGCACCGAGCCAGAGACCCAGAGCGAGGGGTTAATGATGGAGCCTGACCTCCAAAGGACAGGGCAGGAGGCATTTCCAAAACTGCATTAAATGGGACACATTGAAATATCGGTGTTATTTCCAGGAACTGATGGATGGATTCCAGACCAGGCACAACTCTCGGCTAGCTGCAGATTTTATTTGTTGATAACAGTGATTCGTCCAAGACACTTCTCCCTTAGGGTCAGATCTGGTTTTGGATCAGGGAACAGACCAAAAGCCACCGAGGTGCCTCTGGTTACAGCATCCAGCCTTGGCATTCCCTTCCCTGCCCCTGCAGCTCCCCAAGTCCCTGCTGTCCTACAGAGCCAGGATAAGTGTCCCACTTCTGCATGGAAGAGATTTAAACACAAACCAAGATGCAGCCTCTGACCCTGATGGTGTGGGATGATTCAGCTCTGGATTAAACAAAAACTTGACTAATTCCGGACGGAATCTTCCCAGCCTGGCTCGAGGGGTGGGGTCCTTGTGGTCACCCTGTGTCCGAGCTGGTCCTGACTTCCAGGCCCCCATGTTCCTGCAGCTGGATCCCCACAGCACCACTCCCAGAGGAACGGGATCTTGGGTTAATTCCCAGAATTAAGCCAAGAGAAGGCTCAGATGAGTTTCCCTGCTGGACATTAGTTTGTAAGTGCTCCCAAACCTTGTTTCCAACAGCAATTTTGGGGCTGGCGGTGGCTGCTCGGACCCTTCCCACTCCTGAGGCACCACAGACAGTACAGATCACCGAGTTTATCACCCAGGGAAAGCCTGGACCGCATTCAGGAATCACAGAGGCCTTTCTAAGGAACTCCATCACTGTGGAACCAGCCAGGCCTGGAGGAGCGCTCTGCCCACAGAACCCAGCAGGAATTGCTCCTCCAGACTCCGACTATTCCGTGCCAGATCGAATTTGCAGTTGAGAATGGGAAGGGATGAAAGCTTGGCAGGCAGCGTGGTGACATTCCCTGTAAAACAAGACCTCCGGGAGTAAGGGATGCTATTTAGTGGTCATCCTTCTGCCTCCACACACGGAGACCACACCAACTCCTGGCACCCTCTGGAGACAGCCCTGGGCAGCGATGGGATCTTGGGATCAGCCTTACCCTGGTTCCAACTGGTGCCTGCCTTTCCATTGCCCTTCCCGCTCAGCCCCATTTCCCAGACAATCTGTGGAATGAGGAGCAGTTGCTATCATGGTTTACACGCTCGGAGAGAGGGAATGAGAAAAGGGAGGGAGGAGGGCGGGAAGGGAGGAGGAAACAAAGACAGCATTGTTATCTCTTCCAAAAAACTGCAGACTCTGGGGCAGGGCAGAATGAGGGGCTGGGGCTGTGGTTTGCCTCCACATCTGTGTTTAACCTCGGGAAAGAGTCAACAGCCTGGAAAGAAAACACCACACTCCAAGGCACAGCCTGCCCCAGCTCCCAAACCCTCGGCCTGATTTTCCAATTTGGGGCGCTTGGCTGGAGCCCAGCCTGGATCCCGGGATGCTGCTGGAGTCAGTGAGGGAAGAGTCCCAGCCCCAGCCAACAGCATCCTTCCCCTGTCCGGCAGGAGCAGCACATCAGCCTTATCGGCTCTGGTCTTATCAGTTCCCAGCAGATGCTACAAGAGGATTTGTCATCCCAGCCCAGCCGAGCTGCTGCGAGCGCCAGGAATGGGGGAAGAGAAAGGACAAAAAAAAAAATAAAAAAATGGAGTGGAACAATGCAGTGAAAAACCAGGAATTCTGCGCTGTCTAAATGGGATCGGGAGCTGCGAGTGCCGTGCCAACATTCCAGGGTCAGGAGCACAATCTCTGCTGTGGCACCACCACCTCTGGTGGAGTTCTCCTGACGCTTCCCACCGGGAGGCTCTGCCGAGAGGTGCCAGCCTCGGATCAATTGGGCTGGAATTTCCCATGTTTGGTATCTCCCTGAGGCAGGAGCTGCAGGAACAATTCCCTCTGCATGGCACAGCCGTTCCTGGGAGTGCGGCACACACAGACCCCCTGTTTTGCTGCTGGAAAACGGGAAAACAGCTCCACTTCCAATTACATTTCGTTTATCTCCCTGAGAAGTTCTTGCTCTCCCGTGACGTGGAACGGATCCGCAGCGTTTTCCAACAGGCAGCTCTGGTGGCAGAGATATGTCTCCTGCTTTTTCCATGGAAATCTGACTGATTTGAAGTGCCTCTGGAAAAGATTCACCCTTCCAATGGAGCTGACTCTGATCATTCCCACCTCTCACAGTGGGTGTAGGAGGGGACAGGAGTGGGATTTGGGGACAGGCAGGGGACACAGTGGAGAGCTGATCATAGGGAAGAGCGAATCCAGGACTGGGAATATCAAATGAGGAATATTTTAGGGATGAGAGCAGTGGCAGGAGGATCTGAGCCTGTGTGGCCCCATCAGGGAAACGCTGCAGGAGGTGAAGGCTCTTGGAGCAGAACACAGGTGGGCAAAGGACCCCAAAATAGGACCCAGCTTTGGTGCTGAGGTGGTGACGGGGTGGGATGGACCCCCACAGCACATCCCGAGAGCAGGGGGAGCACAGGATAGCGTCCCTTTAATCCTTTTGGCTGGAATCAGACGGATGGGAATGCCTGAGCTCCATGCCCGCTCCCCTTCCCTGTCTCTCACAACCCGGAGTAGGAGCTATATTTACCATCCTCACTGCTAACTACAGGGTGTCAGTGGCTTCTCCTTCCTCTCCAGTGGTTCAGCCAAGTGCAATTGCTCATCCAAGTGGAAGCAGGAAAATGTGGAGCCAGCACAGGGGGTGCTGGGCCCAGCCCCTCCAGCCCTGCCCTGCCTTTCCCTGGCTCCCGTTTCAGCTCTCCCAGGCTCCAGAGCCCCCCAGTTGAGGCTGATGAGCACAGACCTGGCTCAGAGCCCTCTGCTCAGCCCCTCTGCCACGTGGCTCATCCCTCTGTGCTGCTGGGATGACAGGGACAGCGTCAGCTGGAGATGCTGGGAGCAGGCCTCCGGAGCTGCTCCCCCTCCTTTGGATGAGATATTCCATCCCCACCGAGGAAATCCTCGCCAGCTCAACTTTCATTGAAATCATTACGTCTACACAAAAGGTTCTGTTTTTCGTGGGTCAGAATTTTTCAACAACAAAAGAAGAGTATTCATTGATTTGCTGAAAATTTCCGGCTACGCTGGGAGAGGTCTCTGTTGGAAACCCCCCAGGTCCCAGCAGAAAACTCCTCCATTTCAGGGACATTCTTTAGTGGCCTAATTGTCTTACCCTCATTAATATTTGGGGGGCTGCCTCCCAGCCCTGGCTCAGAGCTCCTGGGTGGCCAAGGGACAGCAATGTGACCCTGAAGGAGCATCTTCTGTGAGGGTCCAGCCACCACCTGGGGCTGTGCCTCCCTTTAATCCCAGTCCAGGAAAGGGAGTGGGAATGAACCTGCACATTCTGGGAAAATCGAAAGGGACAGAAGTGCCTTCCCACCAGATTTCCCCCCTTTTCCTGCCCCGTCTGCAGCTGGGGAAACCTCTGCCGTTCCAGTGGGTGCGGGCTTTGGGAACGTGCAATTCCATCCCCAGGCCTCCCTCTCCTCGTGGCTGAGGCAGGTTTAAGGTTACAGCAGGCACAGGAAATCTTGGCCATTTTCTCCCTTTTTTACGAAATGATTTTTTCAAGGCATTCCCAGTAAAGTTAATGAATCCCTCCCCCAAAACGAGGCTTTGATTAAGGGCCATGCTTTGGCCCAGATTGCTTTTCCTGGGGCACAAAGATGCCAATTCCATAAAAATGGTTTGAGTGAAACCTCCAGCTATTGCTGTGCTGGAGGTTTATCTTCACACAGATGAAAGAAAGAGATGGATTTGTCTTTTATCTTCAGTTTTTGGTGGTCACAAGTGACCCCCCCCCCCCCCACCCAAAGTCCTTCTGGGGGTTTGTTTTCCTCTGCTGCACTTCCACCACGTCCCGCTTGTCCAACGACCCTGAGCCTTCCCTGCAGCATTCCATGGGCTCCCTCCAACCCTCAGGATGGGGGCTCCAACCCTGGTTCAGCCCCCATGTCCCACCTTCTCCATTCCCATGAGGGATATCGCCCCTAATCCGTTATTCTATCCAAGCTTCTGGGCTTTTGAAGAGGTGGGAAATCCATCACCATCGGCTGCCACTGCCTCCTGCTTCGCAATAACACCATTGCTTTGGAAAATCTCAATGAGAATCATGAAAGTTTTATTAAAAAAAGCAGAAAAAAACCACCATAACAAGCTTCCCCTTTCCCCTCTCCCAGCTGTGGAGCAGCAGGTGTGTGTCACTCGGCCGGCCGCGGAGATTTACAGCCTGCTCCAGGATTTCTCGGCCAGCCTTTGGTGGTGGAAGTGTTTTCTGCTCCCAAACAAAGGAGCTGGAACGAGGGGCCCAGAGGGACACAATAACCGGAGATGAAAACACAAATGCATCCTCCCCTAATGCCATTAAAACAGAGCAATCCAGTGAGGCAGCAGCACTGGCTGGCCAAGGAAGGATTTGGAGTTCTCTGCTGCTTCTTCCCTTCCCTCCTGGCCCCCTCCCTGCCTCCCTCCTGGCAGGAGCAGGGGTTGCAGGAGGGGATGGAGCGATCACATTCTGTGGCTGGAGGAGCCTGTCCAAGCCCCCTGGCCCCACCACCGGCCAGTGCCAAGCACCGGGACTCAATTCCCTGTGTTTCAGCAGCTTTCCTTAAAAATAGATCAAAGCTGCGGCCAAGGAAAAGCCACTGGAAGTGGCTTGGCCTGCCCTGGTCCTCACTCTCCACCCCACACCTCAGTGCAGGCCAAGGATCAGCAGTTATTCCCATTGTTTTCCATGTTTTCCATGGGGTGACCGTGTCCTTCCTCCGTACCCACTCATGCCCAGCCCCATCACCACAACCTCTCTGGTGGGATCCCTGCCTTTTCTTTCCTGGTTCTGCTCTCCCGGCTTCGCTCCCACTCAGCCAGTTTTCAGGAGCAGAGCCAGGCAGCATCTTTGGTGCTTCCTTAGTGGGATCCTTCCACTGGGAGCAACTTGAAGCAAGGAGAGGAAAAAAAAATCCCAGCCCATTTGTTCCTCTGATTTCTGTGTGTAGCAGGAGCAGCACGTCCAGGACATGGGATCCCTCCCTGGAGAGCTGGGAAGATCCTGGGGGGAAGAGAGCAGAGGGTTGGAGGGGCCTGCGGATGGATGCTGCATCTGCTGGGACACCTGGATGATCTGCAGCACCTGATCCTCAGAGATGCTTCCCAGGCTCTGGAACAATACCTGCAATGCCACGGAATGCTTCTTCTCCTAATCCTCCCCAGGGGCGCCGCTTCCCACTGGAGTTGTGGTTTGTGCTGGAGTTGAAGCTTCTTGGAGCAGCAGCCTTGAGACAGGGATCGGAGGATCATCCTGGCGGGGTCAGGGACTGGGATTTGGGGCAGCAGTCCCCCAACCCTGCCGGGTGAGAGCTGATTCCCGCTGCCTGCAGGTGCCTGCGGGAGGCAGAGCATTCCCACAGGGAGCCGCAGGGCAAATCCAGAAGCATCAGGGTGAGAACGAGTTCGGGAAATCTCAGCTTACACAGCAGAACTGACGTAAGAGGGGATAATTAGGCTGGAGGTGCCTCTGCCAAAGGAAACACTGGAAGTCCCGCTCGCAGGACTTGGAAGCCGTCAGGGCGAGACCGGGGGGGGCACTGGGGATGTGGTGCCTTGGCAGGGACCAGCTCTGTCCCGACAGCTCTGCCACACGCCAGGAGGTGACACCGGGGCCTGACGGGGTGACGCGTTCCCTGGATGCCGTCCCTGATCCCTGCTCCCGGCCCAGCCTGGCACACGACGTCGGGAGGGGGCCGTGGTGTGTGCACAGCTGTGCACATCTGGGAGAGGCTCTGCCAGCGGGACTTCCCTGCCAACAGCCAAAGGCTTGGGAAGAGCCCCAGCGCCGGCTGCTCCGGCCCTCGGCGCAGGGAAGGACTGGCTGGAGGCCCTGGAGAGGGGCTGGCACCGAGGGAGCTGGAGCAGTGAGACACCACAACCCCCACACACCCTTCCAGGAGCTGTGGGATCAGCTCAGACCTCGCTGCCAGGCACCAGCTGATCCCAAAACCCAGAAGTTTCAGGGAAGTCCCCCATCCCTGGTGAGCCCCACTGGCCCCCAGGAACTCTTCCCAGGCCTCCTCAGCAGCAGTCCTGGCTGCTGGAACTCCAAAGTGGAAGGAAGCACACGGCTGAGAGCTGGAGGAATCAACCAGGAGAACTACTGCCAATCCAGGAGCCAGAATTCCTGTTTTCCTTATCGGCTGCAAATGAGCAGCCTGACCCCAGTCCTGACTTGGCCGACAGCACCAGAAGAGCCACAAACGGAGCAGGGATGTGACTTCAGGGATGTTGTGGACTCCCCATCCCTGGAAGTGTCCAAGGCCAGGTTGGGCAGCACTTGGAGCAAGCTGGGATAGTGGAAGGTGTCCCTGCCATGGCAGGAGCGGGACTGGATGAGCTTTGAGGTCCCTCCCCAGGCAACCCCTTCTGTGATTCCGTGATTTTATGATGATCTCCGGAGACGGTGGAAGAGGAGCCGGAGCCACCAGCAGAGGAGTTCTCTGCTCTCCTTCCTCCGAGCCCAGCCCCATCCCTGAACAAGCAGAGCTTTGTCCAAGTGTTTACTGCAGGCAGGAGATGAAACCAAAGGAAACAAAGCGGCTCAAAGGCTTCGGGCCGTGCCTCCCGCTGGGCCCTTCCCGGGCCACCCTCACTCGGCAGTCGCCGTGTCCCACATGAAAAATGGCCGAGTCCAAATAAATAAATAAAAGTCAATAAATTTCCCGCAGCAGAGCTGGTGAGTGATGAGGGAATAGAAAAACCTGTTCAAACACGGCGGCGTGTTCCCGGCACAAAATCCAACGTCACGTTCCGGAGCTGAGAGGGGACACTCCGGAGGGAGGAAGAGAAATAAATACACGTTTCCCAACAACCGCCACAGCTTCCAGAAAGTATCAGCTGGCACTGGTAAGGTTTGTGCTCAGGGGGGCCGAGGAAGGGGAGCCAGGCAGGCAGCAAGGAATGCTCAGGAACTCCTGGACTGGAGGGACGAAAGGGTTCCCATCAAAGCCTCTGGGAAGGCAAATCAGGTAGAATGGCAGGAGAGCCTCTGTGGGCCTCCATCAGAGAATTATGGAATGTTTGTGGTTGGCACAGACCTTTAAAGACCGTCCCGTCCTGTCCCATCCCATCCCGTTCCGTCCCGTCCCACTGCCACAGGCAGGGACACCTTCCACTGTCCCAGGTTGCTCCAAGCTTCATCCAACCTGGCCTCGAATCCTTTGCCTTGAATCCTGAGTGCTTGGTGACCCCCGTGCTGTGCTTGGAGCTGTTTCCGCAGACCAGCAGAGTCATCAGGAATATCAGGATGCTCCTCTGTCCCTCTGGACCTTGGACACAGAAGGAACCGCGCTTTCCAAGCTGGAATGGCAGCCGGTCCAGCACGGATTGCTAAGCAGGCACAGGATGATGTGGAGTTGGTGATGGAGCTACCTTGCTACCAAGTGTTGCATGGACAGAAACCTCAAGCCCCAGATTCCCATGGGATTTGTCCCACAGATCCCACTCGGCGCCAGTTACCGCCCGTAGTACGGAGCAGAAGGAGCACATGGAGGGTGGGATGGACGGACCCAAGGACCTGAGGCTGCTCTGCTGTTGAGCCTTGGATCTGGAAGCTGCTCTTTGCCCAGGGTGACTTTATTCCTCCCCAGCCCTGGATAGGGCTGACAGTGGGAATTGTGGTGTCTGGAAGCAGGAGGGGAAGCGGCTCCCAGCAGAAGGAAGCGGTTGCAGCATTAATTTTGTAATGAGACAGTGCTGGGCTGGCCTGGGTTTTGCAGGAGGCTGGGCTGAGGAATCCGATGGTCCCTTCGGCCTTGCAATTTGTGAAACTGCTCCATTCTGGGAGATACTTGGCTCTGGCTCTAAATCATCCTCTGCAATCCAACAGCAAAGAGCTGGGAAAAACAAAGGCTTTTGGAAGGGCCCCAAGAAGCTGTTGGAGTGGTTTGTGATAACATCGCCAGCCCCCAGCCCGCTTGCTCTCAGCGAGGTTTGATTCCAGCCTGGCTCCCCGCAAGCAGGGACTTCACCCCCGGGATCTGGGATCCGAGGGGAATTCTGCAAGCCTCCCCCTCCTGTGATTCTGGATGGATGGATTTGGGCACTGGGCGCTTTCCTCGCCTGAATCCGGCCCCGTTTCCCTGACAGTCAGAGGAGCAGAGTCCAAGCCTCAGCCCCTGGCCAGCCAAGAGCATTGTTTTAGGAGGATTGGCTGTTGGATGCAGCTCTTGGATGCGTCTCCCCCGCTGACTGGAGAACAAAACCCCCTGGAAGCACCCAGGGCAGCGTGCGCCGGCTGGAAGGGCCCAAGACCTCGGAAGTGGCTCTTGATCAGCTCTGCTGGGCTCAGGATGCCTTGTTGGGATGCCAAGACAAACAAATAAATCATCTTCCAAGGCATCTGCCCGCAGTAGTGCTGAAGTCAGGGAAACATGAAAGCGGGAGCTGGGGCAGGATTCCTGTTGGAATCAGCAGCCTGGCTCGGGGCGTTCGTTTGATTTTACTGCTGCTGCTGCTGCCGCTGCCGGTCGGACCAGAGGGATTATTGATTTTATAGCCTTGCCTTGGCCTGTTTTCCCGATAGGAGTTTGGGAGATTCTTACACCATTCCCTGGCACGGTGGGATGATCTGCAGCCCCGCAGGGGAGCTCCCACCCCGCCAGGGAGGGGCACAACCTCCTGTCCCCATCTCCCAAACCCTTTCCCTCCAGTTCCGCTCCAAAGCTCCTCGCGGGGGTCGGATCCAGCTATCCCAGGAAGGCAGTCACGGCTACGAGAGATACTTAAAAGCATCTTGGAGCCAGATTGGGGGGAGAACACAAACTGCAGAGCTGGGCTTCTCTGGGGGCTGCTCTTTTTACCCCAGGTAGGATTTAATGAGGACACTCCAAGCGTCTTCTGCCTGGAGGATGAAAACATTTAAGTCTCTTTAAACCCTTTAAGTGGCAATTTGCCACCAGCAGCTCTGCACGAGGAGCCTGCCTCTGTGTTAATGAGAGGGATCCCCAGCAGCTCAGGGAATTCTCTGGGGGTGTCTGGTGCTCAGGCTAGTCCCACTCAGGCCCCACTGGTCCTGCCTGGCAGGGGCAGGGGGACCCAGCCTCGGGGTGCTGCCGGAATTCGGGAAGGGCTGGGAGGGTTGTGGGGTGAGGAGGTCTTGGGCAGGCAGCTGTGGCAGCACAGAAATCCAGCACGTCAGCCCCAGCCCCAGACTCTGAGTTTGCCAGAGGTTTTGTGCAAAGGACTGGAGGAAATGAGCTCGGAGCAATCAGCTCGGTCATTCCTCAGCCTCGGAGAGGCCAAAAGCACCTCATTGGGAACTGATCTCAGCTGTTTGTTTGCCAGGACTCTGACCAAAAAAAGCTCTGTCTGAATTGAAAGAAAAAAGAAAAACACCAGGAATTTCCTTCCCCCGATGGTTTGGATTGTTTCTTAATGTTGTTTTAATGTGGGGCTGTTTGGTGTTTATTTGGAGCTGGAGGTGGTGGAAAATCAGCTGTGGATGGAGCTAGGCATCTGCTGGGGATGACGGATCCTCAGGAGCCGGGAAAGGTGAATTACCTGAGCTTGGTGTCCTCCCAGTTATTCACAGGTGAAGAATATTTGGGAGGAAGAGCTCTTGTGGGGTGTTGGCTCCTGCTGCTCCTGGCACAGGGAGCGTGTGTCCTCCTGGAGCATCCCAGCTTCCTTGGGAATACACTGGGATGAGCAGGTCCCTCGCCTTTCCCTCCAAATTTTCAGGCAAATTATTACTCATGCAAGAATCTGACCGAGTTTGGGGACCTGTGACTGGTTTAATAAATCCTTAGGGATTGTCTGGCTCTTCACAAAGAGCATGGAACAAGATCCATAAATCAAGGCAAAACAAACTCAGCACTTTGGGTCAGGAAAATATTGAGAAATCTGTGGGTTTTCTCTAATCCTCCCATGGCAGGGGCCCAGGAAATGCACTTTTGGGGGGGGTAGGGTGGGGGGGTTGGCATCTTTCTGTCTTTAAGGCCAAATTTGTTTTCCAGCTGACATCCTGCCAGGCTCAGCAGTGTCCTGGGCATCCGAGGTCCAGCCCAGCGCTGCGGGAAGTGGGAAAACTCCCCAGGGATGTGATGAGCCTGGCACTTGTCCCAGTCAGAGAGGAGTTTGCCCACAGGCTGGAGCTTCTGGGCTTCTGCTAACCCCTGAGTGTTGTGCAGCCTCCCATACCCCCTCCGGAGCATCCCAGAGCCAGGCAGGGATGTGGCTTTGGCCGGATGCTTCTCCCTGCTGGCATTTCGGGCTTACACCCTGAGCTTGCCACAAGAACATGTCCCTGCAGCTTCAGGAGAGGGCTTGGACCTTGAAGCTTTCCCTCTCTGCTGCATCCTTGCTTTGCAGACACACAAGCATTTGGGTGTGGGATTTTTAGGACAATCGGAGCATGGAGTTGCCGGGGCTGAGGGTGGCCACGATCCTGTGGTGGCTCCTCAGGCCTGCGGCTACCACAGGCTGTCCTTGGCAAGCATGCAGCAGCTCGTGGCAGAGCCTGCCCGGCCCTGGATGGGTGGTCTGGACTCAGCAGCAGCCCAGCCCTGGACCTCCCACCTGCCAGGAACATCTGCTGGCCAGAGGAGCTGGGTCCTGGCAGCTGCAGGGGGACAGTGCCACCGGGAATGCAGCCCAGAGCACAGCAAGGAGGGATGGGACAGCCCAGAGCGCGGCTGGAAAGGGGAGAGAAGGGACAGGAAGGGGCAGGAAACACCCCCCCTGGGTTCTGGAGTTCATCCTACAAAGGCAAAGGGCTGAGGGGTCCTTCACAGCCAGGAGGGAACCCGGGATGCAGAGCCAGGGGGATGTCTCCAGGACTCCTCTCCCACCCCGTTCCTACCCTCTGGCACCCTCAGGATGTGCCCAAGGGAGGGGGACACAGCTGGGCACCCTTCTCCTTGGACACCACCGTGCTGATTCCAGCACATGGGTGCCTTTTCCAGTGATGTGGCCACTCTTCTCATGGGACATGGCCACTCTTCCTGTGGGATGTGGCCACCCTTCTCCTGATCTGGGGCTGAAACTCCTCTCCAGGGTTGTTTTTCTGGGCCAGACTTATCCTTAGGAAAGGTTTCTGACCCACGAGCAGGACTCTGGTGCAGGCTCTGACCCTGTCCCCATCCCCCAGCTCCCTCCCTGAGCCCTTTGGCCTCTCCTTGTGCACGAATCCATTGGTGACTTCAGCTGGAGTTGGCTGCAGTCTGGCATCAATAAACTGAAACATTTATTGCACCGTTTAAATCTAATGCAGATTACGGCAACCCAGCTCCGTTTAATGCCCGAGCCAGGAAGCAGCTCCATGAATTCCTGCTTCACAGGCTGGACGCTTTTCCCAGCCCTTGGAACTCCATCCCAGCCCTTGGTCCCAGTGTCTGGTCCCCACCTCCTCCATCACCGCGGTCACTCTGTCACTTCTGGCCTCTCGCCATCCATACCCCGTGCCCTGGGATGAACGCCCAGGTGTCCCCAGCCATTCCCGCTGGAAAGAAGGAGATTTCCTTAATCCCTGTGACATCCAAGCCCTGCTGCAGAGCATAGGTGGGGGAGGAAGGTCGCTCCTTATCTCGGGATCTGCCCCGCAATCCCTGCCTCATTGGCCGTGTCTGCCCCAACCAGGAAATCTGATTTGCGATAATAGAGTGCTCCTTTAAGTAACGTTTTGCTTAAAAGACATCAGTGAAGTTTGAAGTAGGGGCCGGGCAGCAGGGAAGTTTTAATTCCACATTTTGCAATTATTTTCCCGGCTACTGTTGTTTAACCCTTGGGAGACCGAAGCCCAGCTCCTTTCTGGAATGTGGCGCTCCAAAGACAGTTTCCAGCTCTTTTTGCCCTGATGTCGGATTAAAAAAAAAACACCTCACCTTGGGAAGACCGAGGAAGTATCTCGGGTCCAGACCCAGCGTTTTTCCAAGAGCACTGAGCTAAATCATGTGCACAGCACAAACCCCGCCGCCTTTTAATGAACTCGGTGAGGTGTAAATGGCAAATGCCTCGTTTGCTCCTGATTTACACAGCGGGTCGGGAGAGGCACTTGCCTGGCATTTGGAAAAAAAAGGGCAAAGCAGGCGTCGGGAGCTTTGTGAGGCTGGAGCGGAGCCCACCCCGATCCCGCTCGGGGGAGGCCCGGCATGGATGGGGGCCAGGAGGAAAATGAGTTGGGAGCGATTGGGTTTCTCGCAGACACCCAGTCCCGCTGCCCCCGCTCCGCAGCTCCCGATCTGATTAGGCTTCCCAGGATTGTCTGCCCGCTCCCGCATGCCAGGAATCGCTAACAGGGACCGGCTGGAGCTGGGGGGGAGAGCCCCGGGTCCCCGCCCTCCCTTCGCCATGGTATTGCTATCAGAAATATCAGACGTTTCGCCTCAAATTAAAGTCAGGTTAAATCTCTCAAACGCAAAAAACCCACACGGTTCCAGATGGGAAGTGGTTCCTCGCCTTCCCAGCGACCCAAAAAACTGAGGACCCTTTCAGCCCCGCGCACCCCGAGCCGGGGAGCGGCTGAACCTGAGAACTTTGAAGTCGTAATTGGGCTGGGCTAATGCAAAGCATGACCCGCTGCCGTGGGGGAGAGGAGCGGATTCCTGCTCCTCCCGGTGGGAAATCCACGGGAATGATCCTTCCCAAAGCAGAACCATGTGTGGGGGAGCACGCGGGTTTCACCACCAGCTCCCACATGGAAGGACGCGGGAGAATCCCTGAAAAAACCCCACACCGAGGAGCCCCACGGGCACAGCTGGCACCGAGCTGCTCAGCGACAGGAGAACGAGAGTTTTAAACACGGGGAGGAGTTGTTGATTTAGATGGGGATTTTTACTTGCTCTTTTTGTTGTTGTTGTTGTTGTCCAAAGGCAGACGTTCCCAGGGAACAAGGGAGGAAAAGGTGGATTTTATCAGGATGCTCCCAGGACACCCAGCAAGCTCAGCCTCTCACACCTCCCCGCTCGGGCCCAGTCCTTCAAGTTCAGATCTTGTTCCAGATCCATCCCAAACCAGATGGAGTTGTGGAGCTGGGGGTTTCCCTGTCTCTGTTGCTATGAGACCGGCAATCCCACAGGTGTCATTGTCACCCAGCCTGGAATCCTCACGGCAAGGTTTGGATGCCAATGGCCAGGGATCATCCAACCATCCCAGCACAGCAGGCCTTTTTATCTTGTCTGTCTCCTGTTCCTCCAGCTCCTTCACCTTCCCATGGCATTCCCAACCTTGCCTTTTGGCTGCTCCATGGTCTCCAGCTCTGCATCCACACCTGGCCAGGGCTGAGCTGTCCCCGTGTCCCGCTGCTCTTGGGCTGGGGTTTTGTCTTCCCTCTCCTGCCTTGGCTGAGCCCTGGCCTATCTCTCCTCAGGTTAATCAGTGGATTAACTGCAGCTCTCCCTCCCTCTCTCCTAAATCCTTATCCTTCATCACATATCTAGGAAACAAAACAGACCAGGTATTTTTCCGTGGAGGCAGCCAAACTCTGCTCTCCTCTCAGCCAGCCTCTCCCACACCTTCCTCAGAGCCTTTCTGACTCCAGGGACACCTCTGCCTGCCTGCTGTAGGGATTCCGGCAGGGATGTCCTCCTGGGGACACCTGCAGAGACATCCCAGGGCATGGAAAAGTCAGGACAGGACCCAGACTTCCAAGATGTTGCCTGGGTATCACCTCATTTTGCCTTTGACTGCCCATCCCCTGACTGCCTTGCCTCCTCTTCCTCTGGGACTCCTGGCCATTCCCTGACCCTGAGCTCCTCCTGCTCAGGGAGCACTGCACACTCCTAACATCTCCCTCCCACCCTCATCCACACCTCTGCTCCCAAAGTGCCATCACCGTCCTGTTATCCCTTCATTCCTTCCCACTGGTCTCCCTCGGTTCTGGGGACAGCTCATCCCCCACTGAATATCCCCTTCCTCGGGCTCCAGCACTCAGCTCTGCCCCAGGAATGACCCTGGGATCCGGATCCTCTCAGGCCGGTGGGATCAGTCAGAGCCATCCATCTCCCAGCACAGGAGAGGGAGGAGCAGACAAGAGCTGGGATGCACCTGAAGGTTTAAGACCCATCATATTTTCTGCTTTAATCAGCAGCTCCCAGCGCTGACTGAGGGTGAGATAAACTCTGTCAGCCCTGCTGCAGGTGGGAAGCTGGAGTCTCAGAATAAAAAATGAAGCCAGGGTAGAAACGTGTCAGGATCCCAGGAAATGCCATTTCCTTGGACAGCGGTGCTAAATGGAGGCAGCAAATGCTTCTCATGGACTCCATCCAAGTGCCCTTGGTGCTGAAGAGCTGTTCCAGAGGGTTGGGGACCAGTCAGCTGGGTGGATGGATGGATGGATGGATGGATGGATGGATGGATGGATGGATGGGGTTTTTATATCAGAAGAGAGGAGAGGGCCACTCCATAGGAGGACTGGGAAGCTCCCAGTGCTGGGACTGTGCTCCCGGTTCCTCCATGGAATCCCGCAGCTCCCAAACTGCTGGACACCTCCCTGGCTGCAGAACAGATGATAGGGATACTTTGAGGACATCATTCCCCTCCCTCTTCTGGACACCCCCATGGGCTGTGCTGGCCTCAATCCTCCCTCCCATCCCACCTCGGGGGTTCTCCTTCTGTGCCTGGAGAGTTCCAGATCCTCCTCCCTGTGGATTAGGACCACACAGATGGAGAGGGCACTGGAGCAGCAAATCCCATTAGAGGGGGAAGATCATCCCAGGAAACCTCCTTGGGACATCAGGGCACTGGAGATCCAGGGGGAATTTACACCTGGGAGCAGGATGGGGAGGGAAGGATCGAGGTTTCCCAACGCCACCTGGGCGAGGGGAGCCTCGGTGCATCCAAGCTGTGGGGAGGCACAGGCTGGCCCCTCTCCCAGTGGGAAGCTGTGGGTGCCAGGCACAGGGGTGGGATCGCTCAGCAGCTCCCGGGGCTGCAGAGGCGGGAGCCAGCGGTGAGGGACGTTTGGGCTGCCAGCCAGCGCCGCATCAGCACCCGAAAACTGCGGCCTCTGGGGCCTTGTGGGCTTGGAAGCTGCTCCTCTGATGTGGGGCAGCCCCAGAGCCCCCTCCCCACCACACGGAGCGTCCCAGCTGTGGAGGGGAGCGGGCGGGGGAGGATCGGAGCCAGGCTGGGCCAGGGAGAGGGGCGTCATGTGAAAAAGTGATTCCGGCAGCTCACGGCTCTGACCCAACTTTTCAGCTCAACCTCTCCTGCCAAGGCAGCAATTCCAGAGCTGCAGCTCCTGATAAAACCTAAAACCATTGCCCATAAATTGTATTAAATAAACAGCAGCTGCAGATCAAGGTATATCCATCAAGGGCTTCCTCCTTTTTTTTTATGAATGGCTGAGGATTCGGAGATGCCGTTTGCCAATAGTCTGTCAGCGGAGCCTGCATTTAAAATCAATTTGGTAATTACAACTCTGACTCTGAGCCACAAATCAAAAGGGAAACTTCAGCCCTTCAGGATGTTTTGGCCCATTAGGGAGCTGGTAATTACGCACCCCAGCCGGGCATTAATTTAAGGCCCCGGTGGAAAAGCGCTGGTGTGAATTTGAGACAGGAAGCTGGCTGTGAGGAATTTCCAAGGTTGGCGTTGTGCTGTCAGTCTGTTTACAGCCACCTCCCTGGACATGCTGGAAATCTGAGGGAACACTCGCTGAACCCGCCGCCGCCATTGTGTCAGTTTATTTTTCCTGGGGAAAGGGGCTGCTCTTCTGTCGGCGAGGGATAAATGAGGAAAATATCTGGGCCCTGTGTTTACACAGGATCTGCAGTGTTTGCATGGGGCTGCCCCAGGGGTGATGGGCAGGGGGGTGCACAGGGATGGATCCTGGTGTGCCGACAAGAGGGCTCTGACAGCACCAGCCACGGGAATGGGTTTCAGCGGCTGTGACGGCAAAGCCATCCATCCCTGTGACCTCCCTTGGGACACGTGAGCAGGAGTCAGGGGTTGAGCAGGGACCTGTGACTGCAAAACAACCCTGTCCCCTCCCCTGGGACATGTGAGGAGGGGTTGTGGCTGACCTTTTGTCCCTGCAGTGCATCCTCGGACACTCTCATTTCCCAGGAGGAGCAGAGCCAGGGGACCAAGAGGGTCCAGCCAGCCCAGCCCAGCTCAGCTCAGCTCCACAGAGCCGGGTCTGGCTGTTCCTGTGGAACTGAACAACCCTCAGGAGCTGCAAATGTTATTAATGTCCATAAACTGCTTCGGTTCCTCGAAATATCCCATTACTGGTAGTGTCTGGGTTCTCCCAGAGGCTGCTCCCACAGCCACCCGTGCCTGGGCACTCCAAAGGATCATGTCTCCATCAGGAGAGCTGCAGAGAGTGTGCAGCCTCAGGGAGCAGCAGAAGGATGAGGCTGGATTTGGGATACTGGAGAAGGAGAAGCCCCTGGCCACCCCGGCCCAGCTGGGTCTGCCTGTTCCAGCCCAGCGGGGTCTGCGGAGGCTCCATCCCACGGGTTGAACTGGGACTCTCCTGTGACCCGGGCTGAGCCAGGGGCCCTGTGAAAGGCTCAAAAATGTGACAACTGATGGACGCCACAGGGTCAGAAAGGCTCTGCTGCCCTGCTGCCCCTTGGCAGACATCCCTCAATCCCTCTCCATGGAACATGCGGAAGTGCAGCCAGCTCCGACCACTGTAAGGGCATCACTGGGATCAGCTGAGCTACTGGGTGGATAAAAACCCCAAACAGTCGGAATTTCTCATTCTGGATCGACACTGTTTTAGTTTCAAATCTCTAAGCACCCACCGGAGCAGTGCCACAGGTCCTTGCAAATCCATGTCCCTTTGGAAAACACCCTGGAGCAGGACACAGCTATTTTCTGCCAGGAACGTGCCAGCGCTTGGTATTTTCTGGGACTGCCCCCACATCCCCCAGACAAAACCCAAATGCCATGGAAATGCGTATTGGAAGCAGAGACTCAGATTTATTCCAGGCCTTGTGCTGAATGGCAATTCCTGCACTTCCTTTGAATCCATCCAGTGACAGTGACAGGCAGAAAGAGGCTGAACCAGGAGCAAGGGAAGGGAAGGGAAGGGAAGGGAAGGGAAGGGAAGGGAAGGGAAGGGAAGGGAAGGGAAGGGAAGGGAAGGGAAGGGAAGGGAAGGGAATTCCGCTCTCTCCTTTCCATCTGCCCTCAGCCCCCTGCAGGAGGAGACAGAGGGGTCCTGGACTGGGAGGGGCTGGGGAGGGATAGAGCTTTGGGGGGGCAGCATTGGGGATGGATACAGGGAATGGGGCTGGGGATGGAGGGGTTGGAGATAAGGAGGTAAGGAGTGGGAAGGCTGGGGATGGGGTTGGGAAAGCAGGGAATGGGGCTGCCAGTTCAGAGGATGGGGATGCAGGGGATTGGGATGTAGAGGATGGAGATCCAGGGAAAGCAGGGAATGGGGGTGGAAATGCAGGAGATGGGGACCGAGGCTGTTTCCCATTTCTCTGGAAGCAGGCTGAGCTGCCTGGGGGAAGGGTGTGGAGGGTTTTTGCTGGGGGCGGGCGCCAAGAGGAAGAAGCCATTAAACTCTTCCCTGCGCAGCTCCTGCCACCCCGGCAGGCGCAGGGCCGGCGCGCAGAACAAAGCTTCGCATTTGCAAATCAATAAAAACAAACGTGGAGCGAGGACGCGGGAATATTTTACCATAAATCTCCATAAAACCCGGGCAGTGCCGAACGTGCCGGCGGCTCCGGAGGCTCTGCCCGTCTCTGAGCGGGTGCTGGGGATGGTGTGTGATGCCCCACAGATCCCACCAGGCCAGGGAGGGGCTGGGAATGGGGGCAGCCTCCCAAACCTCATCCCAGCCCCAAAAGAGGCACCACAAGCAGGTGGTTCTTGGGTGTCGCCGTCTGAATCTTAAGAATTTTTATACAGCGCAAAGTGTGGTGCCATAAATGAAGGAATGAGCTGGGAAAACACTCTGGTCTCTCGCAGGGCATTTCCAGCCGGGCATCCTCCTCTTTGCCAGTCTCAGCACCTTCCCTGCTTGGAATGGTGCTCCCTGAATGCCAGAGAGGGATGTTGGGCCGAAACCGGAGCTTTTCTGTGCTGGGAAATTCCAACATTTCCCGTTTTTCTTGGTTTCAGTTTCATTTTTAATCCCACATCAGGACCAGAAACCCCCTTGGAACAGTCTGGAAAATAAAACGCTCAGCAATGGTTTCTGTTTCTTGCCTTGAAAAGGGTGAGACACCAGCAGAGAACATCGGGACAGCTGAACCCAAGGCTTCAATTTCCAACCTAAGTAACTCTGGAATTGTCCTGTTAAAACACCAGCTGTCAGGATATTCCCAGAGAACATTCCCATATCCAGCTTTCTGCCAAGCACAAACTCTGTTGCTGATGTCATCTGTCCTCACCCTCAGTTCACTGCTGGGAAACTGAGGCAATGCACCCTTGGCTCCTTCTGTGGTGCCAGATCCCAGCCCGGGGCTGAAGGCCAGGCAAGGATACTGGGATCTGGGCAGGGATACTGGGATCTGGGCAGGGATACTGGGATCTGTGCTGGAGGAGAAGGAACAGCCTTGAGATTGGACATCCCTGGGGCTGGGGGTGACAGTCCCTCTCTGCTCTCCCTCCTGCGCTCCCACTGATTGCCCTTCCTCTCCCTCTTCCTCCTTAACCAGGACATGCGGCAGGGATCTGCTCTGGAACGTCAGTTAGGGGATTTTACAGCGCAACTGTCCCCGGACAGGCACCCTGCAATGTCACAGCAGAGGTGTCCCCAAGGTGGCCCCTCCACCAGCATTCCCTGGATAGCCCACAGCAGCCGGAGATGCCCAGGGGGATTCAGGCTGGGCCCAGGCTGGGCAGAGCTTGGGATCTCCACAACCCACATCTCCACAACCCCAATTCCCTCCTGGCTGACAGACATGACCCCCCTGGAAAAAGCTGCAAGCAAAACTCCGAACCTTTTAATCAAGCTCCTTCCTCGCTGCTCCTCCGCTTTTCGGCTGGAAATGACCCAGGAGGGAATTGAAACATTTTGTTTCATTTCGAGCAAAGCGTGCGTTTGATCTGAAGGAGCAGGGGCTTGGGGAGACAGAGAAGGGGCAACTCCAGCAGCCGGGAAACAGGTCCTGGCAGCTCCAGTTCTGTCCCTGGGTTTTCTGCCAGGCTCAGGAGGCAAGGGGGAGTTGGACAAGGGGGGGATGCCCACCTGGAGCGTCCCAGGATGGGGTGAGGAGTTGCTCTGCTCCAGGAAGGACGCACATCTCTGCTTCCAGCTGTGCCCTGTGCCCAGCTTTGGGGGTTTTCTGGCCTTGGTGGGATTTGTCCTTATGGAATAAGGAACCAACCAGGATCCTCCAGCACTGGGTCAGGGGACTTCACCTGCAGTGTCCCTCTGTGCATCCCTGGGCTCTCCCTGTCTTCTCTGGTCAGGAAGGACACCGAAGCCACGTGTCCCAGTGAGCTCAGTCCCTCTTCCCACAGCTCCTGTGTCTCCACATCTCTGTGCCCTCTGGGCAGGGTGATCCTGGTGGTCCTGGGGCTGGGAAGGTGCTGGGGGTCCCCGTGGGTGCTGGGAGGGTGCTGGGGGCTCTGGTGGGAGCAGCTGCAGCTTTCCCTCCTCTCCCGCTGGGCCCAGGGCCAGGCGTTTGTGAGTGATGGGCAGCAGAGCCTTTATCAGCCCAACTTTGTCCTCTCTTCCGGTCCAGGAATTGCTCATGAGCTATTTGTGAAGTTTTTGACTTTAATTGTTATCCTAAATTATTCATCAAATCATTTCAATAGCCGGCTCTCGGGCCGGATTCCATTTTCTAGGAGCTGTTTCCGGGCCTGCTCCTGGCAGGGAACTCATGGCTGAGCAGCCACGGAAAGGGAATGCAAACAGGGCTGTGAAACACGGGGAAGGAACTGCCTGGAACACGGAGGGAGGGAGGTGTCAGGCCAGGCTGCTCCATGCTGAGGCAGTGACCAGCCCAGGTGGTCACCCTGCCCAGCACCTCCCAGCACCTCCCAGCACCATCACCACAGCCGATGGATCAAAGCAGATCCCTCCCTTCGGGCACCAGGAGTCAGAGAGCTGGAGCTGGAACCAGGTGAGCTCCAAGGTCCCCCACCAACCCAGACCATTCCACGATTCTGCTGGAGCCCACCCGAGGTCCCACAGGCACAAGCTCAGGCTGTGGCCGTGGCAGAGCCAAGGTGAGACTGGGGAGGAGGCCAAGGACTGACCCTGTCTGCTCCTGGGATCATTTATCTCCCAAAGCCAGCTCAGGTTTCCTGGCTTCAGCGCCGCTCCTGAAAATTTATGGGTTGAGAAAGTTCTTGGAGCCCAAATCCCTCGCCCTGTCACCTCTTCAACCTCGTGTTTATCAAGACAAGAGTTCCTCTTCCTCTCACCCTTTGTTTCAGCTCTTGGAGTGCAGATGCCCGGGCCATGTGAAAGTGGGATAAATCCTCCCTGTCCTCTCCTTGTCCCCCCCCCCCCTCTCTTTTAGTCCCTGTTTTCCTTCCTCTGGCGTGACATCCTTCTCCTTGCCACCTCAACATGTTCTCTGCCACTTCCCTGCTCTCCCTTGGCAAAACAGGCGTCTTTCAGCCCGGGAGTTGCCACGGCGATGGGAAAATCGTGGAGACGTTGGGATGGGCGCTGGATTGATGTCCTGCACATCACCCATCAACACCTGGGATGTTCCAGGGCTCTCAGGGCAGGGAGGGAATGGCTGTAGGGAATGACAGGCTCAGGGAGGGCATCCCCCACCACAGGAGAGGAGTTTCTTCCTCTTACATTTGTTACCGACTTCACCGAGAAAAAAAAAAAACAACGCACCCGGGTTTCTTTCCAAAGAGTTTCACTGTCTCACGGATTTTCAGTCACCTGTGGAGTAAGAAGCAATTTAGTGGGATCAGCGGGGAACCTTCCAGGCTCAAGCAGCAGGAAACAGAGGAGGGCAGCAAGGTCCCTGCTGGGAGAGGAGGCGGATCCAGGACTTGGACGAGGATTGCAGGGAATGTCCAACCCTGAGCGTGAGAGGAGCCCAGGTGAGGGGGTGGGAGACACTCAAGTGCCAGGGATTTGTGAAGGAGGCTTATAAAAATGCTGGAAGTAATGAAAGGAGAGAAGAGTGACCAGGAGAACAGAGCTGTTTATTCCAGGAGGAGCAGCATGGCTGCGGAGGAAAGAGGGGAGGAAATCTGAGAGAGTTCAATAAAACCGTGGACAATCGAGACGAGGTGAACTAGAAGAAAATATTCCCATTGTCTCGGAACACAACCCCCCCCCCCCCCTCCAGGACATCCCATAAAGTGACGCAGCAGCAGATTTCAATCACATCAGAGGAAGTCTTTTATCGCAGGGCCCAGATGCCGAGGACAAGGCCCCAGAACAACGGCAGGAGAAAGGCTCCTGCAAACAGCCATCCTGGTAAACCCCCTGGCTCGGGAAATCCCTGGATCTGGCAGCTGCCAGAGGCTGGAAGGGCCCACAGGGGAGCTGGGCGCCTGGGCACACCCCATTCCTGATGCTGCACCCTGGAAAACATCACCGGCTGCTCCTGAGGAGACGCCTCTGCCCCAGGTGTGTGAGGCCAGTGAACCGCCGAAAAAAAAAAAAAAAAAAAGGGGAAAGGCAAAAAAATCCAACCCCAAATGCCAACAGCTTTGCCAAGCCAAGGGAGAGCTGCTCAGCAACTCCAGGAGACGGAGCACACTCACACTGGGACACGGCCCTGCTGCTCAGCCAGGGATGGGGGGCAGGGAAAGAGGCGGCCTGAAGCCTCTCCTTTCCCAGAGAAAGGGAAGGAAACAAGGCCCAAGAGGATGGGTCTGGAAAGGGAAAGACATCCACATCTGCCGTGGATGGTTTTGCTCCAGCTGGGCTCACAGCAGCCTCTTGCAGAGGACACACCAGGCAGTTCTCAGCAGCTATTAACATCGGGTAAAAATCCCTCCCGTTAGTTCTGCTGCCGTATGGATGCACGGAGCTGCCCCTGCATTATTTATTCACTCCCAGCGTGGGCCTTGGCTTCCACAGTGATGGGTACTGGGGTGTGCCAGGGGAGGAGAAGCTTCTGCAGGGAAGAGGCAGCTTGGGATGCAGAGCAGGGAGCTGGACCGCCTCTCTCGCTGGGTTCAGGGTTCCTCCCGTGGTCCTGATGGAATCTGTGCTTGGGAGAGCACAGAACACCTCGCCACAGCCAGCTCGGTTTCCCAGCCCAGCCTGTCCCCACATGCCACCTCCCTCTTGCTCTCCCCGCTCCCAGCCACCACCATCCCGAGCCACGGCCACACGTCCCGGAGGGATGCACAGAGCCAGCCACGCTCCGCTCCTTCCCACGCAGATTCAGAGCAGCTCTGCTGGAGTTTCCCGAGCTTTATTTAGCTCTGCCAGGCTGCTTTTGTGGAGTTGAGTAATTGCTGTTTGTTTATCGTGGATTGGGTGTCGATAGCTGGGTCACACCCCCCGCCCAGTGCGCCCCGCTCCAAAGGAGCCGTCTGATCCATTCAATTAAAATTTCTCCCGATGCTTTCATCCTTTCAGGAATTTCTCCTTCTGAGGGGGGTTTCTTGTACTTTTCAGAGCACAGACCTGCAAAGGAGGTGGATGAGGCTCAGGCCCTGCCACCAAAACCAGCAAAATTCAGTTCTGCACCCCTGATATTGTTGGAAGTGACCCTGGGGAACCAGAAGGTCGTGCTGGGTCTGTGGTTGGACTTGATTTCAGAGCTCTTAATGTGATTCCAGGTTTCTACGATTCTGCACAGTCCCATCCAGTCCAGCCCGGAAATCCCTGGATTCCCTCAGAGGGTGGACTCAATGATCTTTGAGGTCTTTTTCAGCTTAAATGATTCTTTAATAATATTCCGTAATATCCCCACCCTGGAGGAATTTGAGCAAACCCTGCTGGTGACAGGAAAAGCGGAGAGTGCTCCAGCAGAGCCGAGACTCGGAGATGGGAAAAGCCCTTTTCCCAAGGCAGCTCACCTGACACCACCCTGACACTGCCTGCTCCACGGCCGGAGCCAACAACAACTCCATCGGATCAACCTCAGCTCCTCCTGATGGCTAAAGCAGCATCCGAGCTGAGCTTGGGAAGTGGCGAAATGAGGGATGAGTCCATCAGGGACCAGGTTTGGAAAGAAAAGAGAAGGAAAACTCATTCTGCAGCCGTTCAGTGGAGGGAGCAGCTGTCCCTGTGCTCCAGGGAAGCCAGGCACCAGCTCTGCTCGCTGGCACATCCCGCCTGCTCCAGTCACTCATTCCAGCCTTTCCCACTGACAAGGCTGTGGAACAGATTGCTGTCACCAGCTCGGAGCTGACTGGTGGGGGGAGCCATGTGGGGAGCAGGTTGGAAAAGAAAAAGCCATCAAAGAAATCCATGTAAACCAAGGGGGAGAAAAAAACCCCAAAACCCAAAAAAACAACAAACCGCCTTTCCCTGAGCCAGGGCCCTGAGGGTGGGCTCCGGATGTGGATGGGCTCCGGGTGCCGGCGTGTGGAGGGTCACGGGCAGGATGGGGAGCAGGTGGGTGCAGAGCAGAGGCTCTGGTTGATGGGTGTCCGGGCAGAGCAGCATCGGCCTGGCCGAGCAGCAGCCAAAGCTTTGGCAGCCCAGGTTTGAGTCAGGCTGGGCTGCTGCGACAGCTCCCGTTGTGCCTGCACAGAGGGACCAGATCCCAGCAGGGCAGCAGCAGGACAAGGCAGGAACCGCCTGTATCCGTGTGGGCAGCACAGGGAGAGCCATGACCACCACCATGGCCATGTCCGCGTTGGTGACGTCCACCACAGCCACCACCACCATGACCACCGTGACCACCACCATGACCACCGTGACCACCACCACGCCGTGCAGAGCCCAGGTGCGCTGAGATCCAGCTTCTACCGGCTGGGAACTTAATTAATTCCGTTAACTAAGCTCATTCTTCCCCCTCCTCGTCCGGCCTGCAAGGGGAATGTTGGAGGGGGTGTGGGGCAGGACCCTGTCCCTCAGCCTCCGTGGGCGCTGCGGGCTGTCCCTGGTCCCAGCAGAGTCCCAGGTAGCTCAGAACAGGGGGCTCTGGTGAAGGATCCTTCCCAAACCTCAGGGAAGGGATGCTCCATGCTCATCCCAGCCCCTGCAGCTCATCCACGTGGTTATTTTATCCATTTATCCCAGGAAAACCAGGCCCAGCGCTCCGCCTCCCCCTGCACTGCCCAGTTCCTACAAGACATCCTGGATTTTGTTTATGCTCGGATCACTTCGTTCTTTTTTCTCTCTAAAATCTGGGCCATTTATTTGAAATAAACCCAGTGATTTAACATGGGAACAAAATCCCAACCCCTGTGGCATCGAGTTTCAAAACATTTGGGTTATTTGAACATTTCTGTCACTTCCAGCAGGGCAGGAACTGCTGGAATTTAACCCACAGTCACTAATGGGTTTATTTCTCTCTTTGTGTGTTTCTGGGTAAATTTGGTGTTGGGGAAATAAAACCTGTCAAGCTCGATCTGACACTCTCCAATCCCAAAATTCCTCTGGGATTGGCTCAGTGGGCACACAGGGAGAGGAGGTCTCCAGCCGGGATCCCAGGCTGGTGGCAACATCTCTGCTCCCAGCTGGCACAGCTCAGCATTCCCAGGATGAGGGTGCTGGGATGAACAACGCCATGGCACAGCTGGCAGCCCAGCACCCTCATTCCAGGGCAGCTGTGAATTTTTACCTCCTGTGGCACCTTCCCTCGGAGTTGCTTTACCACAACTCCGTGTCCGGATTTGGGATTGCTGGAAAGGTCACCCGGATCAGGGGCGATTAGCTGGAAAGGACCTGCAGAGCCCGTTGTTTGCTCTGGATTAATGATCCAGCTGCTGAGTCAAGATTCCCTTGAACCACTTGAGAAATGGAAGGACAAACACCCAGAGCTGGGAATAGAGCTGGAATCCCGACACCTGCCGGAATGCCAGCACCTGTGGGAAGGCAGCAGTGCCAGGCTGGCCTGTGGTGCTGTGGCTGAGATCCCTCTGCCAGCAGGAAAAGAGGGAAGAGGGAGAAAAGGGGAGTTGGGCACAGGAAGGAAAAGTGGCCCTACCAAACCGTGCTGCCAGGGGGGACGCAGAGATGAGAGCAGGAATTCTGACATTCCTCTGAAGGACAGGAACATCTCCAGGTTTTGTTTTTGTTTGTTTTTTTTACTGTGGAGCATCCGAGGAACACCTTGAATGGCCTCGAGCTGCACCAGGGGAGGATTAAATTGGATTTGGGAACTTTTTCTCCACATAAAGTGTTTCAAATCTTTGGACCAGGCTGCTCAGTCCTGGACACATCCAAAAACCCTGTGGATGGCATGGGAGGACACGGGTTAGTGACAGCCACGTGGGCCCGGGGTCATGGTTGGACTTCATGACCTTAAAGATCTTTTCCCACAAGAGTGATTCCATGAATCTATAAATCCACTGTCCCGGGCGTGTGGCTGACACCCATCCCCTGCTCTGAACACGGAGCACAGTGGGATTTGGGATGGACAAGGACATCCCAGGGATCCTGCAGGGCTGAGCTCCCAGGACTCTGTCAGCTTCAACACCCTGGAGGTGCAGGGGCTGGCTGGCTGGGTCTGAGCAATTCCCAGGCAGCCCCATCCTCCTGGAGGTCACGGATAGGAGATCAGGAATTCATCCTGAGCAGGGGGTGAGGATTCTCCCAAACCCACCAGCGGGATTTCAGCTGTCACCCAAGCATCACCTGCGGCATCTCCCCACCTCTCATTTCAGATTTCCTTTAAAAGCTTCATTTAGATGGAAAACGATATTTTCAGCGCATTAATTAAGTCCTAATTGCTGATTAGAAACGTATTTACTGAGGTCTAACAACTGTGGAACGAGCGATGTCTTACTCCTCCCTCCTTGCCGGGATCCAGACCTGCAGAGAGGCCGCTCCAGCGAGGAACTGGCGTGTGGATGATGTGCAGGCAGCAGGCACGGAGGAGCCGCTCTCCCAAATGGGAGCAGACAGCTCGTTATGTTAATGAGATGCCGGCTGATGATGAGGAACACATTGATAAGGTTTGGGACTGATAGGGATCTCCCGTGCTCAGTAGCTGTGAAACCTCAATCAATGTGTTTCTCATCAGCAGCCGCCATCCCCTGCACATAAATAACGTCCTCCGATGTGGAGAAGAGCCGCACTTCCCAGAAGTTAATGAGGAATCCCAGCTTCCCCACCTCCCATTCCCGTCCCCGCCGCAGTGGGAACGCCGGGATGGGGCTGTGCCGCTCTCCTGCCGCCCACGTCGGCTCTGCAGAGCCCCCACGGAGACCCGGGTCTGCTCCGGTGGCATCCCGAGAAGAGCTCTGGGCTGCTCGGGTTCCCTGAGCTCTGTATTCCACCAACGCAAATATTCCACGAAGCCTCACGTTGTTATTCCGAGGTCTGAGAGCCCCAAAGCTCTCAGGAGAGTCTCGCTGGAGGATGTCCCTCTCTCCTGGCATCCAGCGGTGCCGATCCGAGGTTTTCCGTGCTGGAGAAGGCAGGGATGTGCCTGGGTGACTGAGGGATGGGGAGCCGGTGGCTTTTCCACCTCTGCCTCAAGCTGTTCTCACCACTCGGTGCCCTCAGCCTGGCCAGGCACTGATTTCTCCTGGAAATCCCTCACCTCCCCTCGCCAGTTTCCCAAAGCTTCTCATCTGCCTCCATTCCCATCAATCCCCCATCTATCCTGCCAGATGTTTCCTCCTCCTGGGGGTTTGCGCTCAGCTCTGACCACCATTAAATATATATATATATATAAATAGATGGATGTTTGACCAAAATTATTGCCTTAAGAAAGAGCGGCTTTTTTGGCTGATTCGTAAATTTCGATTGAAGAATTTCCTGGCTTCATTCTCACCCCTCCACCTGGTTCCTCCTCAGCAGCCTCGGGGCCAGCAGCCTTTCCCCAGCAACAAAGATTCCCCTTCGTTAGCAAGAAACCTCGTTTGGCCTCATCGAATGCTGCTTCAGCACAGCAGTTAAATCTTCAGGCAACGCTACATCTCTGCCAGAATTTCATCCCCGAAAATAAAAGAGTTTGGAGGAAAATTTCTTCCCTGGGTGACGGGTGCTTGAGGGGATGGGCGTAGGGGACAAGGAGGAGGCCGATGCCAAAGGCAGGCGGAGGAGGAGCAGATCAGGATGAAGTCAGGGAGAAAGAAGAGGCCAAAAAGGCCGTTGTTTTTTGGGGAACAAGAAAAGGAAATCGAGAGCAGAGCGGGTGACACAGGGTGCTCAGCCCACACCTCGTGAATGCCACGGAAGGGCAGGCCGGGAATTGCTTTATTATTATTTTTCCTTTCAGCTTTCTTCCCTCCTTTTATCTTTGATTGTGAAACAAGCTGATTTTAATTAAAAAGCCTTCCAATTAATGCTGCCCTGGAGTTTTCATTTCCTGGGCTTCGGTAATCTGCCAGCCCAGGTTTTCGGGAGGTTTTGTGTTCCTTCTGGGGGAATAAATAACAACAAGCAGGATGAGTCGGCAGGAGGAGCGGGATGAGCTGGGAAGAGGGGCAGAGGGGTGGCTGTGCAGGGGGGACCCTCGTCCCTGTTTGGGGAGGCGCAGGGAGGGCTGCACGGGGGATCACTCCTTGTTCAGGATAAGGTCACGGCCACATCCTGGCACCTGCCACCCTGGCTGGGCTCCGCAGGCACAAAAAGGGCAGAGACCCCACCAGAACGTGCCCCTCTGCCCGCTGATTTCCCACTGCCTGCTCCGGAGAGAGGAAGCAGCGGGAATTACCCAGGTTTTGGGGGCTCCAGCCCTTCTTCCCTGGAGCATCCATCATCCCCTCTTTGCTGAGCAATGACCCCCGCGGTGAGTTCTCCTCTTCCCCGGCGTGAAGCAGTAGGAACCATCCAGGATTTGGGGGCTCTAGCCTGTCCCCTGGTCCAACCACCATCCCCTCTTTGCCTCTGAGCGAGGGTAGGGTGAGCTCTCCTCTTCCCCGGAGCTCCCGGAGCCGCAGAGGCTGCGGGGGGAGCCCAGCCTGAGCTCCGGGGACACTGGCAGAGAGGCCGGAGGGGACGTGGGACCCCCGGACCCCTCGGGCACATCCCTATCGCTCACACACACTCCCACAGCTGCGGGTGGACAAAAGCCCCGGGAAAAGAAAAGGGGAATAATAAATAATAATAAAAAAAAAAAAAAAAAACAACAACCCAACAATCTTGTGGAAAGCCTTTATTATCCTCAGCCCCATCTATTGTTAATGGGATCGTGAGCAGGGAGTGTTTGGAGAATTCATCTGTGATAAATATTTATACCCCGTGTTTTTGGGCTGTTATCTGCAGAGAGCGCCTGTTTGATCTGGTGTCGGGCTTTCCTGAGGTCATTTACATCCCCTTTCGCAGCAGCGCTTGTCCGATAGCAGCTATCACATAATTAAGTTTCTTTTGCTTATCCCTAATCCTGTCAAACCACCTACTTATCTCTAATTTCCTGTCCATTACCCTCCTTGGGGGAGCTTAGATCCCTAAGGCAGGCCAGGGACGGCTCCCAGGGCACCGCCGGAGCCCCCAGCCTGGGCTGGCAGCTCCCAAAGGAGGTGTGACCAGCCCTGCTGGGACATTTCTCAGGCTGGGGACAAGCCGCAGAGCGGGAGAGCACGGGGCTGTGCCGGGCAGCGATCTTGGGATCGCTTAAAAATAAAAGGCAGCAGCAAAGCCGCGGGTTTTTTTAATCCTTCCTTAGTTTTCTGCCCCTCCTGCCGGGCCGGGGATGGGGAACATCCCAGCACTGAGGGAGCCGCTCTTCCCGGGAGATGGAAATCCGAGCTCCCGGAGCGTCGCTCCGCCGGCAGCTCCCCGTAAATGCCCGTAGGACACGGGTCAGGGGACAGGAGCTGACACAGCGGAGCCAGGCAGGGCTCGGCTCGGCCCCTAAGAAGGATTAAATCTGATCCGAGTGAGCGGGATCCCGGCAAGGGGAGCCGCCTGAAGGATTTACAGGACGACAAAAAGCGGCTGGTCCCAGCCTGCTGGAAATGGCCAAACCCATTTCATCCCTCGGGAATCTGCTGAACAGCTTCCGTGGGCGCTCGCAGAGGGCACAGCTCCTCCGTGGCCTCCGCGCTGAGGAGTCACCGTCCCACGGGAGCGACACTTGGCCGGGCTGAGCCCGAGCCTTTCCCCTGGCCCTGCCTAAAATCCACCGCTTCCTGCCGGGCTTTTTTCCCAGCTATTTATAGAGCAGGGCTGACAAGGTGCCCCTGCGAGGAGCTTTCCCCTGGGAAAGAGCCGCCTCCGTGCCATGCCGAGGCAATGGTGGGACAAACACGGTCCCGGTTCTCCCAGCGCCACAGCCCAGCCCTGCCCGGCTGTGCGAGGGGTCCCCGGCACTGCCCACCCCGGCACTGCCCACCCTGGACGGCCTTTGCACCCTTCCAAACCGGCCCCAGGGACGGCTCCCGGTCCAAACCCTGAGGCAGAGGCACGGGCAGAGCAGTATTTTTCCAGGATTTTCAGTGGCGAGATGTTGATTAACATGTCCGAGCCTTCGGCACTTCCCAAACCTGGTGAGAAATATCCCCACACAGCAGCGGGGACAGAAGGCACCCAGCACGCTGAGGGCAGCCACGTCCCTGCCCGGCAAGGATCCAGGGTGCTCACTTTTAGGGATGCCGCTCCCTCCCCCTGCTCTCTCTTCCCCACACACCAGCTCCAACTTCCCCAGCAGCCCCAACCTCCCTCCTCTGGAAATCCTGGGAGCTGGCCAAAAGTGGAGTGGGAGTGTCCAGGGCCAGGTTGGATGGAGCGACCTGGGTTAGTGGGAGGTGTCCCTGCCCGTGGCAGGGGTGGAATGGGATGAGCCTTAAGGCCCTTTCCAATCCGAACCACTCCAGGAATAAAAGCAGATTTCTCGCCACGAGCAGCAACTCAACACCTTCAGTGCCCCTGCCCTTCCCCGGGCACAAGGACTGTCCCTGAGGCAGGGATGGTGCAGATGGCCTGTCCCACCCAGCCCAGATCCAAAGGAATTGCTCCCAGGGCCGCTTACAACATCCCCATGAAGCCAGGAACAGGTCAGCCAGGATCTCTGGGAGGGATGCAGCCCGCTCGGCTCCAGTCCCAGCTGCATCTTGGCCTCACGGGAGGAGCTCCGGGTGTCTGGATGCAGACTGGGATTAGAGGGATTCGTGCCGGGACTTTACCTGGCCACTGCTCCCCAGAGCTGTCAATCCTTTCAGCAGCACTAAAATCCAGTGAGTTAAAACAACAACAACGACAACAACAACCGTGGCTCCAGACAGTTTGTTCCTCACACGTTTGATCCCTTTTATTGCTCAGCCCTGCTCCCAGCCCCGCCAGCAACCTCCGAGCTGACTCCCACCAGTTCCCTGGTTTATTCTACCAGGATTAAGTCAACCCCACGGTCTCCAGCTGTTTTGTGGTTGAGCCTGGATACATCTTTATATTTCAGCTTCATTATTAAGTGGAAAGTGGCCAAATTGACAGAGCTGTTTCGGGGAAGACGAGGCCACTGAGGTCAGTGGCAGTCCTGCCAGCTGGAGGGACGCTGGGGACTCGTGATTTGCTCGCAAAGCTCTGGCCTGTTGTCTCAGCCTCACTAGATGTCCCCGAGGGGGCTCCTGTGAAAGGCCTGACTCCAGCAGGAATGTTTGATTTCTTGGCAGAGAGATGTAGCAATCAGTCCCGGAGAGCTGCAGGAAGATTTCGTGCTCACCCTGGGCCGTCTGTCACATCCCTTCATCGCCCGGTGTGCTGCCGCCCTTCAGCTTTCCCAAATGGAATCTGCCCCGGACACTGGCGGCCCCTGCAGCCTCCCGCAGCCAGATGGGGGCTAAATACAGAGCCACATCCTTCAGCTGGTGGGAATCACCCTGCTGGGAGCAGGGAATTGGTGAGGAGCCCAGCTCTGCCCTCTCGGGCCGCCGGAGGTGTGATGGCTGGGCTGAGGGGTGGTGAGGTGGATGTGGCATTGTGCGATGTGATAAGATGTGGTATGATGTGATAAGATGTGATTAGATGTGAAAGTCACCCATCAGCCGTGTTGGCGTGTCCAGGCAGGGATGATCCAGGAGCCTGGCGCCCATGGGACGGCCAGGGCCTGCCAGGAACAGGGTTTTTCCCAAGCCAGATGGGGTGAGTCAGGAGGAGAGTCCCTTAATAAAAATGAACACGGGTTTGCTCCCAGGTTAACGCATCCTTTGTGTTGGCAATGAAGAGCAGCAGAAAGGTCATGCAAAGAAAGGGATGAAAGCATCCAGTTCCTTGGAAGACTGTGATTTATGGAACTCCCCTGCGCATCAGGGGCTGTGTGGAGCTCGGGCTGTCCCCAGGAACCGGCAGCATTCGGGCTCATTGTCCACAGGAGCGAGGGGTAGCGAGGTCACCCTTTGCTGCCGGCATGTGCCGGAGGGTGGGAGAGGGTTTCCAGGGTGGCTTTGCCTGGGAGGCAGCAGCTGGACTCCCCTGAGAGGCTGAGGAGCTGCCTGAAATTAGGAATCCCAGAAGGGGTTGGGCTGGAAGACCATCCCGTTACAGCCCTTTCCCATGGGCGGGGACACCTCCCACTATCCCAGATTGCTCCAAGCCCCATCCAACCTGGCCTTGGGTTCGAGGGATGGCGCAGCCACACATCCTCTGGGCAACCTGTGCCAGACCCTCCTCACCCTCACAGCCAGGAATTCCTTCCCAATATCCCATCCATCCCATCCCACCCTCTGGAAGTGGGAAGCCATTCCCTGTGTCCTGTTGCTCCTTGTCCCCAGTCCCTCTCCAGCTCTCCTGGAGCCCCTTTAGGCACTGGAAGGGGCTCTGAGGTCTGCTTGGAGCCTTCTCTCCAGGCTGAACACCCCCAGTCCCCTCACGTCTCATCCAAGTGCAATTTCCCTTTCCCTGGTGCCTCCTGCCCTCTCCCAGAGCTTCTGCTCTCCCCATGAAAGGTGAGGGCAGCTCCAAGGGCTTTTCCCGGCAGCAGCCGGGGCTGGAGCACCTTTACCTCAGGAATTCTCTAAGCTGCTTCTCCTGCAGTCCAACAATGCCGCTTCCATGAGTGACTCATACTTTTCCCCCTGCCTTGGTCTTCCAGTTTTCCTAATTACTGCGCGCTCTGTGACTGGGAATGTGGAATGTTCCAGCACCGTGCGTGTGATTCACCTAACAGGGAGTGCTCCTGGCCAAAAGGGACTCGGAGCTTTTCTGTCATCAGCCTGTGACCTGGAGAGCAGCCAGAAAATCTCACCAAGGTCATTTCTTCCTTTCCCCTCCTCCTTGGGCTCCTTTCTTCCCCTCAGCCCCTCTGCTCCCTCCCCTCCTTCCTCCCAACAAGGCTCAGCAGCACCTTTTTATTACTCATCAACATTTTTGCTATAAAACCTCCCCGAAATCCCAGCTTCAGCCCTTCCAGAGTGTGGTCCCTGGGAGCCACCCCCATCCAGAGCCACTGGCACTGCAGGGGCTTGAGCTGGGATACACCAATCTTTCCTGGGACATGGTCAGTCACTCCTATGCGATTTAGGAACTTCATTTCCAAAGGGATTCATGTACAGATTTGGAAACTCCCACAGAAGCTGTGTGTGTATGTCCATCCATCCGTATGTGTCCATCCAGCTGCAGCTCCCACTTCCAGAGGTAAGGAGGCACTCCAGGGTGGGATCCTGCCCCCGTTTGCGCCCTTATTCCTGTGCCTGGTCCAGGGAGTGGTGGCACTGACGGGAATGGAGAGGGAAGGAGCTCCTGATGTGCATGGAAACAGTCTGGCATCCCACAAATTTCTCTGGAAGCAGGAGCAGCAGCACAGCGGCTGTAACAGGTCAGTGTTAGACTCCACAGCCAGAGGGGAGGGAGCAGGGAGAGCAGGACACAGCCTTGGAAAAGCCGGGCGGCAGCCCCGTGGACGGTGTGTCCCACGGGAATGTCCCTCCTCTCCCATTGTCCCCTCTGAGCACAGGGCAGGATGATCCAAACCTTTCTCTGTGTTCACACAGGTCCCCAAAACACCCAGGCAGCCTGGAGGGAGGAGCCAGCAGGGCCCCTCTCTGGTGTCCCACTCCCACTGACAGTGTCACCCTGCCACTCACGGTGTCACCCTGTCACTCACGGTGTCACCCTGTCACTCACGGTGTCACCCTGCCACTCCCGCGGTGGCTGCACCCCCCTGTCCTGCAGACAGGGATGTGGAGGCACCATCCTGCAGAGCCCTCGCTCCAGAGGTGCCACAGGCACCAACACCACCCCAGAAATCCCTTCAGATCCCTGTGCTGGCTCCTGCATTCCCAGCCCTCTCCTGCCTTTCCCATGCCTTGCACATGGGTGATGCCCTCTTGGTGCTCCAGCAGCCCCCTCCTTGTCCCCGCTGAAACTCAGGGTTCATTGTCCTGGTGGACCTGGCAGGACACTGAGGAGCAGGACGGGCCACACCAGATGTCACGGAAGCTGGGACACCCCCGTGGCTTTACAGAGGCTGCACAGCCTGGCATGAAGCTTTTCCGTCCCAACCCGGGTGTCCTGGGCCAGGTTGTGAGTGAGATCACAGCCCTCAGACCTTCCCTCCCAAAGCACCGGGCAGCATCGTCCCCTCCCTGCATCCCGAGGGGCTGAGGTGACAATTCTGCCGTGTTTGGCACAGGGACACGCTCAGCCAAGCCGAGGGCAGGGAAGCGCACACGGTGTGAGGACGGGGGATGCTTTGGACCATATCCCTCTGCAGCATTTCCCTGAATTCCTCATCCATGAGATCACGGATCCAAGGCAGAGCTGGAAGCAGTGGCCAGATCCCTCTTTCACAGCCCTCGAACAAATTCCCTAAAAGCTTCCCCTGTGTGTGCACAGATTAAGTCATTAATGAATATTTTTGCTAAGCATCAGAAATCTGGCTGGCGCTGGAGCTCGGCTCAGCCAAGACCTTGGAGATTTGGCTGGAAGGATTCGGCAGCAACCAGAAACGGAGCCAGGGGCCTCCAGAGCTGTGGAGACACTGCATCGTCCTGACTCTGCTCCAGGGTGGATGTCCCTCTGCTGTCCTGGCAGGAGTGCGCCAGGCAGGGGTCACAGCCAGGGCTGGGTCTTCCAGGGAAAAGGGGTGAACCTGCAGGGATGCTCAGCCCAAGGACAGACACCAGAGAGAGAGAGAAAGGAAGGGTCCAGGTCACTGCACAGCTGGCAGGAGATCCCAAGGCTGGGCTGTGACGCGCAGCTGGGACACATCTGTGCTGCTCCGGGGCCGCCTGTGCCACACGGTGCTGCTGCAGCCCCGGCCAGCGCCACCGGGATGTGGCACTTCCCCAGGCGACCCTGCCCCGCCTCGGAGCCAGCCCTCGCTCCTCCGCGCCTGCTGCTCTGTCCCGTGCCCCCAGCAGCCGCTCCAGCAGCTCCGCGTGCGCTCCGGGTTGGCAGGAATGGGCTGGAATGTCGGGATGGCACAGACTGGGCTGTGGGAGTGGCAGGCACAGGTTGGGCTGTCTGGAAAAGAAAGGGCCTGCAGAGGAGGAAAATAAAATAAAATAAAATAAAATAAAATAAAATAAAATAAAATAAAATAAAATAAAATAAAATAAAATAAAATAAAATAAAATAAAATAAAATAAAATAAAATAAAATAAAATAACCTTGGCAGGACACGGAGTCGCTCCAGCTCACATTTTCCAGGCACGATCTCAGGCAGCTCCGCGGATGTTAATTAAGACTTCTGCCCTTCCCGGGGGATGCGCTGAGGTACTACAAATAATGGTATTACCAGGAGCATCGGCACAGATAAATTAATTAGGGGCAGTATTTGAGAGAAGGAAAGCTGTTGGGATACGGAGAAGGAGGCGGCGGATGAGCCTGCTCACCCACACCACGGCACAGCTCAGCTGGGCCGCTTCAGGCTTCCGTGGATTTATCCTGACTTATCCTGCCTCGGAACCAAAGCCTGCCTCACCCAAAGCCAAGCAGCTCCTCCATGGAAAAGCTGGAAGTAAAACCCAGCTTCTGCAGCTGCAGGGAGTGGGGGGCACAGCGGTACAGACCCTACAGATCCCCCTGGGCCTGAAGGATCCCTGCTGGGTCTGGGCAAAGCAGCAGCAGTTCTGCCAGAGGTTCCAGGCTGGAATTTCATGAACTGAGTGGTCTCAGCCTCTGCAAGGAGAGGATGCGGCTGCACTGACCATGAAAGATCCGGCAGTGGTCGCATTCACGGCTATTTTGGGAGAGAACTGCGTCCAAAAAGAGCCACCAAGGACAGCGGGGAGAAAAGCACGGCCCTGAGCTGTGCTGCAGTTGAAGGTCTGGTATGACCCGCTGCGATTTCCTGCGATTCTCTCCATGTGGATCCCGGGCCAACAGCAGCAGCCGGAGCACCGAACAATGGCTGGAGCGCCTGTCCCGCCAGCCCCGAGCTCTATCAGATCCTGCGGGGACACCGGGGCCTGGCCGGGCTCCTGCCACTCCCAGATAGGGCCCTGCATTGTCTGCAGAGTTTATTTCCATCCACTTTTGGCAGCTGAGGGCCTTGGGACATTGGGTGAGGCAGCTCCTGTTTTGTTGGACTTCCACGTCCCTTCCTGCTCGTCCTTCTAAACAAAGCCGTTATCAGTGCCCTGATCTCACTGGGGGACAGGGCGAGGGACACTGTGGGACGCTGCCTGCAGAGCCCTTCCCAGCACCCTCGGCCCCTCCGTCCATCACCTGATGCTGGGATGAGGCCTTGGTCTGTCACCTGGGAGTCGTGACAGAGACCCTCTGTCCATCCCATGGACACAGTGATGGGAATCCTCTGTCCATCACCTGGACATGGTGACAGAGACCCTCTGTCCATCCCATGGACACAGTGATGGGAATCCTCTGTCCATCACCTGGACATGGTGACAGAGACCCTCTGTCCATCCCATGGACACAGTGATGGGAATCCTCTGTCCATCACCTGGACATGGTGACAGAGACCCTCTGTCCATCCCATGGACACAGTGATGGGAATCCTCTGTCCATCACCTGGACATGGTGACAGAGACCCTCTGTCCATCCCATGGACACAGTGATGGGAATCCTCTGTCCATCACCTGGACATGGTGACAGAGACCCTCTGTCCATCCCATGGACACAGTGACAGGAACGCTCTGTCCATCACCTGGACACGGTGACAGAGACCCTCTGTCCATCCACAGTGACAGGAATCCTCTGTCCATCACCTGGACACGGTGACAGGAATCCTCTGTCCATCCCATGGACACAGTGATGGGAATCCTCTGTCCATCCCATGGACACAGTGACAGAGACCCTCTGTCCATCACCTGGACACAGTGACAGGAACACTCTGTCCATCACCTGGACACGGTGACAGAGACCCTCTGTCCATCCACAGTGACAGGAATCTTCTGTCCATCACCTGGACACGGTGACAGGAATCCTCTGTCCATCCCATGGACACGGTGACAGGAATCCTCTGTCCATCCACAGTGACAGGAATCCTCTGTCCATCCCATGGACACGGTGACAGAGACCCTCTGTCCATCCACAGTGACAGGAATCCTCTGTCCATCCCATGGACACGGTGACAGAGACCCTCTGTCCATCCACAGTGACAGGAATCCTCCGCCCATCACCTGGACACACTGATGGGGCCCCTTCCTTCATCTTCAGGGCACTGTGGCAGGTGGAGGCCATTCAGCTGAATTCTTGGAGCACTTTCTGCCTTCTCCAGAAGGATCAAAAAGAACAAAATAATTCCGACATAACAGAGTCCTGGCTACGACCGGACAGACAACAGGCCTGTGGTCTGGATGGATCTGGGAGGCGAGGAGGGAGGAAAGGAATATGGGTCTCCAGCCACCAGAGCAAGGCTGGAATGCTCTGGCTGGGGGCACCTGGAGGACACTGAGCAGAGGAAAATTTAACGGGAGCCCTGGGTCACCTCTCCAGCAGGTCGGCTCCTCCAGGCAGGAGCAGCATCGCTGGAGGGAAGTGAGAACAGCTTTGGACAGAGCCCAAGGACAGAGCCTTTCCAGACCCCTGATCCAGCATCAGAGCATGAGCTAAATACCACTCGGAGCAGGGACGCTTTCAGGAATGCGCTCCTGCACAGGGAATTAGTGCCGGCAGCTCCCGGGAGAGAGGTGCTCGTTATCCAGAGCAGGCACCCGGGCCCGGCCGCAGAGCACAGGCCATCCCACTTTTCCATCCTAACCCCCTCAGATGCCGTGGCTCATCTGGAGCTGCTGTTTTGTTCATCACTCCCATTCCAGCGCGTTCCCAGAGCTCAGCCTGCACTAATTACAGCTGGAGAGGCAGGGATGGGAGCGCGGAGCGGCCGCCTGGATACTGGGAATGCTCCCTGCCAAGGCTCCACATGTGCTTTTGTACTCATTCATTGTTTGGCTGTGCTGGCTTTTCCCAAGGAGCTGAGCAGATGGATGGGAGCACTCCCTGGATGTGCCCACGATCACACGGAGCCCTAAAATTCCACTCAGGATGGGAGCTCTTGGGAGAAGCAGAGGCAGGAGGGTCCTGCTCTACCAGCAGGGAACGGGGAGGGAACTGGGATGCAGAACAGCCAAGAGGGAGGCTGGTGGTCTCTGCCCGATGCGAGCCACAAAGTCCAGGAAAACCAAAGGTATGTCCTGGTTGGAATAAATCCTGATTTATCTCTGGAGAGAAGTTGCAGCAGTGTCCTGGGAATTCTCTTGGCACGGGAGTCTCTTTCTGCTCCCAGGTAACACCATTGGTGAGGCACAGGATGGGCTTCAGCACCTCCAGAGCTTCTGGATGTGACTCATCACAGCCTCCGTCTCCCTTCCTGGTGGCCTCCTCCTGTGGGAGCATCCCTGGATTCCCTGAGCTGCTGGAATGCCAACCTCCCACAGGTGCAGTGACGCCTGAGCCTCCCTGGCAGCCCCTGAGCCTCAGCCCACGCTCACAGGGCAGCTTGGCCTCCCCTCCGGAGGTTCTGCGAGGGGTCCCGGTGTCCCCTCCTCCTGGCAGTGGCATTCCAGGTCACAGGACTCTTACCTCCGTGCTAGTGGTGGGTGGGAAGGGATTGGGCCACCAGCTCCCCCAGACGCAGGGGAAGAGAGGAAGAAGAGGCCCACAACATCCAAAAAAAGTCACCCCAAGGGGTTTTTTTGGTGCTTCTTCTGCAAAAGCCTTTGCAGGGCAGCCCCCACCCTGAGTGAGATCCCTCACGTGATCCTGGGGTGCTCCAAGGGCCCGGGGAGGGGGAACTGGAGCTGCAGGAGATGGAGGAGTTGAGAGCAGCTGGAGCAGGACAGCCACCTCGGAGGGCACAAATGTCTGCTTTAATGCAGGGAATTCCTGCCTCACAAACCTCTCCTCGGTTCAGGTGGGCACCAGGATGATGGGACGGTTCTGGAGGTTTGTGGAAAGTAGCTGGATACAGGCAGCATTCCGAGGTAACATTCGTGAGAGCTCTGGAAAACGCTTTAACAGGCTGGAATGCAAAAGCCCCATTTTCCTCGGAATGAGGGGATCCTGGAGATATCAACACTCCCTTATCACTGTGGTGGCTGCAGAAGCAGGGGCACCTCATCATGTGCAGCTCTCCAGGGAGAGGACAGCCCATTTTCCCACATTCCACGTCGGTGGAGCCAGCTCCCATCATCCCACACGGATTAAACAGGTGGAGAGGGAAGCCAAGGAGCAGATACAGCATCGAGCTCAGGGAGGGGCAGGTGCTCAGCTTCGAGTGGGTGTGTGAAATAATTTCCCACTGTCCCTGGTTTTCTGCCCATCCCATTCCTGGTTTCTCTGGGAAAAGGCTTCAGCCCACCCAGCGTGCAGAGGCAGCACAGGGGCAGCTGGAGGGATCCCATCCAAGCTGGAGGATTTGCTGACAGTGGGCAGGAACCAAGCCTCTGTTTTTTTCCAAGATGATTGGAAAAACTTGCTCTGGCTCAGGCCTGGCCCTGAAGCTCAGCTCAGCTGATCCAGGCTGGGAGCCTTTGCTCTGCTCTCCCTTGGGAGGACAGGTCCAAGAGCCAATCCCTGTTCCCACCTCAGACAGGGATAGCAGCCTCTGTCCTGCTCCAGTCAGAGCCAGGAATCCCAGAAATCCCGGGGGAAGGGAGACCTTTCAATTTTATCCAGACTAATCTTCAAAGATCTGTGAAATAGCTGGGTTGAGCTGCCTGAGCTCTCCCAAAAAAAGACTCGGTGCCAAGCAGCATGGCCTGGAAAAAACATCTCTGTAAATGATCCCAGATACCCCAGTACATCCCAGTTCCAACCACTTCCCACTTCTCCTGCCAAGAGCTGCTCAGCTGCTCTCTCCACAGATTATCCTACGCGAGCTCAGCCTCCAAACTTCACCACTCGGCACTGCTGGAAATTCGTAGGATCATTTGGGCTGCCTAACTCTGTAGTCCAAAGAAAAGGGTGTGAATTTTCCATCGGCTGGAAAGGCTGGATGCGGTGGGAGAGCCCCACGGGGCATCAGATGAGCTCAGAAGAGCCCTGGGCACAGCCTGTGAGGCTGGATCTCACTGGTGCTCTCCCTGGAGCCTCCCTGGAGGGCACAGCTCACCTGCCACACATCTCCCAGTCATCCAGGAAAAGACATGGACAAGCTGGAAGGAAAGCAGCTTTAGGAAAGTGCCTTGGAAAAAAACTGGGGAAAGGCGAAATGCTTGGGAAGGGGCTGAACGAGCCAGCGCTCCTCTCCTCGCGCCCCAGGAGGGACGGAAGAACGGGACCTGGCGAGCTGCTCCAGCTGCAATTCCTCCCCGGGAATGAAAAAACCAGGAGAGGGCCAATGCCCAGGAATGCGGGATGCAGCCCCAGAGCTGTTTGCGGACAGGATGCTTTTAAAGCCTCGCAGGAGGCTGCGCTGGGGCTTTAATCCCCGGCAGTTCATTTGTACCTCCGAAGGTTTTACTGCTGCCCCATTACCTCAGGGCCCGAGAGGGGCTGGGAGAAACTCAGGAAGTTGGGAATTTCGGGGTGATGGAGTGGAAGGGTTCTGTAGATCCCTTCTGTCTCCAGCGCAGATTTGGGAAAACTCTCGGAGGCTTGAACGCGTCTCCAAACTCGTGCAGCCTCTCAGGCCAAGGGAATTGGGTGGAGATGTGGAGCAGAAGCTCTTGGGAGACCTCGTCTCATTCCTGCTGTCAGGAAGGCCAAAAATCCCAACAGATGAGCTGAAAATAGCCAAAAAAACAAAACAAAACAAAAAAAAAAAAAAAAAAAAACAAAAAAAAAAAACCAAAACAAACAAACAAAAAAAAAAAAACACAAAAAAAAAACCCCAAAAAAAAAACCACCAAAAAACACCAAAAACGGGTGAGATGGGCTTTCCTCGGCTGCCCAAAGGTTTGGGGTCTGCAGCTGAGTGTCTTGGCGGGTTTAGGGGGGTTCACCTTTCCCCACGTCCAGATTCCAGCCCCTGCTCCAGAGATCCTGCGCAAAAACGGAGCCGGAGCCGCAGCCGCGCTCAGCCAAGCTTTTGGCGCAGTCAAGGAGTAACGAGCGGTTTAAATGTCATTAGGAAAGAAATTCCTCTGGGAATTGTGTCGGGACTGTCACACGAGTCCCACTCAAGGCTCATTGACCCCGGTGGGGTGAAGGACATCCCTGCCGAGGGCACTGCGCGCCGCGAGGAGGAGGGAAACTCCCTTGGAAATGCAAATTTCTGTCTTTTGTTGGAGTAATTGGCGCGATCAGAGCGGGCGGAGTGTGAAGAGCAGCCGGGCAGGAGGATCAGCCATAGTCATCCCAGACAAAACCTTTGGGATGCCTCAGGTCCCAGAGGGGACGAGCCCTCATCCCTCATCCCAGTGGAGGACACAGGCAGGATATCCTTCCAAAAATGGGTCAGATTTGAAACAGTGGGGATTTCCAGAATATTTATAAATTTCCCTAAATGCATCAGACTCTGCTTATCCCCATTCCTGCACCTTCCGGGTGAGGTATCATCCTGGAGAGAGGACAAACCAGGCTGCTGGGAAAATGGGAATGGTACAGGAATAAAAGCTGTTTTACAGAAGAGAGGGAAGAGGGCGTGAGGAGGATGTATGGAAAAATTCAGGGAGAACAGAGAACGAAAGAGGAATGGGATAAAGGTGGGAATGGAAGGAAGGGCAGAGAGGAGGAAAGAACCAAAGGGAGAAGAGACAACGTGGGCCAGGCTGAGCCTCTCTCAGGAAGCAGCTGCCCCGAGCCCAGCAGCCCTGCTTCCCTGCCATTCCTTTCCCCTTGCTGAGAAGCTGGAATACCTTTTCCCACCAGCACCATTTTGTTCTGCCCTGGTTTTCCCTCGCCTGCTTTGTTCTTTCCCCCTCCAAGCTCTTGCTGAGGGGAAGTGTTAATTCTTTCCAGGTGCTGTGTCTCGCCATCCTGCCGTTCCGTGCTCTCCCACTTCGTGTTCTCCGGGCAGGCTCTGCTCCATCTCCTCCGGGGCAGCACCCTGGGAGCCCTGAAAACAGGCAGCTCTTCCCAATCCTGAAAAAAAGCCAGACCTGAGGCTGCAGCCTCAGCTGTGCTGCCATTCCTTTGCCGTGCACAATCTGTGCTCAGAACTGAGGGAACACCAGCCACCGGTGGTGACACACAGACTCCCAGCCCACCATCCCAAAGTGCTCGGAAAATCCCAGTGGGGTAAGGGACAGGATGGAGAAGGCCACCTAACCCTCCAGGGCTTCCTGCCCTGAGTCACTTGGGAAGGGAAACCCAATAAAAGAGCACTTAACCAGCTCAGAGCCAGGCAGGAGCTGCCAGCACCTTGGAGCTGGATGTGTTTGCAATTCCTCAGCCTCCTGCCTCACTCCTACAAACTGCCAGGATCCAAAGGTGAAATCCCTGCAGCTGCTCCCGCCGTGGCTGCGGCTCCGTGCAGACATTCCTGGCTCTCGGCACATAAAGCTGCTCCGTGCTCCAGGGCAGCCGTGCCACGGCAGGGACGCTTTACGATGTGTGAGCCTGACTCCAGGTCTGGGATGGGGAGAGGGAGCGGAGCCTCCTTCCAAGGCAGGTGAGCCCTTGGCTTTATTCCTCTCTCCAACACACACCATCAAAGGAGAGGACGGCTCCCGGCTCCTCCTGCAATCCCAGATGGAAATTCATGTGGGGTCAGGCGCGGTGCAGGAGAGAAAAGTCCCAGATGGATCTGGCGGCCAGGACCTTCCCATCCCATCCAAACCCCGGCCCACGGACATCCCCAAAGCACCACTCATTCCAGCCTGAGCCACCAACTCCCCCTCTGAGGGCACATTCCCAGCAAAAAGGGGATCACGGGAAGCCTGGAGAGGGAATAGCTGGCAGCAAGGGCAGCTCCATGGCAGCACCAACCCAGGCAGCAGCAGCCCCAGGCTGGAAGAGCCACCACCTCCAGGAGAAGCGCCAACAGGAGCTTTCCCTGGAATGCGAGCAGATCCACCTCCCACACACCAGAACTCCCAGGGACGTCGTGGTTTTCCATGCTTTGGGGGTTTCGGTGGGTTTTGAAAGCCTGACCTCACTTTGAGAACATGTGTGAAAGTCCAGCCACAGCTGCTCAGGGCAGCATCCAGGAATTCCGCAGCTGGTGCCTCCCAAGATGACTCTGGCACGGCCTCTCCGCCTGCCCCGGGCTCCTGGCAGCCCCCTGGCTGACCACGGCCACTGTCATTTATTAATGCATTAATTACTTTATTGCAGTAGCACCTGCAGGGAGGTCCCCGGACATCTGGGTGCTCCCAGCTGGGTCGGCCCACTCAGCTACAGGTAATCCAGGACATGGAGCTGCCGGGGGATTTTCCCTCTGGAAACACTCCCCAATCCCTCCTGCACTGACGACTGGCATGGAAGAGACAGGTTTGAATCCCCAGGGTAGGAACAAGGTGGTGAAGAGAGGGAGACAGGGAAACTGCCTGGCCAGGTCTGGTGGTAAATATTGGGATATAGAGGAGCACATATCCCGTATATAGGAACGTATCTATAAAAACATCCCAAAGTGAGGGCCTGGCTCCTCCTGCTCCTCTTGCCCAGAGTTATTTCACTGGAGGCTGCTGCCTCCCATTTCCCAGGGCACCCAAAGGGGTGGTGAAGACAACAGCCGTGAGAAGGAGAAACCCCCAGGACAATCCTGAGGAAATCAGGTTCCTGGAAGCAGCGAGCCAGGCTTCTTTCCCAAGCCTGTTTTCCATTTCCTCCCCCTCCTCTGAAATTATCATGGAGAATTTTTCCTCCCCCTCCTCAGTGCCCAGTCTCTAATTGAGAACGCAGCTCTGGAGCCCATGGAGGTGTTATTTTCAGCACAGGGAACAGAGATATCTCCCAGCAGCTGTCAATCCCGCTGACCTGAGCTTCTGTGCAGCCGGCTTTTTTCCCCCCCATCTCTTTCCTTTCCGATGTTTTTTTCCCCTCGCTCCCTTTTTTCCTGCAGCCAAGTTACTGTTTCATTGCTCTCCGCTGGGACTGTGACAAGCGCCGAGCTCCTCGCAGATGACACAGAATAATTGAGATGTCCTTCTGCTGACCTTCAGCGCCTGCCAGCGCTCGCGTCCCTGCTGGGGACGAGGTGACAGCCAAGTGGCACCGTGTGCGCCGTGCCCGTGCTAAGGAGGGACATCCCTGTCCTGGAGTGGGGGGAAGGGAAAAGGGGGAAAATGCCCCCCAGGAATGCAGCAGGAGGGCAGGGAATGCAACCCCGGCAGGAAGGACGGCACCAGGGGCAGCCCCAGCGCCAGGCACAAGTGTGGCCACACGTGTGTCCCCGGCCGCCTGTCACATGTGTGTCCTCATCCACCTTTCACAGATGTGTCCCCATCCACCTGTCACATGTGTGTCCCCATCCACAGGTCACACATGTGTCCCCAGCCACCTGTCACATGTGTGTCCCCATCCACAGGTCACACATGTGTCCCCAGCCACCTGTCACATGGGTGTTCCCATCCACATGTCACACGTGTGTCCGTATCCATCTGCCACATGTGTGGTGCATTCACCTGTCACGTGTCCCCAGTCACCTGTCACAGGTATGTCCCCATCCACTTGCCATGTGTGTGTTTCCATCCACCTGTCACGTGCGTCCCTATTCGCCTGTCACATGTGTCCCCAGACATCTGTCCCATGTGTCCATCTTCACCTGTCACACGTCTCCATCCACCAGTCACATGTATGTCCCCATCCACCTGCCACACGTGTGTCCCCAGTCACCTGTCACATACATGTCCATATCCACCTGTCACACATTTCCCTATCCACCTGTCACACGTGTCCCCATCCACCTGTCACATGTGTGTTTCCATCCACCTGTCACACACGTATGTCCCATCCAGCTGTCACATGTATGTCCCCAGCCACATGTCCCAGGCATGTTCCCATCCACCTATCACACCAATGTATGTCCCCATCCACCTGTCACACATGTCCCCAGCCACATGTCACACCTGTGTCCCCATCCACCTGTCCCGTGTGTGTCCCCATCCACATGTCACACCTGTGTCTCCCCATCCACCTGTCCCGTGTGTGTCCCCATCCACCTTTCACAGACATGTCCCCATCCACAGGTCACACTTGTGTCCCCATCCACAGGTCATACGTGTGTCCCTGGCCACCTGTCACATGGGTGTTCCCATCCACACGTCACATGTGTGTCCATATCCACCCTGTCACGTGTGTCCCCAGTCACCTGTCACAGGTATGTCCCCATCCACTTGTCACATGTGTGTTTCCATCCACCTGTCACGTGTGTCCCTATTCGCCTGTCACACGTCTCCATCCACCAGTCACATGTATGTCCCCATCCACCTGCCACACGTGTGTCCCCAGTCACCTGTCGCATACATGTCCATATCCACCTGACACACATTTCCCTATCCACCTGTCACACGTGTCCCCATCCACCTGTCACATGTGTGTTTCCATCCACCTGTCACACGTGTCCCCATCCACCTGTCACACACGTATGTCCCATCCAGCTGTCACATGTATGTCCCCAGCCACATGTCCCAGGCATGTTCCCATCCACCTATCACACCAATGTATGTCCCCATCCACCTGTCACACATGTCCCCAGCCACATGTCACACCTGTGTCCCCATCCACCTGTCCCGTGTGTGTCCCCATCCACTTTTCACAGACGTGTCCCCAGCCACCTGTCCCCTGTGTGTCCCTGTGCAGCTGTCCCATGTATATCCACATCCATCCCAGCCACCTGTCAGCCGTGTGTCCCCATCCCCCGGGATTCCTGACCCCCCAGGGCCAGGGGGAGCAGCACAAAGACCCCGTTGGTGCCAGTGCTGAAGGGGATGGAGGCGGGGAGCAGGGGATCATTCAATCATGGAACCCCAGAATCCCCGGAGCAGAAAGGGACCCACCAAGATCATCGAATCTTCTCCTGCACAGACACCCCAACAATGCCACCCTGGGCCTGAGAGTGCCATCCAAACGCTCCCGGAGCTCTGGCAGCCTTGGGGCTGTGCCCATTCCCTGGGGAGCCGGGGCAGTGCTTGACAACCCCTGGGAGAGGAACCTTTCCTGATGTTCACCTAAATCTCCCTGACACAGCTGCAGCTGTGCCCTGGGTCCTGTCCCTGGTCACAGGGAGCAGAGATCAATGCTGTCCCTCTGCTTCAGGGGTGCTCCATGGATATTCCAGCAAGAAGCTGGAGGATTCCTAGAGAGTGCGAAGCAGACTCTGTTCCCAGATTGTGCCTTGCCTGGATTTCCAAGGTTGGAGACTGCTGGGATGGGAACATGCAGACTCTGCCACGCTGGGAAGATCCTGGCTCTCCTTCCCAGGGCAGGCCCCTCTCCTGGTGTTAGAAGTCACCTCAAACCAAGGATAGAGGAATTCTTTCTTCCACATCCACTGTATTTGGGTGGGAATCTCCCAGAAGCTCCGGCATCAGGTACTTCCTTCAGTTCCATCGGAGCTGTAGAAGATGAATCCAAGTGCAGGCACAGCCTTGGTCATTCGCAGCTTCTCCAGAGGAAGGAAGAGGAGATAGAGGCTGGTTTAGATTAGGGGAACATTGAAAGGAGCCGGTGCTGTAAGCAAAGAGGGTTGGTGGTTGTTGTTATCACTGCGCCCAGAGATAAGCCCGGAGTGGGGACACAACTTCCAAACAAATGCAAGGAGAGCCAGAGTCACTCCTGGAGAAGTTTATGGTGGGAATAAACACAGTGGGCAAGGGCAGGAGGGAGGGAGATAAGGCTGGATTGGGAGCAGGGAATGGCTCCACTACATCCCCACCACAGGCTTTATCCTGGGATCCTGCAGCCAAGAGGGAAAAGGGAGGAAGGAATCATGTCCATGACCCCGTGCTCCACATCCAGCCCTGAGCAGAGCTTGGGTTGCCTGTTTAAATCTCCACTCCCGGCAGATTTCTCAGTGTCCTTTCAAAACAAAAACAAATTCACTGCAGAAAATACTACGATGAAAGGTTTTGACTTTTCCGGGGAATTTTTTTCCCTTAATTTTTTTTCCAGTCTCTCCTATTCATCCGATTTGGCACTGAGTCCCTGCTAGTTGTGCTTGTCCCCACAGCAATTTGTGGGAAATAGCCCATTGTCCCCCCTTGCTCCCCAGCCTGGCCATGCCAACTTCCATTGTGCTGACAATTGATTCCAGGTGGCTTTTCCTCCCTTTTTTTCCCCTCAGCATATGAAAATGCCTGTACCAAATAAATCTTGGTGACCGGGATGGAGAAACCACCTCTCAGAGCTGTGCTGGCCAGCGGAGCCAAGAGCATTCCCAGGAGTGCTGAGGAGCAGGACAGATTGATGGGAACCTTCCGAAATCCATTAGCTCCAAAACAAACTCTGAGAAGACTGACAAGTCCTGCTCGGCACTGGGAAAGTCAGATGCTGGAAGCTGGAAAAGGAGCACAATGGAAAGACAATTCCAGAAATCCACCCCCCTCCCCCTGCCTAATCCTGGGGAGCAGGCGCAGGAATCCCCAGCAGGGACGCCCCAAGCTGGGAACAGTCACAAGCCATTTTAAGAGCAGTGTCACTCCATAACTCCCTGATCCTAAATGCAGGTGCTGGACCTGTGCTGATCCCAAAAACCTGAGGGACAAGGAACGCTTTGACCCAGCAGTTCCTGGCTCGGGCTCCGCACGAGCGACTTTTAATTCCATTTGTGCTCAGGGGCTGGCCCTGAGATATTCCAAGGAATATCTGTAATGGTTTAAAGGCATTACAAGGTGCTGGAAGTCAAAATGGGAAATGTCTTAATTTTGGCTGGGGACCTTAAAAATACAAGGAAGGTCTTATGTGGGACTCAAGTGTGGAACAGGAAATCTGCTGCCTAAAAAACGGCCGAAAATGGGCTCAACAGAGGTGGAGTGGTGTGGTTTTTATTGGGAAAGGATCTTTTCTCTGCCATTCCAGAGGGAAATGCCAATGCCACCATGGAAATATATACAGGAATTTATAGCGAGGAATTATTTGGTGAATTGTATCAATCAGTGGTCAATGGTCAGGATAATGGCTGCAAAATGCCACTGGAAAAAGGGATGGGGGAGGTACCTGGGTGCTGGGAAACGCTGAGGTCCAACCTGTTCTCATGAGGAGAGCAAAGATCCTTCACTTCAGGGACTGATGAGTGTCAGGAAGGGCAGACTTTCTCCATGGAAAGGGTGGTCAGGCACTGGAAGGGGCTGCCCAGGGTGGTTTGGAGTGCCCATCCCTGGAGGTTTCCCAGGAATTCCTGGATGTGGCACTCAGTGCTGTGGGCTGGTGACAAGGTGGGGATGAGGCACAGGCTGGACTGAATGACCTTGGAGGGCTTTTCCAGCCTCAGGGGTTTGGGGATTCTGGGATTTCACTGCCCTGAGCATCTTGAGAGTCCTTCTTCATGGTTTCTCCTCCTACCCTACCTCCTGCAGAAATAGAGGACCCATCCACAGGGATAGAGGAGTTCATGGAGCGCCCTAATCCCACTCCTGATGTTCCCAGCCCAGCCTGGGCTTGCAGCAAGGAATGGTGATTACCCTGAGCTGACATTTATCCGGAATTTTCTGGCTCACGAGCAGTAAATCAGCCATTGCCGGGAGCATGACCCATCCTGGGAGGACAGCTGGGAATCTGCTGGGGACTGAGGGAGAAAGAGAAGAAAATAGTCAAATTCCACCCCTTTTTGGGATGGCAACAGCACCAGCTGGGACCTGGGGTCACCCCAACATGACTCCAACATCCCCTCCAGGCTCCCTGGGTCGGAGGAGGTGGGAGCAAGAATCCTTCCCCATGCTGAGTCCTTATCAGCCCTTAATTAAAACCTGACAAGAAGATTAACACAGAGAGGGCAGTTTTAATTAACTTAAAATCGAGTTCCATTTCCTGACTGGTCACAGGGCAGAGCCACCCGCAGGTCCCACTGCAGAACCCAACCTGAATGGGGAGGTGGGGAGGGTAGAGGGAGGATCCAAACCTCTCCAGAACCTCCTGCTGCCCTGCCCTGCCCTGCCCGTGCTCATCCTGCTCTCCCCCGGACCCCGAGACAGGTGTGGAGGTGCCGACGGACACTGCTCCCTCTGGGCCCGCTGGAGCGACTTAGAGATGATTTCTTTCCCAGCTGCATTTATTTGTTTGAGTTTAGTTTGTTGGAACTCTCTTCCTGAGGACTCACAAAGCCAAAACCAGTTCTGCCCTTTTTTTTTCCCATGGGAAAAGGCTGGGACAACGTCCAGGGGTAGGTTTTATGTAGCTGGGGCTTAATGCTGGAAGCACACGTTGTCCGTCCATCTATCCATCCCTCTGCCTGTCCATGCTGCTGTTGAGGGATGGAGAAAGGGAAAGCATCCATCAAAACCGTCCCTGTCCCACTCCTCCTGCCCGTTCCAGAGCAAACAGCTGGAGCAGGATGCCCCTCCCTAGGAGAGGCGCGTGGGAAAGGGTGAGTCCAGCCGCCACACGAGACAGGTGAAGGGAAGGCAGGGAGAGAAAAGGCATGGGAATTGGGAATGCTGCCCTTCCCTCCTTGCTTCCGCTGCTTTCGCTTAGCTGCCATGGAATGATGGGCCCCAGATTTGGGAGATGCCAGGAGCCTGGACCATCCCTTGTCAGAGCTGCACCTTCAGCTGCCTCAGCTCTGGATGGTGACGGGGAGGCACAAGCTCAAAGCAGCTCCAAGTACTCCAGGTTCCTGCTGCATGGGGCAGCTTGGGAAGCTCTGGATCACTGGGAATCCCTGAGCAGTGAGTGCAGGGGCACAGGGACACCTGGGATGCCCACAGGGACTTCCCGAAGCACCATCCTGAACCTCCAACCCTCCCATCAGGAACAGCCCCCACGCACCAACCCAGGGTTGCCGTGAACTTTCTCCTCCCATTGTTTGTGCCGTGTCCTCTCGTGCCTCTTCCCACTGATTTCCTGACAACCTTGGGAGGAACAATGCAGCCACCGAGTATTTTTTCCTCTGGATTTTTACAGTCGGGGAGGGAGGAGGAATGAGGGTGCCCTGCTCCAGCTCCCAGCACAGCTCTGAACACTCACAGAGCTGCCAGGTTCACCCACAGGGTTCATCCACAGGGTTCATCCAGGCCTGCTGATTCCAGTGGGAAGACCAAGGCTTGTTTAGATTCATCCATTTCTTTGGAGCATATTCCTTACGAGGTGAGGATGAGGTAGCTCGACTCCGGTGGGATAATCTCATCCATGCTGCAGAGCTCTCCGGAGGCAGGCTCTGCTGGAAAACCCCTTGGTCTCCCTGTACCTTTATTTTTTGCCTGCCTTTACATTCTGTGATGCTCTGAGTTCAGCTGGATGTGATTTAACAACCTGCTGTAGTCCAGTTTTCCATGGAGAGGTTTGGTTGGGGAAGGAAGAGGAAACGTACTCCCAGCTCCCTTACAGATGAGGAGAGTTGGACATCAGGATCTGGATTGGATGAGCCCTGTGAGTCCATTCCAGCTCAGGACTGTCTGTGATAAAAAAGACAGGCCTGGATGAAGGAGCAGGGCAAGGAAGGAGCTTTCCATGAGGCAGCTGATTCCCCCACCCGCTCCGTGCGGCAGCTCCTCCATACCCTCCAAACCCGGGACCAAGGGAGCAGCAGCAACTATCCCAAAACTCCCTTCCCAGCTGTTTTCCATCCTGGCAGGCAGCAAGGGGAAGTCAGACAGCACCTGCCATCCTCCCTTTGACCTCCCTGCTGAAATTCCCAGCAGAGGAGGAAAACTCTCTACTCCAATGCTGTGTTTTGGGCATAACCAGCCCCTTCTCCCTCTTCCTCCGCCTGAGCACTCACTGGCACAAGGCTGTGACTGACACCAGCCCTTGTCACCCCTACCCTATGCCCTAAACCCTTTCATCATCCTTGGGAACCTCCCATCCCCAGCCCGTTGCCACAAGGAGCGGAAGGACGGGAGGCCATGGGAGATGGACAAGCATTTAAAATGTTTAATGGACAGAAACAGCCCATCCCGAGCCGGGGTCCCAACCTCTCGGAATATTTCAGAGGGAAAAGAGAGCCAGCCCCTCCTCCCCCACCTTGTTCCAATCTGGTGTAGGGTTTAAAGGAGGCTCCCCATAGCGAGGAGCTTCAAAGCCTCTGCAGCCCCTCCCTCCGAGTGTCCTCCTGCTTCAGTTCCACCCTCCACATTTCAGGGCCTTTCATCCTTCCTCTTCTTCGTCCTCATCATTAGGAGGTCCCTTCCCCCCATCCCGCCCACTCCCACCCTTGCTGGAGACTGCCTTTGGTCAGGAGCCCAATGGGAACCAGCTGTCAGGCGGAGCTGGGATATCCTGGAGAAAACAGCTTGGAAAAGCCTCCCCGCTGCTTCCCCCTCCACGGCAAAGACAAAACTCCTGCTGCAGAACGGCCCCGCAGATGGAAAAGGCATCCTGCAGGCCACCCTGCCCCTGACCCGCGCGGGTCCCCCGCTGGCGGGGTACCAGGAGCTCCTGGCTCCCTCTGGAATCACCGGCCCATCCTGTTTGTCCTCCTCCAGCCGGCGGGACCCTCCTGACCCCGCAGCAGGAGCGCAGGGCCCTTGTGCCGGAGCATTCCGTGTTAATCCTCCTTTCTGGACTCCTTGCACCTCGCTCCAGCATTGTTCCTCTGAGATGTTCCTGCCCTTGCCGGCCTGGGGGTGGTTGTTGTTTAAACAGCAGCAGCCACACAAGCTGCTGCCTGTCCTGCCTTTCCAGGGTGGTCTGTAATTGCTTCCTGTCCTCTCCAGCAACTGCCTTCATTTGTTTGAGCCTCTGCCTAATCTCAGGACTGGGGGAGTTGGGAATGAAAGAACCTTGGTCCAGGCTCAGGGGTGTTTTCCTGAGCTGGCATGAGCTGGGCCAGTTTTGGAGCTCCTGGTAAAGGTCACGGTCCCAACAGCCAGGAGAAAAGGCTGAACTTAAAGTAACCCGGGCAAGCCAAAAGCTGGCCTTAGCAAAGCTGGAGCCCTGGTTTAGGGCTGGGGTGAGACCACGGCTTCTGTGGTCCTCGGAGGAGGTGGCTGGAGCCCAGGTATGTCCTGGTAGGAGCAGGAGTGGAAAAAGCAATGGGGGAATGGGGGGAGAAATGAAATGTTATTCCTCAGACTTCAGAGCTCCGCTTTTCTTGGTTGTGTTACGGCCTGGGCTGTGCTTGGCGTGGATTTTTTCCAAGGCGGCTCGCACACATCCCGCTGATTTCCCAGCGTGCCGATTCCCCGTCTCTGCGCTGGCCTCTGAGCTCCCATTATCCTGGAGCAGGAAGAGGGATGCTGGGGGCCAGCCCTGAGCAAAGCTGCGCTGTTCAACAGGCTCCAGACCAAACACTCCAACTTTGTGCTCTCCCCCTCGCTCCAAAAAGGCGAACTTCGGCTTTTTGTTGAAATGGGACATGCTGTGGAGAATGGCCTCTTCCAACAGCAGTTTCCTCATGGATAAACTGAAGCTCTTAAAGGAAAACGCTCCAGAGGGTGTTTCCAGAAATAAGAAACATCTTCCAGCGTTGTTCTGCATGGTTTGTCTGGAGAAGGAGACCGGACAGGCATTTTCCCAGGGTCTGGTTTGCGACTGAGGCAAGAGGACAGGAATGAGTGGAACAAGGTGCAGGAATAACCTGCCTTCCACCCCACATCTGACCCTGGCACGTCCCCAGGCTGTGCCACCTCTCCCTCCGCTCCAGCTGTGCCAGCTGGACCCCAGTGTCACATGGCACCCATCGGTGACAAGTGTCCTTGTTGTCCAACGGGTCCCCGCTCTGTGCTGGGGTCTCCAGGACAGACAGCCTGGAACTGAAGCAGCCATGAAACCAAAGACTGAACTGTTCCCACCCTGAACTCCTGTAAATACTTTCCCTGAATGGCTTTCCAAGCTTTTCCTGGTGCAGGAGCCTCTCACACACACATTGCACATCTCTGTGCCTGCTCCGAAGGTGCAGGATGGGGCACGGCATGGATTGGGAATCTCTCATCCTCCTGGCTCATCGGGACTGCCCGAACAGGGTTTGTCAGATCCTATCTTCTTTGTGCCTGCACATGCTTTAGAAGAATGTATGGACACTCCAAGAGGGGAGGTTTAAAACCCCTGGCTGCACACAGCTCCTGCCAGGGGCTCTTCCAAATGCTTCCAATACTTTCCACAGGTGCTGTTCCAAACACTTTGAACGCATCCCATGGGTGCAGCTGCCTTGGGGATGCATCGGGGATGGCCCTTCCCACGCCAGAGCCAAGAGCAATTCCCTGGGCCAGCCTGGCAGGGCTGGATCCAGCTTGGAGGATCCATGTGTTTTACCAGTTCTGAGGTGCCCAGGGTGCGATGCTCACTCTGCTGCAGCCTCTCCAATGCAGCCTGGACCCCTCCTCTACTTCCAGCTTTAGGATCCCTCTCCAACAGCTCTGAGCCCTGCGGGCTCTCTCCCCTTTCCTGCCCTCCTCATGCTTCCAGCAGCTCAGGCCCGCTCCTGCAGAGCTCCAGGTCTGTCCCTTCACAGGGAACACTGGCCAGCGAGGATGACACAGGGGCTGTTCCCTCTGTGCACGAAGAGGAACAAAGCAGGAGCCTCTGCTGGGTGTCCCCCACCATGGGATCCTGGAATGTAACATGTTCCCAGCTCTGTCCCAGCTCTGCTTCTGCTCAGTCTCCTGCTTTCTGGCACCAGGTAGCACCAACATCCCTTCCCTTTCCTCTTATCCTCACCCTCGCTCCTTCCCTGATTGCACTCAGCCTTTAACAGAGCTCTGCTCTCTTTCCTGGCCTCTCCTGCTCCCCTCACAATCCTGGCTGCCAAGAGTTATCTGTTCCCAGAGGGACAACTCTGTGCTGGGATGTACAAAGCAGGGAGGAGCTGGGCTTGGAGGAGAGCTCTCTGTCAGCGGAGCGCAGCTGGGCTGCCGGGGACAATGGGAATGACCATGGGAATTCCCTGCTGTCCTTGTCCGGATCACCTGGGTGTGACCTCAGGTCCAGCTCCAGGTGGAGCCCAGCACTCAGTGCCAGCCCTTCCCCTCACAGATGTCCCCATCCGCTGTGGCACTGCCAGGACAATGCTCCTCAGGGACAAAGGAAGGGGAAGCTGCAGCCCTGGATTGAGGGAAAAGGACAGAGCATCCCTGACAGGCAAGGACCATGTTGCTTTTCTTCTCTCTGTGGCTCTCAGGCTGCCGGGAATGCTGAGGGCTGGCTCAGAGCATTATCCCAGAGGGCTCCAACCCTGCCAAGCCTTTGACGTTGGTGGTCAAGGAATTAACGTGGACTTTCTGAACCAACAAAGAGCTAGAATCTGATGGGTACCAGAAAGAGATGGGGGAGAGAAAAAACAATCCTGGTTCTGATTACCTGGCTTCAAACCCATGGCAATAAACCCAAATTTGGGAAGCAATTAGAAGGGAAGAAGAAGAGCAAGAAGGAAAGGGAGAATGAAAGAATGCCTGGCGGTCTCAAGGCAGCCTTTCAAGGATCAGCATCTGGATGAAAGCCAACATATCAGCTCTAATCTTTGGCTTTTTGTTGGACTTAACAAGGACTTTAAAATGAATCCAGTCGCAACTGACGGGCCCCATATGGATCCCGGTCTGAAATCTCCTTTCCAGCTCAGAATCAAACAGGCTGGGACCACGGAGAGCAGGACAGGAGGTTTCAAAGGGAAAACCAAAGGCGGGAGCGCAGACGTGGCCTCCCACCCGTGCAGGGCGCCCACTCCCACCCAGGGCTGGGCGTGAGGGCACGGGGCTCCGTGTCAGCGCAGGGTCACCGCACACAAGTGGCTTTGTGGCTCCTCAGAGTGGCCGACTGCGATGGTGACGATACGATGGGGACGTTTCCCTTGATGCCACTCAGCCTCCCAGCCTCGCTGTGGCTTCAATTCCATCTGCGTCTGGAGATTGCCGGCGTTTGCTGCCTTTTCTTTCAAACCCCGGTGAAATAAGTGCACAGCTATTTGCCTTCGCGTCAGAAAAAAAACAATTAAAACGCCATCCTTGCCCGCTCGTGCTCTGAGGCTGGCGCATCTCGTCTCCCTAAGCTGCACCAGGATGCGAGAACAAAGGCATCTGACCTGTAGCCATGGCAACCCTCAAATTCTGCACCTTTGCCTTTCGTGCCGAGCTGCCCCTCCCCGCTCTGTGCACTCACATGTCTGTGCGCACTCTCGTTCCCCCCACACTCACACATTGTGTGTGTGTGTGCAACTCACGCTAGGGAGAGGCGTAAAGATGCTGCTCCTGATTCTTCCAAGTGCTCCTGGCTGTGCCCCACACGCCGAGTGAATCCCCGCTCCTCCCTCGGCGGCGTTTGCCTCTCAGGTGCCAGGGCAGGGTTAACTCAAAATCTGCTGCTGGCCACAAGGTAGCACTTGGTTCAAGGGAGAAAGGCGGGTGTGGAGAGCCAAGGGAAGCAGGGGTGCAGTGAGGGATTATCGGATAACACTTGGCACGCCAGGGCTGGGACAGCTGCCCTCTGCCTTTTCCTGGCCACTGCCACCGCCTGAATCCGTCCGTCAGCACGGGGGGAGAGGCACCACATCCCTGAGAAAAGGAACACCGACAAGCATCCCAACCGGAGACTGCGATTGTTCCGAAGGGAAGAGCTGGCTCCGCTGGCTCCTGCTGCCGTGGCACCTGGAGCAGCTCCTGTTTGCACGGGGCTTGTCCTGTGCCAGCCACGAGCGCAGCTGTGGATTTGGGCTCCATGTGCCTTGTAAGGGCTCGGCTCTGGCTGTGGAGGGAGGCACGGAGGGCGCAGAGAGCAGGAGAGGAAGGGGAGATTCCCGCAGAAGGGAGCAGCCCCAGGGTCTCCCGCAGTTTGAGGCTCAGCTGGGCCGTGGAGGCACAGCCAGGCACATGGAGAGGCGTCAGGGAGCAGCTGCTGGGCAGCCTCCTGTCCTTTTCAAAGGCTGCTTCCCAAGGGCTTGTTCTTTGGGAAAAGCTGGCACCACCCACTGTGCCAGGCCCAAAATACTCCCGCTGTTAGAGGAGACTGAAATGTGCATCAAAACCACCCCTGGGTTTGTGGAGACTCTGCAGGAGAGGGGACACATCACCTGGGGCTGGAGCTCCCTCTGAGGGGCAGCTCCAATCTCTGACCAGGGACACAAGGAACGCCTGGAGCCATGCCAGAGCAGGTTCAGGTTGGATTTTAGGGAAGGGTTCTTCCCCTAGAGGGTGATGGGGCACTTGAACAGGCTCCCCAGGGAATGGTCACAGCCCCAAGGCTGCCAGAGCTCCAGCAGCATTTGGACACCGCTCCCAGGGATGCACAGGGTGAGTTTGTTGCAGTGTGTGTGCAGGAACTGGGCTGGGTGATCGCTGTGGGTCCCTTCCAGCTGAGGAATTCCATGATTCCATGAAGTGCATCAGACAGCCCTGTCTGGGTGCCATCAGTGCCTTCTGCTCTAAGGGGGAAAGGACTGGGGGCTTTAACCCTCTTCTCCCTGTATTCACCACCACCACAGATATCCCTGGGGAGAAAGGAAGGACTCCTGGAGAGAGGCAGCTCGGCTCTGTTCCCAGCACACCCAGACCTCCCTGGGGTCAGGCTGGGACTCGGTACCACACTTGGGCAGAGAGGGAACAGCCAAAGCTCTCCGCTTCCTCCTTTAAACACTTCCCGTCATGAGCGTGGCAGGAAAAGCCCGGCTGAGCTGCGCTTACAGATGGGACCGATGCATCCCAGCCCCTCCTGCAGACAGGGAGGGGCTGCTGCTCATTCCCTGCAGCAGGAGGCCCCTGGGCACGGGAGAAGCTCCAGCTCTTCGATGTCAGCACAAAGGCTCCCTCGGGCTCGCACTTTGACCATTATTCCCTGGGAGAAGCCACGTCCTGGGAAAACAAGGAAGGACCAAAATGTTGGATAGACTTGGTGCTCTGCAGTGCGTGGAGACTGCATTTCTCAGCATTCCCACTGCATCCTGGCCCGTGCCAGGAGCCTGGAATGCTGCATCCATCCCTGGAGAGAGGGCTGATCCTTGATGCTCTTCCATCCCGCCAGGAACGGGAATGTCTGAAATCCTCAGCAGGGCATTTGCTGCTCATTGCCAGGCCAGATTTTCCCCAGGCTGGCCAAACTCCCAGGGTGAATGTGGAATGGCTGGGAAGCAGGAGAGCTGATCATGACAGCTCCACCTTCCACGTGCCTCAGTTTCCCAGTTAGAGAAGGACATCCCTGCAGGGGGATGGGATATCCAATTTCTGCACTGACAAGACACACTGGTCTGGTGGGGGTGTCCCTGTCCATGAGGGGGGGCATCCAGCCCAAACCAGTCTGGGATTGTGAGATTCTGTGAAAAGCTCCCATCAGGATGTTAATGGGACTCCCATAGCTCGTTGTAGGGATGTGACCCAGAAGAGGGTCCTGGATAGGCAGGCACAGCTCCCAGCCCAAACTCCAGGGATTGCCTCGCCCTCCGGCATAATCCTGCTCCAATCCCGAGAGCAGGGCTGTCCACAGGTATTCCTGTTGGATTCGCATCCCTTCCTAGGAAGCTTTTTCCTCTGTGACCAAGCGCCTTCCGGAATCCGAGCACCCTGTGTGAGTTCAGACTGAAATGCTGCCTGCATTCCCTGGGAAGATTCCCCACTCCTTCACTTACCCACCCAGGAGTGGCTGAGGACAATTCCACCCCCCAGGCTCTCCTGACTTGCACCCACCCCCAGGGCTCTGGCTCAAGGCACCCCTGGGCTTCCCCTCAAGATTTTATACCTCAAAAGGCGCTTGAGGGATTTGGGCCTCCAGTTCAAATTCCTTGGCCTCCGGAATCAAAGCTTCCAAGCTGTTTGACACATGGGATGAAAGGGGAAGTTGGGAACACAAAATAAAAGGCCCAGCACACCCCGGTTGTTCTGCTGAGCTGAGAAGCTTTGGACACGCCAGGAGAACAGAGGAGCTGTCTTCTCCCTGCCCTCTGCTCCATGACCCGGATTCCTCCACCCCTCCAGCCTCCTCCTCTCCACGGGGAGCGGGTCCGGAGTGAGGAGCATTCCAAACACCCCGCTGGTGCCATGTTTATCCAGCGTGTCCTCCTCACTGAGCTGCTCCAAAGCAGCCCCAGAATTTAAAAAAAAAAAAAAAAAAAAAAAAAAAAAAAAAAAGAAGGAGGGGAAAACAAAGGGAGGAAAGAAATGAACAGTTCGGGCTTTTTTGGCCAGAAAACAGCATTTCTTTTTTTTTTTTTTTTCCTAGGGGAAAAAAAAAAAAAAAAAAAAGAATCCTGCCAGATATTCCCGAGTTTTCAGAGTTAAAGATGTATCTTGATAAAGACAGGGAACTGGATATTTGGTTTATTCCCTTATTTACCTTTAAATAAGACCTGCAAGGCCTGACATTTTGGTTGGAATAATCCTTCCTTATATCGCTGCGCTGGGCCAGAAAAGGAGCAGGATCCATAGCCTCGAGTTCCAAAATCCTGGAGCAAACAATGGAGACGCTCATTTATGGACCCTGGAGTTGTGCTGCAAGGCCAGAGCTTGGCTCCTCTTGGCTGCTGTCTCCCGTTGAAATCCCAGTCCCCAGGGGATGCTGGAAGTTGCTGCTCCCAGTGCTCCAAAGGCATCTCCAGAGGCAGCAGCAGGCACAGCGAGAGCCATCTCCTCAGACACTTGGACAAACTGGGACAGAACATGGATTGCTGGAGCCCTTCTGGGTGTGAAACAGCCACGGCTTTCCAGGAAGCACAGGAAAACGGCTGCTTTGCCAACAAACCCGTGAACAGCATCCATGGCTCCCAGCATTCACCACTGTTAGGGACTCATAAGGATTTTTCCCTAAAGAAAATCCCTCAGACCACCATTAGTTCCATTATCAGCCCCTTATGATTCCCTCATTTAGGACCCGGAACACTCCGGACACAAGAGGTGGAGGTGCCACTCTTTGCTCCATCTATGGGAGTCTCCAGCTTCCAAGAAAATCTCCAAGCCAAATTCCCACACCATGTTGCCAAAAATACTTTGGAGTGTGTCTCGCTGATGTGAAACACTTCTCTGGTATGTTTCCTCCCAACTTCTCCATTTTTTTTTTTGTTGCCAAATGAGGAGGGAACAGAGTCCAGAGAACCTCATTTCCTCCCTGGGGCTGGAGAGGGGCCACTCTCCAGGAAACACAGTTTGGATTTTTCCACAGAGCGGGAGGAGGATCTTCCACAGCGTAAGAACGTTCACCAGGGCCGAGACCAAGGGAAGCTGCTCCTCAAGTACCATGGGATAAACTCAAGGGAACACCTGGAGCTGTGTCAGGGCAGGTTTAGGCTGGATTTTAGGAAAAGGTTTTTCCCCCGAAGGATATCAAGCACTGCCCAGGCTCCCCAGGGAATGGACATGGCCTCAAGACTTCCAGAGATCCGGGAGGGTTTGGACAATGCTCCCAGGGATGCACAGGGTGGGATTGTTGGGATGTGTGTGCAGGGCCGGGGGTTGGACTGGATGATCCCGGTGGGTGCCTTGCAGCTCAGGAGATTCCATGGCTCTGTGACCCCACGGACCCTGCTGGCGTGATTCCAGAGGGCGTCACAGTCCAAAGGCCAGCGCCATGTGTCCGCTCCTCCCTCGCCTTTCCCAGGCACTGAACCAGACCATCATCCCAGTGATTTACCCTGGGATCATCTGCTCCCTGCTTTCTTTCCCTCCCGGTTCTCAGTCGGGCACGACAAGGGTTAATTAATTGCAGGGTGTGCAGAAGCAGGACAGGAGGGGGTACCCTGCTCCTGTCACCCTCTGGGGCACAGGAGCGACTCCCGCCTCCCGGGATGATCCCTGCTGGCAGTGCAGGTCAGGGCTGCGCTTTCCCCTGCGGATCCGGGGGCGTGAATCCAAGTGCCAAGCTGGGTTATGCTGTTAGCACAGGGCTGGGAGTGCCAGGTGGAGCCAGCCAAGGAGTGGGAAGATGTTAGGGAAACTTCTCCCAGCTGTCCCCAGTCCTGCATTCCCATCCCTTGACACACCCTCCCCACATCTGATCCTCAGCATCCACAAAGTTCTGTTCACCTTTCCCTGGGCCAGAGCAATCCCATCCCATTTTCTGGCTTGGCTGTGTCCCTGGAATGTGTTTGTGTGTCTCCTGCCATCCTGCAGCCCCTTCCCAGCCTGCCTGCTGGAACTTTTGCTGGGACAGTGAGCAGGAACACACAGCTCCTGACTGATGTCACCCACTTTGCCACCCAGTTTCACACAGGATTTTTGCCACTGCCTGTGTGTTAAAGTACCTTTTTTCCAGAAAATTTCTGGGTCCATTAATTCCAGAGGCAGGATACCAACCAGTGGGATGAACAACTTCATCCCTGGAGGCTCCATTTGGATTCGCTTTGCCTTGGCAGAGGAAGGCCAACCTCATCTGCCCCCTATTACCCACACCAAAACCATGTGTGAGCTTTTCTTCACTTCGTAGGAGCCAAACAGCTTGGAAAGGGATTTGGAGTTTTATTCACTCACAATATCCCTCCTCCATAATTATCCATGGAATTGCACCACACCAGGCCCTAAACTGATGTTTAATTTCTCTTCCAACAGACCTGTAGCACATCCCTGAAATGCAAATCCCTGCTCCTGGACTGGTTTTGCTGTTCAGTGCCTCCCTTCATCCCCTTGGATTTGAAGCCTTCTTGCTGCTGTTGGATCCACCCCAATTCCCTGGGAGGGATCTGCCGCTTCCCCTTTTTCCTTGCCATTGTTTAGGGTGAGGAACAAACCTCCCGTTTATTGTAAGCACAATATCCTGGCATATCAGGAGATGTGGATGTCTGAGCAAGATCAGAGCTCTCTCCTGCAGTATCCTGGCATCAGAGGAATTCCCAGGACCACTGAGGAGCGACAGGAGCAGCAGGAGCACTGCTGGTCCTTCTCTGCCAGGGAAGGCACTTCCAAAAGAATGTAATGAATCCAGGCTGAGCATTCCTCTGGGAATGGGACAGTTTGGGGGGCAGCAGTCACTCCCCCAGGTTCAGGTGGTCACTCCAGCCTCTGGAATGTGGCAAGGAATGGGCTGCATCCAGCCTTGGTGTCTTTACAAGGTCCTGCACTTCCGTGGATGTTTGACCTTGCTCCAGTTCCTCCCTTCCCACAGGGACATTGAGGGACACAGAGGACCCCGGATCACCCTCTTTGGCAGTGAGAGTTGGCAATGGGTGACAACAGTTGGGTTGCTGGAGTTAAAAAAAAGTGTTTGTTCTCCCTCCCTGCCCAGGATCATCAGGGAAAGCAGGAAAATCCGGAAAATCGGCCGAGAAAAACCCGTTAACAGCAAGATTTGCCAAATAAGTGAGCGCATCCAGTGGCCTGGAAAATGAGCCGGCGAGTGATGGAAGAGCCCTTTCCCAGTTCTGCACACTCAAGGAAACATTTAATACATCTGGAAGGAAAAATCTGCCTTGGCTCCTGCTGCCGGCGTAAATATTTGTGTTCGCAAGTGTTGGCAAATATTTGAGCCATCGATGTTGTTTAACCAAGAGCTTTGTCTCGCAGAGTCCCTCTCCCTGCTCAGGCTCCCCAGGAATCACATCAGCGAGCGGAATCCTCCTGGTGTTTATGAAGGATGGGATCAGACCCTTCCCTTTGTGAGTTAAAGACCGGGCAGGAGCTTACGGAGGTGACCAACAAAGGGCGTCGGAAGTGCTGACAAAGGTCGTGCCCCACATCCGATTGCTTTTGGCACAGATTCCTTTGGGAGATGGGGAATTGAGCCTGAATTTGCAGGCACAGCGCCGTGCTGAAGGATTTTCTTGCCTCCCCAGTAGTTCTTAAGCTTTTATTTGCCATATTCTATGGAAAGGGGAAGAGGAAAGACAATTTGCCTCCTGCCGTGGCCGTGGTTGTTCAGGTCAGATAAGGGAAGATTTGGGGTCCCTCTGTAAAAAACTCCCGCACAAGGGTTTGACGCCTCCACAGCTTCTGAGGGAAGAGATGCAAAGGACAGCAGGAATTGGTGGCCTGAGGATGGAGAAGAGGGACCTTGGCCTCTGGAGCAGGACTGTGACCACAGCTTGGATCTTCCCAACTCTGGGCGTGGAATTGGATGTGTCCCATATTTGGTTTTCATCTTCCTTCAAGGACAAGCTGTGGACTTCCCATTCCTGGAAATGTCCAAGGCCATGTTGCACGGGGCTTGGAGAAACCTAGGATAGTGGAAAGTGGCCCTGTGCATGGTAGAGGGTGGGACTGGATGGGATTTAGGATCTCTTCCAATCCAAACCATTCCGGGAATCCCTGACTATGCTCCATAAACACTCCTTGCAAACTCAGACATGGACCTTGCTAACATTGCCCTGAAGCTGACGGAGAGAATTCCCAGCTGTAATCCTGGCTCAGCGGTGGATGGCAACATCTAAATTGGTGGCAGCTGTTTCTACAGCGACTTTGTGACTTGGCTCTGGGACCTGTCCCCCCCGCGCCCTCTGTCAGTGACAGCATCACTGAGAAATCGTCCCGCTGACAAACAATTAGCAAGAAAGTCCTAAAAAATTCCCAGAGCAGTTTCTTGAGGAGCTTGAGGGGTGCCTTAAAATGCCTTCAAAGCCACTTGTGCCTCAGCCCGGGCCTGGAGAACACACTAAAGATGTTAAACTGGAGAAAAGAAATTACAAACTTATCCCAGCAGGGCCAAAGGAAAATTGCCGTTTCAGACAGATGAGAGCCAGCACGGGGGAATCCCAGAGGAGTGACTGAGGAGTGAACAGCCCTGAAACCACCTCAGCCTCACCCACCCTGGTGAGGACCACAGCAAAGGTGACTTTAAAGGATGAGGGTGACTTTAAAGGACAATGGTGACTTTAAAGGACAATAGTGACTTTAAAGGACAATAGTGACTTTAAGGGAGAAGGACCACACCTGGATTTTTCAGGAGTGAACATGGAGAGCAATACAGGAGGATGCTCCAGGCTCTTCCAGCTGTTTTTTTTCACCGGGAAATGTTCCAGCAAAAAGCCCTCCCCTGCATTTCTAGGTGCTGACCTGGACGGTGCTGTGCCAGGTGAGGCAGCAGGGCCAGCACAGGAGCTGCTGTTGCCGGCCCTGGCTGGCAGCTCCCTCCCAGTTGCTGCATTAACCTCTGAATAAACAAACCTCTGCAAAGGCCTTTCCTAACCCAGCCAAGTCCAAACACAGCCCGCATTCCTCTGACTGTAAACCCCGGGTGCAGGACACGCTCCTGGGAACCAGCTCGCTGTGTTTCCCCTTTGATTCCAACCTCTTGGGAAGATTAAACAGTGTCATCAGCAGGTTAATGCGGAGTGACCTCAGCGGCTCCAAACGTTATTGCCTTGCAAATAACACTGACATTTCCATATCCCTGCCTTGCCCAAGGGTACAGCCGCCACGTTCCAGGTGCTGCGCCGGGAGCGTGCTGGAAGGAAGGAGTGCAGGGAAGGGAAAGGGCTGGGATTTGGCGCTTAGGGATGGGAGAAGGCAGGAAGCTCCCTAAGGAATCAGCCCCAGTCCTCTGGCCGGCCCAGCCGGCAGCTGTCAGTCAGCAGGGAGCTAAAATCCATCCTCCCTGCGCCAGGCTCCTGGGAACAGATGTCTCCTTCTCCTCCTGCTCAGGCTGTTGTGGAAGAGCAGCAGGATCCCAGCTCGTTTCCTGGGCCAGGTCTGGAGGATGAGCCCCTCACCAGAGGTTCGTTTCCCAGCTCGCAGCTGGGTGGCCTGAAAGGGGCTGTGTGTGCCTGGCTGGAATGTGGTGCCACCAGGGCCTGGTGGCAGTGGAGAGACTTCCCAGGGGATCATTGGCACTTCCCTGAGCTCAGGTGGAGAGGGAAGCATGGAGGTGTGATGGAGTGGTGGAGAGGGAAAGGACAGGGACGAGGAGCAGCAGGAAAAGCTCAGGGCAGCGATGCAGGGACTGTCAGTGTCTGTGCTACACCTGCTCCATGTTCTCCCACCACTGCAGCAGCACCAGCCCCTTCAGGCTGAGGAAAACCAGACCGAGCCCCAAATCCTCATCCAGTTTTCCCTGCGGGTGGGCAGACCCTTCCCCACAGCCATCCAACCCCTGTTTCCCAAAGCCTGGCTGTATCCCTGTGGACAAGAACTTCTCTCTCACTGATTTTTCTCTGGTTCTACAGTGAGGTCTCCCATCATCTAAACCCTCCTCCTCCCATGGGCTGCTCTCCCTTGCTCCTCCCAGAGCCCAGAGGCCTGGCTGGATCCTGGCAGAACTCCTGCATTCCCAGGAGCCCGGTGGGCCACCAGCACCTGGGCTGGGCAGGACGAAGCTGCAGGACCCCCTTTGTCAGTGCCAAACCCAGCCCAGGGCAGGGGCTCTGGCAGAGCTCCGTGCTGCTCATCCCCAAGCACTGACAGGGATAAGCGTTTCTGCCCCACAATTCCCCTTCCTGCTCCCAACACCAGGACCTTTTTTGTGTCCCCAGTGGGGTTTTATTGCCCTTTCAGGATGCTGTGAGATGGTGCAGCACCTCACCAGGGGTCCAGTCATTCCCTGAAAAATCCCCTGGGATATTTCTGCTCAGGGGCACCCTGGGCTGAGTTCTGCACCCCTGTGTCACGTCACCCAGCCTCCCAGGGACACAAAGAGTCCCCAGACCTGCCGGAGAGGTGACACCCCCCAGCCACACCCCTGTGTGTCTGGGACAGTCCCTCATCACCCTCCTGCCCCTCCCGGGATGGGGACAGGGCCACACTGGAGCTCCTGAGAAGGAACCCAAGGACACAGAACTGAATTCCAGCTCTTCCCTCAGTGCTCTGACTTTTCTAGGAATGATGCCTCAGGGAGGGTCTGTGTGGTCCAGAAAAAGAAAAGGAGCTCAAACCACGATTGAAATGCCCAAAGTCTGCTCATCAGCCTCCCCAGCATCCCACAGGCCCAGAAGCCAGTGGTTTGAGGACTCAGCTCTCTGGGATCTGAAATAGGAGCTGGGAGCTCTGGGTTCACAGGGGTTCCTTGGGCCTGGCACCAATGGGAACAAGTGTCCCCAAATTTGGTTGTGATCTCCCTGGGGTGCAGGAGGCCTGTGACAGTCACAGGCACTGCCAAGGCTGGTAAGTGACTCTTGGGAGCACAGGAAGGGTCCTGGCTCTCTGGCATCCCGCAGAATCCCAGAGCCGTCAAAGCTGGAAGAGATCCTCAGCATCATCGGTTCCAACACCAACCCAGCCCCACAATCAGCACCCCCAAACCCTGGCCCCAAGAGCCACATCCAGACAGCTCTTGACCACTTCCAGTGACTCCACCACCTCCCTGGGCATCTTATTCCAAGGCCTGACTACTCTTCCAGAGAAAACATTTTTCCTAATATCCAATCTGAAGCTGCCCCGTGTGACTTTTTCATTTCTCACTTGGGACACGGCAGAAGCCATCGACCCCTACCTTGCTGCAATCCCTTTCCAGGTGATTGAGGAGAGCATTGAGGTCCCTCTAAAACCGTGAGGTCCCCCCTGAGCTCCAGCCCTGGCTGGGACCCCAGAGCCAGGTGAATTTGCCTTGTTGTAGGGGTGGGATCACAGGGAAGGAGAAGGAATGGGGCGAGGCTCCTTCCCCTGAGCATCCCAAGCACGACGAGGTTTCTGCAGGAGGCAAAGGAGACTTGGAGCTGTTTGGCCTGGGAGGAGGCGCTGCATCCTGTGGGAGATGAGGGAGACCTGGCCACCCACAGCCCTGGCTCTCCAGGAATCCAGGCTTCCATCTGGCCAAAGCCGTGCCAGAAGCATCGCTCCCATCGCCAGCAGGTCACCACCCCCTTCCCTGCATCTCCCTCCTCCTCTGCTCGCCCTGGAACCAGCTGACTTTTTCCACAACCAGGAAACAATCAAACAACCTCTGGAGCTGCTCCTCCTCCTGCCAGCACGGCCGTCTCCCGGAGCAAAGGATGCTGTCAGTATTCCCAAGGCCTGATGCTGTTCCGTGCTGTTATTCCACCCTCCCGGTGGGGAAAACCCTCCGGGCTGTAAATACCTGGGTTTCCTTAAGTAAATAATCACAGACGATAAAACATCCACCGGGTGTGGGATGGAGGAGGGGGGAGCTGGAATGCGGGCGTGGGGATGCAGGCTCCGTGTGGATGCGGTGCTGGCAGTCCCAGTATGCTCCAGAAGGTGACTGAGAATGCTGGCACCACTGGAGAGCAATTAATGGAAAGCTTTTAAGGGGGCTGTGTGGGGAGAGCGTTCCATCTGCCTGTTTAAAAGAGCTTCGGAAAGAGCAGAGCTGGGAAATGCATCCAGCACAACTCACCCGGATTCCCTGAGAAAGGCTTGGAAGCTGCCCAGCTGTTTCAGGGGGATGAGGAAGAGGAAGATGAGTGATCCCTGAGGAGAGAGAGCTGTTCCTAAAGCTCTGGGGGTGCCCCACTGAGCCCTGGGACCTTCTGAAATGGTGTGAAGAGAGCCCAGCTCTTGTGGGACTCCACTCTGCCACTTTTCCAAGGCCGCTGAGGAAGTTTCTGCCGGAGACAGGCTGTGATCCCGAGTGTCCTGGCTTGCTGCCTGCTCCAGCTATGGGCCCGTGGTGCTGCTGCCTCCCTGCAAAGAGCTCTCTGGCTTTTTATGGCTCACCTGCTCGGGAGACTTCACACGTTCAGAGCCGCAGCTTAAAAACCTGTGGAGAGAAGGGAGGAAGGGAAAAGGGGAAGAGGAGTTCAGCCAGGAGTGAAATACTCAGGAGGTGTTGGAGCCTTGGGCTGGGCCTCATCAAGGTTATCCAGGTCCATCCCAGACTGTGGAAAGGCAGCTGGGGGGATTTGCCCTCGCCAGGATCGCCGGGAGGGAGGCGTGGGGTAACCTGTGGGACTCTTGGGAAGGCCAGGAGGAGTGGGGTGGGATCAGGAAAGGCTCGTGCCAGGCGCAGGTGGGCCTGATGGACAGCTTAGAGCTGCGCCTCGCATTGTGAGCTGGAGGTGGAAGCAGGGCTGAGAGGCTCCTGGAGTCATTTCTCAGTCATTTATTCATCTGTAATTGCCTGTCTGCCTGTCTTGGAGCTAATGACTGGCTGGGAAGATTTGCAGTTGGGTTTGCAGGAGGTAATTACATCCCAATCTCGCTGGATGACTGTGCCTCCAATGAAGATAAACTCCTTGGAGTAGGGCTGCACATGGCAGGGATCAGTTGTATTCCAGAGCCCAGGCATGGCAGGGCAGATAAGGAATGTTTGCGCTGCTATTCTTTATCTGCTGACCTATTAAAAGCTTTTCTGTCTGAAGGGAGTGAGGAGCCACCAAGAGGGCTAATCCCACAGCTCCTCACTCCTGATGGATGAGATTCCGGCCTCCTGGTGAGACTTGATCGCTGGCTTGGGGTTCTGTGGGCGCTCCTGTTCGTGTTTTAGGCAAGGCTGGGTTGGTTTTTGAGCCGCCCCGAGCTGAGCTCTGGGTCAGACTCCAGCATGAAGAGGTTACATAGCCAGAGAAAATCCAGCTGATGCCTGGGAATAAAGCCCCGTCCTGGGGGGGCCAGGGAAGGGGCTGCAGCAGCAGGACACGAGCAGGTACAAGGCTGATGTTTGGAAAAACCCTCTTCCCTGCTCAGCAGGCTTTTGCTTATTCCAGCGGTGCAGGAGAGCACACGAGTTTCCCTCCGTCCCCATCCTCTGGGTGAAGCCTCACTCGAGTTCATCACTTGTCACCAGCTTTGCCACCTGAGGACACTTCTGGAACTTTGGGCGGCCTGATGCCGTCCCAGCCCTGCTGTGGGTGCTGGCAGTGCCTCCGGAGCGCTGGCTGTGCCGTGGGAACATCCCAGGGGACAGGAGGAGCCACCCTCACTCTCCTCAGACCCCTCCCGGCGTGTGACTCCAAACCCCGGCCCAGCTCAGGGAACCAGCCAAAGCTCTGAGGAAATTTCTGGAATATCGGATGGCCGCGTGAAGTCCCAGTCCTGCTGAGGGTCCCGGCTGTGCCGTGGGGACATCCTGGGGGACAGGAGGAGCCACCCTCACTCTCCTCAGGCCTCTCCCAGCGTGTGACTCCAAACCCCGGCCCAGCTCAGGGAACCAGCCAAAGCTCTGAGGAAATTTCTGGAATATCGGATGGCTGCAAGAAGTCGCAGTCCTGCTGAGGGTCCTGGCTGTGCCGTGGGGACATCCCAGGGGACAGGAGGAGCCACCCTCACTCTCCTCAGACCCCTCCCGGCGTGTGACTCCGAACCCCGGCCCAGCTCAGGGAACCAGCCAAAGCTCTGAGGAAATTTCTGGAATATCGGATGGCCGCGTGAAGTCCCAGTCCTGCTGAGGGTCCTGGCTGTGCCGTGGGGACATCCTGGGGGACAGGAGGAGCCACCCTCACTCTCCTCAGACCCCTCCCGGCGTGTGACTCCAAACCCCGGCCCAGCTCAGGGAACCAGCCAAAGCTCTGAGGAAATTTCTGGAATATCGGATGGCCGCGTGAAGTCCCAGTCCTGCTGAGGGTCCCGGCTGTGCCGTGGGGACATCCTGGGGGACAGGAGGAGCCACCCTCACTCTCCTCAGGCCTCTCCCAGCGTGTGACTCCAAACCCCGGGCCAGCCCCGCTCGGAGCACGAGCCAAAGCTCTGAGCTCATCCCTGTCCCAGGGAGCTGCTAAACCCCCTCAAATCTTTCTTGTTCAGCAGCACTTCATATAAATCCCGTAATGTGCGGATCACTCCGGCTGCCAGCGGCTCTGGGGCCGGGGGGAGGGATGGTGGGGGGATTATTGCAGTCCCTGCTCCATTCCCAGCGGATCCCGGGGAACCGCGGGCTGCCAGCAAATGTCTGCAGGATGGAGGCAGGCTGGGACCCCCGGGAATCAGCTGGCAAACGGGATGCACTGGGTATGGATTAGCAACCCATTAGGGCAGAGGCTCAGGGCTGCCTTACTCAAATCCCCCCCCCGGAATGCCGGGATTCCTGCCTTCCATCCTGAGGCTCTGCACAAGGACCAGCATCGCCTCCAGCCTGTGGAACATCAGGGAGGGCTCAGGAACTCGGGAATGTCTCAGTCTTGCTGCTGGAGGAGCCGCAGCCATGCAGGAAGAGCCTCTGGCTATGACTGGACACAATGTCCTGCCTGGTTTTCCCCTTCTTCCAGGGAATCACTGCCTGAGAGGCTTCCGGGAGCAGCATGACCCCAATTCCCCGCTTCCTGCTGTGCCACGGAGTTCATCCTGGTGGCCAGGATGAACTGTAATCTGATTTTTCTCCCTCCAGAAATAATCATCTGGAATTGGTGACAAAGCCCAGCCTGGGGAGAGACTTTTTTGTCCCTGAGGGCTGCTGGATCCATGCTGGGATCATGAGCAGGTTATTGGAGGTGACTGAGAAATTCATAATCTGAAACGGGATATTGGAGTCATCGGTGGAATCCTTCTTCCCACCAGGGAAAACCAAAAAGATCTGGAAGTCTGTGCTCACAGTGAGAGATTTCTGGCTGCAGAGGTCACCTCTGCCATAGGATTCTGGGCTTAAATTTGGGACAGTCGGGTCACCTTCCCCTCAGTCCCTGGGTTTGCACAGCTCAAGTCCCAAATCCTTCAGGACTTCTGTGTGGAGAGTTTTGCAATGGGAGGAACTCCCTGTTGCCACCTACTCGGATCCAGACTGGCAGCGCTTCGAATCCAGTTCAGAATTCCAGGAATGGGCCGTGTTGGGATGGAAAAGAGCAGGAGGAAAATGGAAAGTGCTGCTGTGATGCCATGGAATGTTCAAATAGATCCCTGGCATTCAGGCATTGGGATCAACCCGGCGGCAAGGGATTGAGAAAATTATAACAACATTTTTGCTTCCTGGAAAAGATGGTTTTATCCAAAACAAAACCTTTGCAAAAGGGGGAAAAAATGGAGATAAAAATAGCCCAATGAATCAGCACAGCAGGAAAATTCCGAGCTGGTCATGGAATGAGCGTCAGCATTCCCTGTTTGTGAGTTCCTCACTCACAGTGGGTTTTGTTACAGTATTGGAATGAAATAAAATCACTACGAAAAGTTGCTTTTTAAAAGCTCTTTGTGGTGCTGGTATAAAGCAGAGGCTTCCTGGCAGAACTAAAATCCAAACTCTGGGAGCTTTCTGGATCTGTGTGGGTTTGGGAGAAAGGCAGCAAGGCCAGAAATCCCAGAGAAAATGGGAATCTTCCTGCCTGAGAAGACAGTGGATATTAGGCCTGTCCATCTCCTTCATTTCTTGAATTATTCCTGTATTTCCCTTATTCTTTGGGCAGGTGAGGCAGTGAGGGAGGCTCTGGCTCCTCTCAGCACCGTGGGAATGTGGGAATTGAGCCTTCATTCCTTCCTGGCAAGCCCTGACTGCTGCAGCCACAGAGCCTCCTGGGAATGCTCCTCATCCCAGTGGCAAAGCCAGTCACAAGCCTCACACTAACACAAGCCCAAGACCGGCACTTGAGACTAAACTGAGCTCGGAGGTTCTGCCTCCTGTACATGGGTGAAGCTCGCATTCCAAGGGAGATGTTCCGAGTGTCGGGATGGGCAGGGAATGGAGAAAAGGCAGAAAACTGAGATGTTTTGCTGTTCCTCTGGAAGATTTTATTGCTCTTTTTCACATGATCTTCTTCATTATTTTCTTTTCCCCGGGGGAATGTTGTTCATTTGCTGATGAGCTGACTGGAAAGGGCGAGGATGATCCAGAGGTGCTGGCCTCGCTGACCTGTTGAGTGCTGTTGGTGCCTCAGCTCCCACAGATCCGCAGTGTCCAGTCCCGTGGAGGCAGGACAGGGAGCAGGGGGTGGCACAGGAGGCTGTGGGAAGCTTTAATTACCCCCATTGTCCCCAGTGCCTGAGATCCTAATTGCTAATAAATGTTCCTGCTGAGTAGCTTTTATTTTTCCAGGGCGATGGAATAACAGGGAAAATATGTGAAAGTCCCTGGATTTCTAGAGTGTGTTTTTCTTTCATTTATATTTCCCTAATTATGCTGTCATGGGCTGCTGAAAATTGGACACCCCCCACCCTTTCTTCCCTTCCCAAAAATGACCAAATAAACAGAGCAGGGACAACCTAGCTGGGATAAAGGAGAGGTGGAAGGGGTGGTTCTGTATCCCACTGCAGCTCTGTGGGGCAGCCAGAGCTCTCAGCCGCTGCCTCTGCCCTAGAATTTGGGATCATGGAATCACTGTGGTGACGTGGGCTGGCATTCCCAGGTGGGATCTTCAGTGGAGGTGCTCTGGGACAGGCTTGGCCTCTTTCCAGAGGAACATGGATGAGGTGAAGCTCAGGTGGAGAGTGGCGAGTGGCCAGCTAGGCCCTCTCCTCTCCTCTCCTCTCCTCTCCTCTCCTCTCCTCTCCTCTCCTCTCCTCTCCTCTCCTCTCCTCTCCTCTCCTCTCCTCTCCTCTCCTCTCCTCTCCTTCCCTTGTCTTTTCCCTGACCTCTTTCCTCACCTCTTCCCTTACCTCCTCCCTCTCCTTTAGGACCCACTCTTGCCATGGAAAAGCGCTTCCCCTCCAGTCCTGGGGTACTGTCAGCACACCCTGAGCTGCTCTGCACGTTTTAAATAACATTTCACTGAGCTGAGTGTGTGGTACAGAAACCACAAGTGTGAGGATCCCACAGTCCATAAATATAAAGGAGTGTACAGAGAGAGAGGAGACTCCGGAGGGGGGGCACAACCAGCAGTGGGATCACACCTCAAATCCAGTGTGTTGCAATCCATGTAAACCACAAAGTGCAAAGGAGGTACCATAAACACAAGTCAGGCAGCACAGAGCTCCGGGAAGCCTTTTCCAAGTTTTGGTGTGCCAGGAGCTGGCTTTCGGTCTCCAGAACTCCTGGTTCCTTTTTTCCCCACGTGCAGAAGGCCTGGCACTGGATTGGGTTACTAAAGCATTCCATTCCCGATTCCCACTCACAGAAATCTCTGCTTCCCTGAAAAATCCAAACCACTCCATTTTATTTCTCCTCTTCCCTTCCCCCTGCCCTGGCCAGGCTCTGTCATGTGCCTGGTGGGTTTGTAGCCCATTAGCCGAGGTGCCAAGGGTGCAGAGGCAAATTCCACAAGGTAAATTCCACATGAAGAACCAGGGCTGATGAAGTCAGGAACCTCCCAGGGCTCCTGGACCTGTGTTGTGCCCAGGACAGGGTGACGGAACCACAACCTGTGGCCATTCAGGACACCCTGTGCACAGGTTCCCCAAGGAGTCTGTGGCTGACCCATCCCTGGAAATGTCCAAGGCCAGGTTGGACAGAGCTTGGCGCAACCAGGGATTGTGGAAGATGTCCCTGCCCATGGCAGGAGTGGCTCTGGATGGGATTTAAAATCGCTTCCAACTCAAACCATTCCATGATATGCAGGCCCAAACAGCTTCTGTGATCTCATCCATCTCCTTGCCCTCCACCTCTCCCATCCTCTCCCCTCCAGGATCCTCTCTGGGAAGGTGCTGTGCAGATTTTCCTGCAGAGCTATTAAGTTCCTGCAGTTTCCCTGTGGATCCTATTAGCCAAAGAATTTGCTCCTTTTCCAGAGCTCTTTTTTTACTCATTTAAATGAAAACACTTCAAAATATGTCTATGTACACCTTGGCTTCGAGATGGAATTTCAGGGCTGAGGCAGAGCACGTACATTTCTGCCTTTTTCTACCTCAAACGTTTTCTTATATGCACAAATGTATGAAAAAAACATTAGAGAATTGGATTCCCTCTGTGCACTGGGGTCTCTGAGCAGGCTGCAGCTCTTTCCCAGCTCCAGGAGTCTGGGTTCCTGATGATCCTGCCATCCCTGACCTTTCTGCCCTGTCCTGGCTGTGCAGCCCTGTCTACCACTGCTCCTTCCCCAGCTGAGGAGCCAAACACCCCGGGGTCTAAAGCAGGAACAGATTTATTTCCATGGCTCCAAGCTCAGCCTGCGCGGGGGGTCTCTCAGCAGGTTTGGATGAGCTCCATACAGACCCTGACATCCTCCCATCACGTGCCCAGTGCTGTGATCCAGTCTGTCCCATCATCACTGGATCCCAGGATGGTCTGGGATGGAAGAGACCTTAAAGCTCAACTCATTCCACCCCCTGCCACAGGCAGGGACACCTTCCACTACCCCAGGTTGCCCCAAGCCTTGTCCAGCCTGGCCTTGGACAGGGATCCAGGGATCTATGGGCAGCCAGAGATTCTCTGGAATGCCACTGCCAAGGCCTCACCATCCTCACAGGGCAGGATTCCTTCCCAATATCCCACCCAACCCTGCCCTCCGGCACTGGGAAGCCGTTCCCTCCTGCAGCCCCTGTGTCACCACACCACCTCTCTCCATCCCAAGTCCTTCCTCCCACCACAGGCCCTGGCTGTCAGCATCCCTCGCATCCCATCTCCTCCGTGTCGCTTCCCCTCTCCTCCTCCTCCCTTCCAGCGCTCCCGGGGCTCCCTGCTGCCGCCTGTGCCCGGCAAGAACGCTCTGGCTGCGCTGCCCTCAAGCTCCCCTTGAGCTCCGAGTGGGGAGGCTCTTGTGGCTGGCCAGTGGATGCAGAAGGACTTCGTGAGAGGTGCTGGCGGTGCCAGGAATCTCATTACAGCCCCCGACCAGGCACGGCAGGCTTGGAGCTGAGGGAGCGGCTCCCAGGGGATGGAGGAGACCCCGGGAGCTCCCGGGATCCCAAACCTCTCAAGACAGGAACCCACTGCCAGGTTTTGTGCAGGCTGGGAGAACAGGGCAGGAGCAGAGCCAAGGCAGAGCCCAGCTCATCCCTAACACTCCCTCTGCCTCTCCATCGGGATTGAAGGAGTTTCCAGCCGGCCAAGCGCTGGAGGGTGGAGTTGCTGCCCCATCCCGGCTGGGCCGCTAAGAGTTAATATCGGGGCCGGGCAGAGAATCCATCTCCATTTCAATGCTTCGTTAAGAGTTTTGTGGTGAAACAAAGCAAAGCCATCCAAGTTTGGTGACAATTTTCCCACAGTCATCCGCGGCTCTGATTCATTTTCAGCCCCAGATTGGAGTGGTAATGGCCCGACCACAGAACATTTCCTGGGGATTAATCACGGCTGGGAAAGGGCTGCAAGCTCCGAGCTGCGCTCCAGGGGCCCTCAGATTGTCCTTCTGTGTCAGGAATTAGCGGCTGCTGAGGTCACACTCCCGCTCTGCCACCGCCGCTGCAATTATAACCCAATTCCTGCTAATTACCAGCAGGTTCAGACATCAAGGTGCCGGGACCGCGCAGCAAAGCCCAGATCCTGCCCTGTCATTCCCGGCTAGCTGCCGCTTCCAGGGCATCGGCAGGCGTGGAGATCCGCGGGGAATCTCTTAGGCGCTTCCCTGTGGTCCCTCTCTTTGTGCTTTGTGACACCTGCGCTCTCAGGCGACGGACGGACGGATGGATGGATGGACGGACGGACGGACGGACGGACGGACGGATGGATGGATGGATCAGGCTTCTTTCTTCCCAAAGCCTGCAGAACATCCCCAGGTTTCAGACACCCCATTTTCCTTCCAGGGAGTGAGTCAAGCCTGGAAAAGCAAATCCCAGGACATCATCCAATCAAAAGCCTTTTTTTTTTTTTTTTTTTTTCCACTCACAACCAAAAATTTCCTGGTCAGAGCCGGCGTGGGAAGGGCTGGCTCCAAGGGCTGGCTCCCGGTCACCACGCTGGGTGTGAGGCCCCGTTTTCCACTGCTCCTCCAGCTCAGGGAAATATTCATCCGGGTTCCATCCAGTTCCTGATGGGAAGAGCAGCCTCTGGCACAGGAGCTGCCCATCACTCCTGGGAGCTGTGGGACCCCTCGCTGGGCACTGCAGCTGCCTCCCCACCCCGTGGGATGCTCTGAGGCTGTGGGGAAGGGACGGGTTCTCCACTCCACCTTTTCTACCTCCAGCTGCATGCAACAGGAAAAAAAAACATCCCGGGAAAGGGACCTCACAGGGTGATCCTGAGCTAATTCAGGCTCGTTTTAGAAACACAAAATGCCAGGGGGAAGAGAGAATTTGTGCCCGTCCCAGCCGAGCACCAGCACTGGCACCGGTACCAACACCAGAATCAGCACCAGCACCAAAACCAGGCCCAGAACCAGCACCAGATCCAGCACCAGATCAGAACCAACACCAGCACCACCTTCAGATCCAGCCCCAGCCCTGCTCCGTGCCCGCAGCTGGCTCTGGCTGTGGGTGACACTGCTGTCCCCATCCCTCTCCCACATATCTGCCACTGGCTGCAAGGTGCAGCCAAGTTTCCAGGCCTGGCTTCCCCAAGGAGCTGGAGAAAGGGGAGCCAGCACATCCCCCTTTCCCCAGCCTCCAGCCCTGCCTGGGCACTGTGGCTGCGCAGCAAGGAAGTTTTGGGCTCTAATCGCTCTTTGCTGCCTTGTTTTGCACGAGAATTAAACACCTGTCTTTTGAAGGCTCCTTCTGGTTGCTGGGAACATTCCCCAGTGCTGTGTCCCCCTTTAATTTCCTCCGGCAGCGCTGCCTCCCATCACCCTTCCCATTTCCACGGCATCGCAGCACACCGGTACCTGCATCCACCTCTTGTGCCGGGGCTTTGAAGTTGAAATTCCATCTCCCTGCATGATCAAATCTTTGATTTCTGATTAAAGCTGTCAAAGAAACAGTTTCCTGCCTGCTGAAAATTCAGATTTCAAATAAAATAAAAGGACAAAATCTGCATTGGGCTAAAACATAAAAATACCTTTTCCATGGAGCTAAGAAAGGAAAACAGCGTCAGCACAGGTTGGTCCCGGCGTTTTATCTCGGCTGCAGCCTTTGCTTTCCCTCCTTCCACTTCTTTTGTTATGATTGGCATATTTTTGGAAATATGAGCCAGTGTTAAGCGAGAAGACAAGGAAATTTTCACTTTTGGAGCAGCAAAACAAAATCATCCTGAAAAAAATGTATAAATGTGTGGGCAGGCTTCTTCTTCTTCTTCTTTTTTTTTTTTTTTCTTTTTTTCCCCTCCCAACTTTTGGAATTGAAATTGTCCCATCAAAACCTGCCCTAAGGAATGAGTGAGTAAATAAATAGATAAATGTTTAATCCAGCAAGAACAAGAACGATTATTACGTTCCCAGGGATCTCCCTGATGGACACCTCGGCAGATGTTCCCCTCCCACCTGGCACATCCTTCCCAGCACAAACAGTGGGCCCGAAAGGGAGAAAAAAGAGAAAAAGTCAAGTTCAAAAATCCATCTGGGAGCTTAAACGAGAAGCTTGACACTGTCAGAACAGCCTAGATGGAAAAAAATATCCCTTTTCCATGGCATGGAATGTGTTCCTTCATCAGGAGGCTGCACACATGTGGGAAGTGAATGTGTGGATGAGGGAAGTGCTGGGGTAACAGATCCTGCTGTGCCGGGGAGCGTCTGGTTTGGGAAGGTTGGGGGATCTAGTGCTGAGGTTTTATGGATTGTTGCTTCCCATGCCTTAAATCTCTGGTGTGGGAGCAGCCAGCCCAGGAAGGAATGTTTGTAGCCAGCCCTGGCATGGGAATGAGGAGGATGAATCCAAGGATTTGAGGGATGAGTGCTGCTCAGGAGGGGGTCAAAGACAGGGGATTTTCCGACGATGGCACAGGCAGCTGTGGAGTTATGGGGTGGGGATGGGTGGCAGGGCTGTCACTGCTCCCTCAGGACATCCTGCTCTCCTCCCACTGTCCTGGTCACAGGGACAGCCTGGCAAAGCCATTCCTCTGTCCCCTGCAGCCACCGGGATTGAGCAGAGCGGGGAAAGCAAAGAAAAATCCAAAGGCATCCAGACACTCCAGATCTGGGGGTTGAAGTGGGTAGGAAATCCTCTCCCAGTCTTTGGGTATAGAACCGGGACACAAACCATTTCCGCAGTCTTTGGGAGTAGAACTGGCAGACGAACCCTTCATCCAAATCTTTGGGAACGGAATTAGCGGAAAAACCCTTTCTCCAATCTTTGGGTGTCAAGTCGGGAGACAAGCCCCTTCTCCAGCCTTTGGGAGTAGAACAAGGACACAAGCCCTTTCCCCACCCTCGGCACCCTCCCCACGTCCCCCGTCCCCAGCAGGCTCCGTGGCCCAGGTGCCCACGGGGCTGTGTTCCCAACTCCTGGGTTTAATCTCCGCATTTATGGGCCACGTGCGTTTATTTAACAGGTCTGGCCCGAGCGGCAGCGTGTGCCAAGAAGGAACAATCACCCCTCATTTCCCAGCTGTGACATCATCAGCTCATATTTCACGGATATGATGTCACTGCTGCGCAATAGGACTCGGGGTTTTCAAAAGGTTTTTATTAATGCTGAGGCTTTTTTTGGGTGGGTTTTTTTTTCTTTTTTTTTTTTTTTTTCTTTTTTTTTTTTCCTCTGGTCTGGCCAGAACATCTGGAGCTGGGAAACTTCAGAGTCCGGAATATTCAGGAGTTGGAGCAGACAGAATTCCAACCCGCAGGACTTCTGGGAGTGAAGGAGGACAGATAACGACGACCCAGGAGTCACAACCAACTGCCGGAAAATCTAAGAGCAGCAGGAAGGGGGGTGAGGCAGGAGGGGTGGGGGGCTGTGGACGTGTCCTCACCCTCCGTGAGCAGGCCGGGGACACCAGGCTGGGGAGGAGATACTGTAGAGCCACACCTGGGATGGTGGCAGAGGATGAGTGACGCTTCCAGGGTGGAGAGAGGTCCAACCCTCTGCTTTTCCAGAATAAAAGGATTTTTACAGCCTCATGGAAAACCTGGAAAGCTGGGAAGGGGGGAGGGGAGAGGATTCTGGGGGAGAGGGTCTGCTGGGCAGGCAGCACGGACTGGGGACAGGGGACAGGAGTCTTGGGAAGGTGCAGCAGGCCAGGACAGGGCTGTGTGTCCAGCGTTGCTCTGCAGGATTGGGGAGCACCCCCTGTGGCACCTGGCAGTGGGATGAGCATCCCTTGGGATGCCTGGCACCCTCCCAGGATCCCATCCTTCACCCCGTACCTCACAGGGCCTCAGGTGCCTCCCTCTCACAGAATTCCCACTGCTGAAAGCTGTGGGACACCTGGAGCTGGAACAAGGTGCTGAAAGGACTGGGGTGACCATTCCTCAGAATTCCCTCATTAATCCACCCCAGCTGCATCCCTTTGGGGTTCCCTTCCCAGCAGCCCTCATGTGAGAGAGCACAAGAATTCCCAGACAATGGAAATGCTTTTTCCATGAGCCTTCGCAGCAGAAGCCGGAACGTTAAACTCGGCTGTCGGGAGAATCCCACGGAACTGATGTCACCACGCTGCAAGCAGTGGGTCCCCTGCCACGTGCCAGTCCCAGAAAATGTCATTCCCTGGTTCTGAGTGAGGAGGGGCCTAGAAATAGGAGGAATTCTGCTGCTCCTTTCCGTCTTGCCAGGCCTGTTGTAACCCATTTTTCCAGCTGCACCAGCGGACTGCAATATTTTATAAATTCCTCAGAAGTTCCACGTGAGCCTGGAGCCTCTTCCAAGGGAGCCTGGGCAGCTCTGGTGGCTGCACCGAGGAGAGAAAGGCTGGAGAATGAAGGCTGACAAGAGATGAGATAAACTGGTCAGATCAAAGGCTGACAGCAATAATTGTACACGGCGTTGCTGTGCAAAGCTAATTTAGACACAGATGAGCCCATGACAGACTCACTGGAGGGTGGCAGACGAGCGGGGAATGGAGAGCACTTCATTTATCCTCCCTGGAAGTGGTGGGGGAGCGCAGGGAGCCGGAGGCTGGTGCGGCTTCTCCCTCTCTCTCTCCCTTTCCAAGTTATCAAACTTTATCTGGTTCCTTTGCTGCAAATTAGAGAGTAAAGACAGAGAAGGAAAAACACTGAATCCATCAAGGCTCCTGCTTGTTTCGCAGCCTATGAGGGAGAAGTCAGGATGATTTACTGGGAACTTGGAAGGTGCTGGAATGGATTGTCCGGAGAAACTGTGGCTGGCCCATCTCTGGAAGTGTCCAAAGCCAGGTTGGATGGCGCTTGGAGCAACCTGGGATGGTGGGAGGTGTCCCTGCCCATGGCAGAGCGTGGGACACTCTGGATGAGCGTTAAGGTTGTTTCCAATCCAAACCACTCTGGGATTCTGGGAATCTGCGGTTCTGCAAAACAGGGCCTTGATTTTCTCCTGCAAAGCCCAGCAAAGCACCACATTTTCACACCATGTGCGGCTTCTGCTCTGCTTATAAATCAAACCAGAGCCATGGTTCCTCCCTCTGCTTTTTTCCTAGCTAACTCAGACAACTGGGAATTGGAGGAGTTTCTCCTTCTGGTGGTGTTCAGGCTTGCCTGCTGCTTTGGGTCTCCATAAAGGAACCCTCTCCCGGTTTCTCTGTCACCTTCCCTCTGCTCTTCCCATCCCTGGCAGGAACCAAGCCCTGGAGATGCAAACCCCGTCTCCCACACACAACACCTGCACCATACAGGTCCCACAGCACAGTGGGGTCCCTGTACCCACCCAAGCACCCCAGCCCTGGAGATCCTGCTGTTCCCAGCCCTCAGGAAGCTCCAGGCTGGGAAAACAGCCGGATGCAGCCACCGGCGCAGGCTGGCAGACGAGGGAGTAACCGAAGGGAGAAGAATTTTCACTTCATATTTTATGCAAAACTGGCACTTTCAGCCCAAGAAGAAACGCTGCGGCCACCCTTCCCCCCTAGCAGAGGCAGATCCATCCCGGTGGGAGCAGCCAGCGATCCCTGATCCCATTCCCGTTCCATGGGCGAGCTCGGCCCTGCCCTGCTCCCGTGCCCAGCCCGGCTGGCTGCGCTTGCAGCTGCCAGAACAATGGGAACAATCCCAACGAACCCCCTCCTTTTCCCGGGAATACTGCGGGCTCTTGGCAGCGCCTTGGCGCACAATTAGCATTTCTCGTCAGGCGGGGGAGCGCAGATTGCAGGCGCTGCGGAGTGTTTTGCACAACAGACTGAGCCCGATATGGCCCTGCCTGGACCCGCTGCTAAAAGCAGCTTCCCAGCAGTAGAGACCCAGCAGGGCTCCCACGGCTCCCCCGCTCCGACTAGGGGCAAGGACTCGCCCTTTCCTTGTTCAAGGGAAAAAGATGGGATGCTGGTGGGAAATCCAGGCTGGGAAAAAGGGCTGGGACTGACAGGGAGCTCAAAGGTCAGGCACACACAGAGCCATAGGATGGTTTGGGTTGGAAGGGGCCCTAAATCCCATCTAATCCCATCACTTGCCACGGGCAGGGACACCTTCCACTATCCCAGGTTGTTCCAAGCCCCACCCAGCCTGGCCCTGGACACTTTCAGGGGTGGGGAAGCCACCACTTCTCTGGACAGTCTATTCCAGCACTTGCCCACCCTCCCAGGGAAGAATTCCTTCCTAACATCCTATCCAAATATCCCCTCCTGTAGTTTAAAACCATTCCAGTGTATCTAGGGGTTCACAGGGGGTGATACACCCTTTCCAGGCCAGGAGAGGATGGACCTCCACTGGCTGACGCCGCCTGTGATCCTCCTCAGCTGCCAGTGCCGAGGAACCTGTGCTGACCCTGCTGCCAGCGCCAGCCCTCGAGGGTCACACCTCGTGTCACGCAGTGACACCACGAAGGCTCTGGCAGCCGCTCAGCTGGTGCCTGGTCACCTGTTAAACCACAACAGCCCAAGCTCACACTGCAGCCTCAAAGCTCCGCTTTGGAAGGATCCCCAAAGCCGTGCCTGTCCGGAGAGGCTGGATTGGTAAATCCAGGGAATGCCAGGCTCGCATCCCTTGTTAAACGCAGTCCAGCCCGTGGACAGTAGCGTGCCGTGATTAATTGCTGTGCTTAAAAACTCCTATTTATAGACACGCTGCAACTGCTGTGCCAGGGATACTGCAGCCAGAGGCTCCTCCTCCAGCAGCTCCCAGGGCTCAGCAGCTGATCCCACAGCCTCGGGCTGCTGGGATGCGGAGCAGCTCAGCTCCTTATCCAGCCAGTGGTTCCCTCCCCTCCTTGTCCTGGTAACCCGCGGTGCACGGGGATCCCACCGGCCTCCCTGACCTCAGTGGTGATGCTGTGGATGTGGTTGGATGCTGCGGATGCCGTTGGATGCTGTGGATGTGGTTGGATGCTGAGGATGCCGTTGGATGCTGCCGGATCCCTACAGGGCTAATGAGCTTTAGCTGGAGCTTGGCACCTGCAGCGACGTGGGAACAGGACCCGGAGGCACAAGTGCTCCTTGATCTCACCTCACCCCAGAGCCAGCACTGGAGTCCGTCCGGCAGTCCTTGATTCCCTGGGAGGCTCCAGGCCTTGCCCCAGGCTTCCCTGGGCTTTGCCTGTGCTGCTGCCTGGGAAATGAGCTGTTGGAGATCCAGATTTCAGCTGGGAGAAGTGGTTGGGAAGGAAGTCCTTGGGTAGCAATGTTCCCCATCCAACAGGTTTCCTACCCTGCAAGCAGTTCCCTTTACCCGACAAACAAAAAAGGAAATCCTGCTTTTATTTTCATGGGAGCCCCAGCTCTTATCAACATCGAGGGGCCGAGCAGGGAGGGCTCAGGGATATTGCTGCCACCAGCACCCCACTACACAGGGCATCCCACTGCCCAGATGCTGCTGAGAGCATCCCACCAACAGGAGAATCCCACTGACAGGAGAATCCCACCAACAGGAGTATCCCACTGACAGGAGCATCCCACTCTTTTGGAGTATCCCACCGACAGGAGAATCCCACCGACAGGAGCATCCCACTGACCACAGCATCCCACCGACACGAGCATCCCACTGACAGGAGCATCCCACTGAACACAGCATCCCACTGATCACAGCATCCCACTCTTATGGAGCATCCCACTGACAGGAGCATCCTGCCAACAGGAGCATCCCACTCTTATGGAGGAGCATCCTCCCTCCTCTCTTTACCCGTTCCCCTCTTCCAGCCCCACATTTGGGCAGTGTTGGGACAGGCTGGAGGTGGGGATGAGAGCAGCTCCTTGACCACACGGAGCAACCCGTGGCAGCCCCATCCAGCTGTGGATTTTTCCTCTGCCAGGAGCCTCCCAGCCCTTCCATGGGCAGTCACAGCTCTCCTGTCTGGGGGCTCCTGAGCTGCATTCCCACCCTGCGGGTTTGTGGTGGAGATATATCCCGAGTTTGTGCTGTTTGGGATGTGAACGTGTCTGGTGGGGAGTGATCCCCCCCGCGTCCACACTCACGCACACAGGGGGAGCCGAGGGGAGGGAGCATTTCCACACGGACACAAAACAATCCCTATTTGTCTCCAAGACAGACCCCACCGTTGGGTTTCCTGGGGTCACGCAGCTGCAGGAACATGTGGAAAAGAAATGTCTCTCCGCACAGCGCTGGACATTCGTGTAATTCAATCTATTGCTCCCGTGTGCAAGAAATCCACCAAAGTGGCCCCATTCCAAACGGCAGGAAATGCAGAGTGTCAGGGACAGAGGCAAATCCTCTCCCAATCCAGGGCTTTATTTTATTTAATTGGGTTGGACTGGGAGAGGCGAGGGAGTTTGTGTGGGGCTGGAGGAGGCAGCAGCACGGGCTGGGGACGTCCCACTGTCCCTTTCTGTGGTCACACATCACCAGTGGCCTGAAATGGCTGAGGAGGTGCCACGGGGACCTTGAGGTGACAGGACAAGCTCACCTGGCCCCCAGTGCAGAGGTGTCTGCAAGTTCCTGCCATCCCCAAAATCCCTGCCACGTCCTCCCGAAGAAGTTCATGGTGAATTTCCACATGACCACCGGCACAATAAAGCATTTCCCCTGGGATTTCTGTGCCCAGGGATCACCCTCTCCCTGCAGACCTTCACCCCAACACCTGGGCTCCCTGAGGAGCTGAGGTGCCAAGCTCCAGTTAAATCCAGTTTGATTCCCAGGAACTCTTCTCCAGGATGTGAGCCGAGGTTACCTCAGCTGAGCCTTAAATGGATTTTTCCGTTAAGAGAGGATTTTTTTGGTCTTGTTTTATTGAAAAGGAATTTGCAGTAATTAGCTCTTACAGGGGATTTCACTGTTCTCTCTCCTCCTCTAAAGCATAAAACACTTATTACAACACATTGTTTAACGTGATCTCCACTCCCAGGGATTTTTCTTTCCTCCTCTGATGATCCAGCCCTGCCTTTGGACTTCAATGCTCTAAATCTTCCTGCAGCCCTGAGCCATGCCCTGATCCCTCTGCCTGGATCCACATTTATCTTTTCCCCCCTAGTCCTTGGTGCAGCTGGAGATGAGAGAGCTGGGAAAAGAAAGCTTTTTTTTTTTTTTTTTTTTTCTCCCATTTCCCCTGATTTATTGGATTCTTGTTGGGCAGAACATTCCATGTCTGCTTCCAGGGGCATCCGGAGAGCGGCTGCCCCTCACTGAGGCATGGAGTGCAGATTTTCCCTGCAGGCCTCTGTCCCTCCCAGTGCCTTCACCTGTGTTAGGCTGGGCTTTGTTTAGGCTGTTGGTCTTCGTCTTCCTCCTTGGAGAGCGGGCTGGGAGCGGAGCCGGGAGCGGAGCCGGGGCCACAGCGATCAAACCCAGGTTCGGACACACCAGGTTGTCCCTCCTGCTCTGGGTTAGCGACATTCCCTGATCCCTGTGCTGCCCTGCCGGCAAGATTTCCCTGCTGTTCAGCCAGTGTTTTCCTGTTCTCATTCCCATGCTTTTCCACCACTCGTTACAGTCCCTGGGCTGACCCAAAACCTCCCTTGCTCTCCCTCCCACCACCATCGTGATTTGAGCCTGGAGGAGGCTCCCGATGGCTCCCCATCATTCCCAGAACAGGCTCCCGACGGCTCTCCATCGCTCCCACCATGGGTGGAGACGGATTTTCCCTCGTGAGGGTGTTCAATCTGCTCCCGGTCCGTGTCAGCTTTGTCTGAGCCCGAGATTAAACCGCAGCGTGCTCGAGTGCTTGTTCTCATCGCCGTCACGCCGCCCCTTTAAAGTCGCCGTGCAAATCCTGCCCTGCAGCTCCTGGGCTGTGTGTGCTGCTGCTTCTCCTCTGAACTCCCTCCAAGCCATCAGCAGCGCTCCAGCGGCAGCGCAGGTGCAGCTGCGGGAGCCTTTGCCAAGAGCCTCCGGTTCTGCATCGTGCCCCGGGCAGGGGGACCACGGCCAGGACCCTGGGGGGACGCAGCGACAGCGCCGGTGCCAGCCCCGGTGCCACCCCACACGAGGATCACTCGCCAGGGCCATTCCAGACAAAGCCACGCTGATAACAGCTCCTCTGGCTGCTCTGTCAGCTCCCATTAGAGGCCTGGGGAAGCAGCCCTTCCCGAGGCTTTGCGGGATAATTTGTGTGTTTAATACACCTCAAACCCACGTTAGGCTGCAGTTAAGGCAGGGGGAGGGAGCCGGAGCAGAGGAGATGCCGACCTCCCGCTGCCTGCTCAGATCCTGCCGCTTTCTGTGCCGATGGAGGATGCCAGGGAAGCTGGAATCAGAGGCAAAAGCGTAATTTGTCGTTTGCGAGTCTGAGCCGAAGGCTGGGCTGGTGGGGAGAGAAATGGGAGAGCTGGGAGCTCCTCACGGGAAATTACCATTGAATGAGCCGAGCAGAGCCGAGCTGAGCTGAGCTGAGCTGAGCTGAGCTGAGCTGAGCTGAGCCTAGCCCAGCCAAGCTGAGCATCCCCACTCACTGGCAGCAGCTGATCCAGGCTGGTGGCTGGGAGACAGGGACACGGAACTGTGGGATGGCAAGAGAGGATCCCACAGCCCGGCAGAGCTGTCCCACAGGTCACTGCAAGGAAGCTGCTGCAGCCCAGGCCGAGGCCCAGCTCCACACTCCATCCAGGGAATAGCAAATTCCTTTTTCTGACACCACCAGGTCATTTTCCTTTGCCTAGTTAAAGCTTTAGTTGTGCGCAGCTGGTAGAGAAAGTGAAGGGGGAGCAGCTCATCCCACTTCAGCCCTCGTAGGAGTCAGAGTTTGGGGCGCACACAGGTGTTTAACCCATCCCATTGGAAAACAGGCCCCCACCCCCAGTGACACAACCATGAGGAGCCCACAGATCCGTCCTCATTCCAGCCAACACGAGCCCTGCACCACGGCAGGAATTGGGAACTGCTGGGAAAGGCTTTGGTGAGTCCTGCAGCGGGATTTACTCCCTGAGCTCGACGCCAACCCAGGTCTCATTGCTGCCAGAAGGGATCTGCCCGCTCTTTTCTCCCACCCAGGACAGGGAACACTGAGCGTGACCCACATGTCCCCATGGGCAGAACCAGAGCCACAGCTCCGTCTCTGGTGGCCTTCCCACATGGACCTGGCAGATGTCCGTGGTGTGTGGGAAGGACAGGGACAGGGATCCTCGGAGGTGGGAATGGCACAGTTCTCCCCGCACCAGGCAGGAGGGATTTCTGCAGGAATAAACTGAATCCCCCAGATTAAATGTGTTTCAAAGCTAATCAGAAGGAGCAGTGTGTGGGAGCCAGGCATCCTCAGAACTGTCAGCAACGTTCCGTTTTTCCTCAGGGCCTGCTTCAGAGGATGCCAGCTCCTTCCTTATCATCCCTGTTTAGCTGGGTGGGAATTCGCCTCGGGCATAGCCGCTGCAGATTTCCAGGAGCACACGAGAGTCTTGCGGAGTCCATCGGGAAACCTGGCAGGAGCTGGGATAGCTCCTGAGCAGCGGGGACCAGAGACCCTTCAAAGTCAAGCGACCACTGAGCCTTGCAGAGCCATCCCAGGAAATGGATGGAAATGGAAATGCTGCTGCCAGCTCGGCCATGGGCTCCTCGCTCCCAATTAAACCCAGACTCAGCCGCTCCTCTGTCCCGGCTTTGTTTCTTTTCTTTGGGAAGTGGGAGATCTGTGACAGTGGCCAAGGGCTGGGAGCAGCCCAGGGGCTGCCGGAGTGGAGTGGGGAATATGAAAAAGCAGAGCACATGGAAAAGGGTCGGGCAGGCTTTAATCCAGGAGCTGTCCTTTGGAGGAGAACAGGGAAGAGTGGGAGCAGCCAGAGTGGGGAGGGAACACTGATGAGCTTTGACTTTGGTCAGAGGCACCTCAAAATATATTTAGGGCTTGGTGATCAAAATATTCCTGCTGCCCCTGGATTGCCCGGGTAGAAACATGCTCGTGCTTGAATTCCCAGCCCAGAGCTGTGCGCTGGCAGCACCTGCACCCCCTGTTTTCATGGAAGAGCCTCCCAGTGCAGGAGGCTTTGCCAGTAAAGCTGTCAGTGCTGGGTAATCTCCTTTCCCGGGAAGCCAGCACGCATTAGGATGAAAACCCTTGTGAAGTCAGGTGAGCCCAGGTGTAATCCCATAAACCGTATTCCAGAGCCTTTCAAAGCTGCTCATCCACGCTCAGATTTCCAGAGCTCCGCGAAGATCATTTACAGGGAGTGACAGAGAGCTGGGAGCAGGGACCGAGGTGTCCTAGCCCTGCCCCAGCTCGCTGGAGCGCCTGATCCCAGCCTCCCACCCCCAGGGTCAGGAGCAGCCCTTGGACATGATCCTGCCCGGTGAGGGGTGAGAGGAGCCCAGGGGTGCACCGGGCTGCCAGAGCTCCCGTTCTCCCAGATAGCTGGAACGGGAGACATCCAAACAAACCTCTCTGTTTCCTTCCATGCCCAGCCCTAAACCTGGTTCTCCCCATTCCAGAGCTCGGCCCCAAGCTGTGCCTGCTCAGGGAGAGCAGCTGGCACAAAGCCTGGGCTCAGGCCTAGGCTGAGCTGGGCTCAGCACTGCAACTTGGGACCGTCAGCAGCCAAGGTTTCCCAGGGAAGCGGCCAAACTCCAGTGGGCAACGAGACCAGCTCCTCCTTTCTCCTTGGAGAGCAACTTTGTACACGGGCAGATGGTCATAGGAAGGGGGGAATGGTTTTAAGCTAAAAGAGGACATTTAGATGGGATATTGGGAAGAAATGGTTCCCTGTGAGAGTGGGGAGGCCCTGGCGCAGGGAAGCTGTGGCTGCCTCATCCCTGGAACTCTCCAAGCCTGGTTTGGATGGGGCTTGGAGCAACCTGGGCTAGCGGAAGGCGACCCTGCCCATGGCAGGGGGTGGGAATGAGATGAGCTTTCAGGTCTTTTCCAGCAGGGACCACTCCGTGATGTTTTCCCCAGAGCTGGCAGCAGCAGATGAGCCATCCTGCCTGCAGATCCCACATGGAGAGCACAGCGGGATGTCAGGAACCTGCTCCTCCCCGGACACCAAAAAGCCTCTGCTTCCCAAGCACTCCACCTCACGGAAACCCTATCCCTGCAAACACTTGCTCCCTTTATATCTTCCTCCTTTATTTTTTTATGGAGAGGCCTTGGAGGAGAGGGAATCGGAGGGGGCTGGCACATCCCCCTCCCCCTGGCCTCTCGGAAATAAAGGGATGCAGCTGGAGGGGCAGGAGTTTCTGGAGCAGTATGGATGGGGTGAGAAAGTCATTACCTGCCTTGGGTTTCACTGTGGGAATGGCTGCACCTTTCCCTGGGAATCGCTCGTGTCTGGGGGCATGGAGAGGGGAAGGGGGCAGGGAGGAGGGAGCAAAGGGACAGAGAAAGGGCTGGAAGCAGCATGGGAAGAAAGGAAAAGGGAAAGGGGATTTATTTTTTTTTTTTTTTCCCTTTGCATGTAGCCATAGAGGGGCTGAAATGAATTACCTGTCTCCAAAGCTGGGGCGTTCGGGGAATAATCGATTGAACACGCCACAAACTCGGATTTTATGGCTTCAGGAGCCCGGCTGGGGCCGGGGGAAGTGGAGGAAGAGGGAAAGTGTTCCACACTGGGGGGGACACCTCAGGGGGATGGGCTTGTCCGGCCCTTTTGTTTTTTATTTCTTCTATTTTTCTCCCTCTCCTCTCTCAGCTTGGAGTTCTTTGGGTTGGTTGTTGCTGTTTCCCTTTTCCCGATCTTCCTTTGGGGACTTTCCCTGTTGTTCTGCGGGGGGGGGGGAGAACAGAACTGGATTGTGTTTCCCCTGCTCCTGACTGCAAGGAATGACATCAGCCCGAGGTGTTCCAGCATCTCCTCCCTCTGCAATCCTTCCCAGCCCCAAACTGCTCCGGAATTTGGAGTTTAATAAGGGATTGTTGCTTCTGCTGATCCATGATTGGAATGGCAGTGGCTTCAAGGGAGCAGTGGATGCATCCAGCTGGTTTCTCTTGGGAGCTTGCTGTGGTCCTTGAGGATCATCCCAACCCCTTGCTGCTCCAGCACCCCTGGATCCCAGCCCTTCCACAGGGACAGCTTCCCTGCATCCCTTGGCGCCAGTGCCAAGCCTCCCTGGAGTTTTCCCTGGAGAGGTGGCAGCACAAACAGGTCCTCAGATGTTCCAAGGGCCTGGATTCTGCATCCCCGTTCCCAGAGACATTGGACACATCACCAGCATGTGACTGAGGAGCAGCAGGCAGCCCGCAGACCCCCCAGACAGAGAACAAAGGTGCAGAAATTAAAAAGACAATTTCCAGAGCCGAAAATAAATTCACGGAAAGGAGCAGGAACACGGCGGTGCTTGGGGGAACGTGAGGACTCCTGACAAGCTCCCGGTGATATTTGCCAGGAGAGTCATTAACCCCCGCCGTGGGAGGAGGGATCCAGCTTTTCCAGAAGTCCCTGGGTCAGTTCCTGGGGTTTCTCTACCTCCCTGGTGCTGTTTTCCAGCATCCCGAGGGGCCAGGATCACAGCTGGCTCTGCCCCGGGGACACGGGCTGCAGGAGCAGAGAGCCGTGCTCCCATGGAGCCATCTGGAATCCCAATCCCTGTGATTCCAAGCCCCCTGGTAGCCCCCTGAGCAGGGTCCGGAGCCAGCAGTGCTGGTCCTTTTGGTGATTTTGCAGAATTCCCAGGTACATTGGAAACACTCAAAGCAATGTGGGAAGAGCAGAGACTGAGGGAAGAATTCCAGCCTCAGAGAGAAGCAGGGCTGGAGGTAGCACAGATTTTCCCAGTTTCCTCAGTCCAGTGAGCCACAAAGTGGCCAGATTCCCGGGAACCCAGTCAGGCAACTGAGTTGTTCAGCTGAGCAGGGATTTGGGGCCTCACGCCTTTTCCATTGGGAAAGCGGCTCCTGCTGCCAGTGCAGCCATGGGGAGCCAGGAGAACTCAGCTTCCCCCAGGGCACGGAGCCAGGCATCCAGCCAGCCTTGGCATTCCCGGTGTTCCACATCTCCCTACAACACCACAACAACCTCTGGAAGGCCCGGATCCCAAGGTCACATTGCAGACCTGGAGCCAGACACGCCGACCACAGGTGAGTCAGCAGCTCTGGGAAGATCCCGTGCCTCGCCCCAGGGTGCTCCACAGGATTCATCCCAAGCCTCCAGGATCCAGCCGCCTCCAATCCCCTGCGTGCGATCTCCATAATTAAAGTTGCACTGAGAAAATAAATCCCTCTCCTCGCTAATAGGACGGAGGAGGTGTTAAATCATGGCTCCGTTTATCCCAGGATTGCCCAACGCAGCTCCTGCTTTAATAAGTGCCGATAAAACATGTCAGGAAATGATTTGGGAATTAATCCCTCCTGGATGAGGCGGTGACAAACTGCTCTAATATGTTTCACTCCGGGAAGGTGCGTGTTCCCGTTTTATTGAAAGGAGCTGCAAGTGGATTTAGGATTCGTGGAAGTAAGGGAATGATTGACAGGCGAGGGCTTAAGAGAGCCCGTGGGTGGAAGGAGAGATTTGCCCTCCCAGCCCTGCTGGCTTTGCCTTGCCATGCTCCCCACTTCCATGCTTTTCCAACCATATCCTGGTGGATTCCAGCACCGTTTCTGCCCTGTGCCACCCCTGCATCCCACTTTCCCCGCCTCTGGTAACTTCCAGGGTGGCAGGAAATGAGTTCAGCCCCTCCAGGACCAGGCGGGAGGGATCGACCTACTTCATCCTGCAGTCGAGTTAATAACTGGATGTTGAGGCCACGAATTCCACCTTGTCCTCACTTGGACGTGTTTCCAAGCGGTTTGAGGATCCTTGTCAAAATGCAGCCACTGGGAACTGCTTCATTCGCCAAAAATGCCCCCTCCCCACTGTTTTTTCATCTGGGGAGAGTTTGGAATTTCCTCATTTTTCCCTGCTCCATTCCAGTCTCCTCTCTCCGGTGTTTGGATCACAGGAGCTGTCCCAGCTCATCCGACACAGGGGATGAATTTGGGGAGTGCAGCCCCCACCCACCCCTCACCCCCCCCTCCAGGCCCCCCTCCCTGCCCCTTCACTCCTCCTCGGCAGCCTGGGATGTGCCAGAGCTGGGAAGAGCCCAAAAAGGGGGTTTTGAAGGAAGGGAGCCGGAATCTGGCAAATTCCCCTCTTTCCAGGCAGGACGTGGGGGTGTCCCTGCACATCCCACCCGCTCCAGTCGCTGGGTGATGGGACAGGGTGGATTCCCACAGGGAGGGGAGCTGGTGAAGAGGAGACTGAGGGGAGGGACCCTCAAATCCCACTGAGACCTCATTTCCACACTGTCACTCTTCCCCACGGATCTGGTGTCCCGCCTGGGAGGGGTCACTCCCTCCTCATTCCCAAACCAGGGTGAGGAGACACAGCCAGGGCAGCAGCTCCGCAGCCCAGCTCATCTCACAAGAGCACATTCGAGCGTTGCCTAAGCCCGTTTAAAACCCGCTCTGATCCCATAAACTCTGCCTACCTTAGCTTGAATTAAAGGGAATTGGCTGGAACCGCGTAGGAGCCGAGAGGGAGTCAGTTCATCCCAGTCCTTCCCAGCTCCTCGAAATGGAGGCTTAGGGGAAAGGAGCCATCCTGGAGCTCAAAGCCTCATAATGGGGTTATGTTGCAGTGGAGAAAATGAAAGTTAAACATTAGGGAAACCTTTATAGCTCTGACAAGAGCTCAGCCAGCGGAACGCTGCGGAATTGCTTTCCCTGGAGATATCCGAGGATAAGGCTAAGCGCACATCTGACAGGGGTGGTTTACCAGCCTGATGTGCGGGATAAAGTGGAGCAGGTGAGCTGGGGGAGTTTCCTTTCAGCCCTAATGACTATGGGATCAGCGCAGGGCCTCTCTGCACGGGAGCATCCCAGACCATTCCTCATTTTCCGCAGCCTCCCGGAGCGCTTCCAGCGCTCAGTGACACAGGAACAAGGCTCCCGTGGCAGGTACTCAGTGCCCGGTGCTCAGGGAATGGGAAAGCTCAGAACAAAGGAATCCCTGACAATGCCAGTCTGGGGGAATTGCTGGACCATGGGAATGATTCCAGGAGGATTTGAAGCCTCTGCTCAGAAGGCCGCGCTGCTGGAAGAGCAGAACCAGAACCCAGTGTCTGCAGGTTTTCTCAAACCCTTTGGCAAATCCGTCATCCATCTGCCTTCCCACGGTTTTGTTCCTAAATCCATGGAGCTGGCAGAGGGATGCTGGAGATCCTGGGAGGGTTTGGAGTGGCTCTGCCCTTCCTGTCCCCTTGCCCTGGGAGCCGGCCGCCTCCTGGGCCAGCAGGAGCCACTTTGGGCTGTGCCATCTTCTGGGATGCAGGATGTGGGAAGGCTCCTCGCCTCTGCAGAGCTGGGATGTTGGCTCCTCAGGATGCTGCCTCCCTGAAACACACCCAAAAAAATCCCTTCAGCGAGAGAGAGAGGGGAAAGAAGAGGAAAGAAGGAAGGATGTTTTCCAGAATGTCACGCTGGAGACAGAAGAAGCAGACGGAGCAGGGATTGGGAGCACCAGGAGGGGCCCCACCTCCATTCCCATGGCTCCCAGAGTGGAAGGGCTGGAAGGTGACAGGCTCTCCATCCATCGTGCCTGGCTAATTTGTAAGGAATTACAGATATGCGGATGGGACATTGGCTAGTGTTAAGTCAAGTGGAAGGTT
>JBBAXF010000004.1:8306626-8406626 GCA_037837765.1 Delichon dasypus | reverse complement strand
TCCTGGGATGCACCAAGGCTCCGGCCACCACCCACCAGGAGAATCCAGCCTGCCTCTTCCCAGGACTCCCAGCCTCAGCCCAAACCCTTCCATCCAGTGGCAGAGAAGGACATCCCAGCTGCGCTGACGTTCTGATGCTTGTATCCCCAGCTGTCTGTTCTGTTTCCCAGGTTTGCCCTAAACCAGGACAACGTCCCACCTGGAAAAAGGGCTCACAGGTGGCTCAGCCCGCTCCTCCTCACAGCCCAGGGGCTGGCAGAGCCAGAGTTATTTTTCCCGGTCTAAATGAGGAGCAGGGTAACCCTAAGGTGACCCCAGATGCCTGAGGTGACCTCTTCACCCAGCGAGACCTCGGGGCCGCCTGAGCCCAGAGCTCCACAGACACCCCGGAGCCAGAGGTGGTGGGGCAGGATTAGGAGCCAAGACATCCCAAAATATCCTCACTGGGCCTCCCCGGTGGTGTCTCAGCTGGGGGACAGCTGTGAGGGCAGAACAGGATGAGTCTGGGCAGGGTGGCTCTGAGCATCAACCAGCTCCTACTTGAAATGAAAAATTTGGGACAGATCAGGCACAGTGGGAATGTTGTTTGTTTTTGTCTTTTTCTAATCTGATGTCCAGATCCCATTTGGAGTGAGGAGGAAGGTGCAGGAGATTGGGGTATGAGGCACCATCTCTGCACATGATTTATGCTTCCACAGGTGATGCCCAGTGCAGGGCAGGAGGGATCCCAGGACAGCAGGGAATCCCAGGACAGGAGAGATCCTGTGGCAGGAGGGATTTCAGGGCAGGAGGGATCCCAGGACAGCAGGGAATCCCAGGACAGGAGAGATCCTGTGGCAGGAGGGATTTCAGGGCAGGAGGGATCCCAGGGCAGCTGAGCACAGGTTTTGGGCAGAAGGGTTTGGGCAGCTCCCCACCTCTCCTTGGGTGACGGATCCACTGTGGTGGCATCTCAGCTGTTCCTCCCACTGCTCCTCTGGAGCCAGGCTTGGGAATCGACCCAGCTGGAAATCATCCTGGTGAGGAAAAAAAAAAAAAATAACAGTTGATGAGATCTGATCTTGAAGAAGGCTTGGCTTGAAGAGTGGTGAGGCCCTGGCACAGAGGTTGCCCAGAGAAGCTGTGGCTGCCCAGTCCTTGGAAGTGTCCGAGGCCAGGCTGGATGAGGTTTGGAGCAATGTAGGATAGTTTGAGGGGGGGTGGATTGGGATGAGCTTTAAAGCCATCCCCAACCCAAAGGATCTTGTGATTCCATGGTTCTGTTCTATCATCAACTGCCTGACTCAGCTTTGTCTGCCCAAATTCTGCTGCTGCTACAGGGAGTTGGGGAGAGGGGCTGGGAAATGGAATAGGCGGGATCAGCGCTTCCAGCAAAGAGCAATGCGTGAGATTCCAGCTCTGGCTCCTGCTCCGGGCAGCGTTTCCTCAGCTTTCCGTGGAGATGGAGGTGACCTGGTGGACCCGGAATGTCGCACAGCCTCCAGCCCAGCGCCTGTCACTGCCACCAGCCCCCCGAGGACGCAGCACCAGGAGAGGGAACACGAGGGCGGAATTTGTTATCAAATCAAACAACGTTCCTCGAGCAGCAGCAGAGGGCAAATCAAGGGATGGATAAAAGGCACAAAGCGCCTGCAAAAGCCCGGTTTAAAATAACCCTTGAAGTAGGAAGCAGCAGCATGAATCATGGTGCATGGCAAACAAGGACGGGATGTGTTTAATTTCCAGTTTATGAAGGCAGTTTTATTTATTTATGATTCTGCTCCAGTGTTTAGCTTATACACAAAGTCATGACTCACCGCTGAAGGAGCTCCAAGTCCTCTTTGGAACAGCACATTTCCTCCTCGAGGAAATGACACAAACCCATTCTGTCCCATCAGCTGAGCAGCACGGGAGGAAGGAGCAGGAGACAGCAGGAGACTTCCCTGCCACCGAACCCGCTCGTGAAATCCACCTTCCTGCGGGTAGGAAACTCCTGAGGGTAGGAAACTCCTCGGCTGTACGCTGACTGCGCTGGGAAAAGTGTGCCAGCAGCAGGGCTGGGCTTCAGGGCTGCAGAGCTGTCCCTTGACACGTCAACAGCTGGGCCAGCAGCAGGGCAGAACAGGGATTTGGGGGCGAAGCAGCCTGGTTTTGCCGAGTGGATCAAATCTGCAGGCTTTGGATAGGGGGTCCGTCCTCCTCGGCTCAGTGGGAGCGGGAAGTGCCCCATCCCTCCCCAGTGCTGGGGTTTGTACACAGCTCGTGCTCTTCGCTGCCCTGTGGCCTCACAGCACTCCTTGTCTTCCAGATTTGCAACAGCTGATCCCATGATTTCCCTGCCAATTAAACTCTTCCGTTTGGAAAAATGATGTTTTCATGAAAACTAATGAGGTCCTGGCACGAAGAGGATCCTTCCCCCTGCTCCATGCCATGGATCCAGGGGATATCCCAGCAGCGTTATCCACTGGGCTGAGCCCGCTTTTCCCAGCCTTGTTCCCACCTCTTTCACCACTCTCTGGGAGCACATCCTGCTCACAGCTCCTGTGCCGTGTCAGGGATGTGCTTCCATGGGTCTGGAGATGTTCCTGAGGATGCCCAACTTCCATCGTGCACTTCCATCTCTCTGCTCAGCAGGAGAGGCTGTGGCTGCTGGCAGGGGTGAGGGTGGACTTGGAGAGGCTGGAGAAGGGCTGGGATGAAGCAGCACAGCCCAGGAATTCCTCAGGCTGGGCTTGGTGAGGGGCCGCAGGGATTCCCCCAGGGGCGGAACCATCGGGAGCTGCTTAAGGCACAGGGTGGCCCGGGGACAACTCAGAGCCCAGGTGGGATGAGGACACGGAGGGAAGGACATGGAAGTGAGGACATCACAGCGAGGTCACGGCGGTGGGAACATCACAACCCGGACCGCCGAGCAATCACTGCTTTTCCTTTTTCTTTTTTTCCCAAAGGCCAGGCAATGGAGCCAGCAGCACCACCCCCCCACAGGAGCATCCAGGACATCCCCATCCCGGTCACTTCCCCGCCCGGTGGCCCCGAGCCGCTCGCTGGGGGTGGGAGGGAGCCGCGACAGCCGCGGAGGAAGCGCAATCAGCCGCTATTTACGGCCGATTATCTCAGCCCTGCTCCAGCTTCCCGATAATTCCCTGAATCCGCTGGCGCGCTTTGTTCGGGAGTGTTTTTGTCAGATATCTCGGGCTGCAGGGAAGGGGGGTGGGACCCAGGTGGGGGGAGCAACAGGCAGCGCTGAGTGTTTACAAGTTCCCAAGCAGGAACTACAAGGCTAATTAATTTCTCATTAAGGGAGAAGTCGAAGGATAAAGAAGCATAAACCTCGAGCTCTGGGAGATGCTGCGGATCCAGAGACACTCACACACATCCCTCCCTTTTATCCCCGGGACTGAGGCCCCAAACTCCTCGTTTCCTGCTCTTCCCTTTATCCCCAACACTCCCCTTCCCAGAGGCAGTCAGGATCACCCCAGCCCCAGGTGTCACACAAATACGGGGCATTTTTTTGGGAAAATGCACAGAATTTCAGTGTTACAAGGCAACAGCAGAGGGGATCTTATCCCAGAATTCCCAGAATTTGTATCCCTGGAAGTGTCCAAGGCCTGGCTGCACAGAGCTTGGAGCAGGCTGGGATAGTGGAAGGTGTCCCTGTCCGTGGCAGGGAGTGAGACTGGATGGGCTTTAAGGTCCCTCCCAACCCAAACCATCCAATGCTTCCATGATCCACATTCTGCACACCACTGGAGCTGCATCCATCCTCTGGCCATGGCACCACCCAGCCCCACCCTTCCCTGCTGCTGTGAAATGGGATCAGAGGAGAGAAAAAATGGGATTTGCTGCTCCCCCACTGCAGAGAGCCAGGGAGGAACTCAGGACTCTTCCCAGGCGGTGCCATCCCTGTTCCTGCCACTTCTGTAAAGCCAGGAGGGAGCAGAGCTCCAGAATCTTCCCATGGCTTCCAGGAAAGTTTCCTGCTCAGACTTCCTTGGGAGCTGTGCCAGCTCCAGGACAGTTTCCTTCAGTAAACTGGGGGATCTTGAAGGGTGAACCAGGTGGGAAACACCTGAGAAGAACCGGGTGCCTCCTCATTGCTGGGTGGGGTTTGGGGTGCTAAAACAGCACCCAGAGGTCTGGAAGCCTGGATCCCATTTTAGCCGAGATGATTTCCTGTCCTCATGGGAGGATCCAAGCCCAGGGTGAGCTCCTGGGAGCGGGCAGAGCTCTGTCCCCTCTGCGGGCCACGTGACAAGGTCAGGTCACCACGAGCAGCCTCCAAATCTGGTGGGTGAGGAATGGGTCACTGAGCTGGCACTGACCCCTCAGCCCAGCCCAATCCCACCACTCCAGCTTGTCCGGGAAAAGAAAAACTCTTCCAAAGTTTTGTTTGGCCCTGCTGTTGCCCACCCTCCGTGCAGCCCCAGCTCCTGTGCTGTGGCTGGAGGCCCTGGCTGCCACAGGCACTTCCACCAGGCATCTTTCTCCTGGATGGGATTTGCTCCAGGCCATCGATTTTAAATCCGGGGGAAATTGTCGCATTTGCTGTGTTCACGGAGTGTGTATTTTATAGGATACCGTGTCTCAAAGCCGTTAACCAAGCAAACATTGCCTTTTACAACCAAATAACAAACCTGAGGATAATGGAGATGTGTTTCCTACCTGCACCGCTCAGAACGCACCGGGGTAAGGGGTGATTGCTCAGGGTGGAGAGGAGCTGGAGATGGGAGGGTTCTCCTGGAATGAGGGGGCTTCTCATACATGAGCTTCTCCTTCCTGGGTGTCTGGTGGGGAGGAATATCCATCAGCAGGGCCAGGGGGTACTGCCAGCCCTGGCAGAGGGAAGGACTGCGGAGTTTTCCCCTTCCCAGAGCCCCCAAAGCTCACGAGTGCTTGTGCAGAGCTCATGAAACTCCTTCTCCTCCCTGCTTTACAGAAGGGTTTTTTTTAGTTAGGTTGTTTTTTTTTTTTTTTCCCAGCTTGGAATTCAGTTAGCAGCCGTTTTCCTGCAGAAAGTGCAGGAATTGGCCGGCGTTGGAGGGGTGCAGCCCTTCCCCGCTCCCCCAAGGTGCTGGGGGAAATCCCACAGTTCATTTTTCCTGGCTGCAGAATGCCTTTTCCTTTGCATTCTTCAGCTCGCAGGTACTTCATCACCATGTTTCCTATTCACATGTCTGGTCATTTCACTCGTGTCAGGGCTCCTTAACTAGGAAATATCAAGATGTTTTCACCCTGGAAAGCTGGGAAGCGTGTAATTAGCCACCCAGGTAATAAATTACCTGTGCTGGCGACAGCCCACTGGGGAAACCTTTATTCTCCATCTCATCCTATTATGCTGAGCCAATTTAGCACATCTGTAGTTGTTTTAAAATAGTCATTTCAATGGGCTCTGAGAAAAGGAGGCTTATTAACAACTTAGCTGCCAGGAGGAAGATGGGAGGGACAGCAGCTGCCATGGAGGGGGAAGCTTGGTCCTGGCTGGAGGACAAATCCTGTTGTGGCTCCAGCCCCTTTCTTGGACCACAGCATGGACAAAGCTCTGGGAACCCTCTCCAGCCTTCCCGGAGCCCCCAGACTAGAGGGGGCTGGGGAATGTTTGGCCATGGATGTGGGAGAGGACTGGGGGATTTGGGCTCCTTCACTCACCCCGTTTTTGAGGAGCTCCGTGTCCCCAGTGCACGGTGCTGTCCCTCACCCTCCCCTGCTTCCCCCAGCACAGGACAGCAGTGACATTCGGCTGGGGAGGTTCCCAGGTGTCCCCAGCTGGCAGAGCTGTCTCCTGTGGTTGTTAATCTGTGTTCTCCATCTGCAGGGCCCCCGGGCTCTGCACCTTTGGGAAATCCATCCAAGCCTGGCCGGGAGGAGCTCCGCAGGTGAGGGCTGGGGTGGGCAGCTGAGCCCAAGCGCAGAGCAGCACAGGTGTTCGGGCTGGGAAGGAGGGAACAGCTCCAGCCTGGAGGGAGGATGGAGAATTGATGCCTTGTGTTCACAAACCCAGCCAGCTCCTGGCTCCCACGCTGCAGAGCTGCAGTCCCAGCGCAGCCGCCTTGATCGGTGTTCAGGATAGGAGCACGCTGCTGAAACTCACATGGAACAGCCTGGGACATGGAGGGGCTGGAGTGTGTCCGTCAGAGCCGGCGTGTGCTCGGACAGGCCCTGGGTCACCCCCAGCCCACCCCAGGAATCACTGGAGGAGCCCCTCGAGGCACGGCCAAGCGCTGCTGTGTTGGGCAGAGCTCAGGCTCCCCATGCGGATGCCAAGGGAAAACCGGGAGTTCCGGGCTTTGGCACGACCTCCGAGTGTGTGACACTGCTCGTTTCAGCCTTTCCTCCTCATTCTCCTCCCCATCCATCATCGCAGCCCTGCTGGACACCCTCCATCCCTGCTGCAGTGGCCGGCACTCTCTGGAGAGCTGAGCGTGAACCCTGCGCTTCGGGCAGGAGCGAGTTCCTGCTGGGGAACCTCCCCATCCCTCCTCCAGGCTCCGTTTCATTCCCTCCCCACGCTGCCCTGGGATATTTCCCGGCTGTAGCTGGACGAGGGGGAACACACATCATTTTTAAGCCGAGCCTAAGTGACAGAAGAGCCCTGAGCCCCACTCAGAATCCCAGGCAGATGTTCCTGGGACGTCAGCACCCTCCCTGCACCTCCATCAGGGAACAACTCAGGCTTTCCCAAGCACCTTTCCTTGGCTCCGAGCCCCTTCCATCCTCGCGCAGCTGAGCTTCCTTGTCATGGAATCACAGACTGCTTTGGCTTGGGAAGGTCCTTAAGGGTCCCATTCCATCTCCCTGCTATGCACAGGGATCAGTTGTCCTCCAAGGAACCACCCTGTCCTCCTCAGGAGGGCGGCTGCATCCATCTCCCTTTGGAACAGCCTCCCCCCTGAGCTGTGCCTGTCCAGGTCCCGGGATTCTCTCACTGCTGGGATGAGCTGGGTGGACACCACCATCAGGGCAGAGGGACAGGGGGCTGTCCCAGACAGAGCCCCCAGCAGTGCCCATGTCCCCCTCAGCACAGGAGCTGCCCCAGCTTTCCCAGAGCCCACAGAGCTCCAGGTCTGGCCTTGGGTGTTTCCAGAACATGGAAAATCAGGTCTGGCAGAGGGAGAAGCCCTGCCTGCCTGCACACTGGGAGCACTGGGAAACCCCCCGGAGCTCTCCCCATCTCCCTGCCCTCCCATGGCTCCAGCCAGGCCCCCATCAGGAGAGCTCCTGCTCCATGGCCCTTTTCCAAGGGGACAGCTAATCCTGGCCTGACTCCTCGCAACAAGGACCAAAACCCACATGAAAGAGATTATTTTTCCAATTTCCTTCCCTGTCTGGCAGCCTGGAGAGCACATCTACTTGGAATGAGGCCATCCTGGCATTTCCCCTGCCATCACCTAACCCTGACTTTCTGCTCTGCCTGGGATGGAGGCAGGAATGTGGCTGGACCAGCAGCAACCCTTCCAAATTAATGGGATACCAGGGCAGGCTGGGCCCTGAACTTGGGGCATCCACCCAAAACCACTTTTCCCCCCCTCCCCCCCCCCGCCCCCCTTAGTATCTTTTAGTAAACCAGGAATAAAAAGGGTTGAGGAGCTATTCCACCGGAGCCCCCTCCAGAGCTGACCCAGCCTGGCCCTTCCAGCATTGCTTTTATGCAGAGATCCCTCATATCCCTGGAACCCGGCTCATCCCCAGGTGTAGCCAGAGCACGAGCCGGTTCCTGGCTTGCTGGGACAGCAGGGCTTAGGGGCAGCTGGGAGGTGCTGAGGGCCAGCAGCAGATTTGCCTAAAAAAGGCAGAGAAAAGCGCCCGAGAGGAAGCTGCTCCCTGCAGTTTTATTTTTCCTTTCTTATTCCTTATTTACACAGGTTGTTCCAGCTCCTCTCTCATATTTTTCGCCCTTCGCAAATGGAAAAGAGCAGCAGAACATTCCAAAGCCCTGGCCCTGAGTGGCTCCCTGCAGAATCCTTCTGAAAGCGCTCACCAGGTCTGTCCCCAGTCAGTCGGCTCCTGGAAAAGCACAGCACGCTCCCAACGCCTGCCCCTGGTGCTCCAAAGCTTTTAGCGTGCCTTTGGGGGCTGGCAGTGGCTCTGTCACCTGGAACGAGCCACCCTGTCCCAGGGAACGTCCCGTTCTGTCCCAGCGCAAAGCGAGGCCCCGAGCAGGGCAGTTCCAATCCTGGAGGCTCCAGGTGTGAAGGCACCTGCCTCCCAAGGTGCCCATTCCAGGGGCTGGAGCTCCCCCTCTCCCCTCTGTCCAGATGGCTCCTGGCAGCAGCCTCTTGTCACATCCCCGGCTCTGGAATTGCTCCGTGCATCCTCTGCCTTCTGCTTTTGTCAAACGGATCATTGACCCCACTTTCCCTCATTGTCTTTGATTATCCAAGACAATCCCTTTCACTGCCTCCAAGGGCTCCCAGGGGGATCCCACCCCTTCCATGCATAAACCAACACAAACATCCGTGGCTTTCAGCAGGCTGGATCCAACCCCTGTGATGAATCATTCCTCTGTGTCCACGTCTCACTGAAGGATGGGGAGAGGGGAATGGCTGTGGGATTTGTCAACTGTAGATTCAGGAAAACACGGGGGGGAGGGGGGAATCAAACCCTTGACTCAAACATTAGTTGGCAAATCAAATTATTCCCCACTTCATCTGTATTATTTAGGCTTAATTACATTACTGGGGCTGTAATCCAGGGAAAACGCAATTATTGGAAGGGATTGCAAGGATGGCATCTTTGGGAGGGCAGGAAGGGAGGGCCCGGCTGGTGGGGGTGAGGAGGGGGCTGGGAGCTGCCTGGTGCCAGGACAAAGCCTCCTGCAGGGATTCCAGCTCAGATCCCAACTGAGGCTGCAGCTGCTGGGAGCTGGAGGCTGTCCCCAGGTTTTATTGGATCTTCCCGGTGACTCGGAGGCTGCCAAGAACCTGAGCAAGGATGGGCTTTGTTTTCCTCGTTTGTCAAATCCCTCTCTTCCCATGCCAGGAGACATCCTGCTCTTTACGGCATGCCAGGGACCAAGGGATGCGCTGGTGGCTCTTCCGTGGGCAGTCATTGAACATTCCATGGATTTTGCCATCCTAAAGAGCCCCACAAAACCTCCATTTGCACAGCCGGGGGACACTCCCCGCTCCTTACCCTGCTGGATCCTGCTCCTCCCGTAGGATCCCAAGGAACAACCCACCTGCCAAGGAACAATGGAAAGGAGCTCTGGCCCTGGGACACGGTGTTTGCGACGGCACCTGCGAGAGGCCGCCGAAGTCAGAGGAGAATTTCCGGCTTGCAAGTTTAAAGACAAGAAAGAATAATTAAAGCCCCTTCTGCGATGTCATTAAATATAAATACAAATGGTGTTAATATCTCTGGGCACTACAGAGCATTCCCAAGCACCCTCTAATTGTCTAATTAAATCACTGAGGGCCGAGGTTAGCGACAGCAAACTCCTTAATGGGGCCTTGCTGGGAGTTCGGGGAAGGCTCTGTGCGAGGGAGTTGTTTATCTAATTAATCCCCAAGGTCGCAGCTCCTGAGCCAGGTAACGCGATTTAGGTCCCTTGCATTTTGTCAGGCTGGCTCAGCCCCGCTTTCCACCTCCTGGCTGTGCCGGGGGAAGGAAGGGATCCGGAGCGTCCTCAGGGAGCAGGGAGATCCTCATCCTTCTCCAGGCTCTGCTGTCCTTCAGCGGGGTGCTCGGGAAGGGAATGGGGTGAGCAGCGCTCGGTGAGGCTGGGACAGAGGTCCTGAGCCTGAAGAGGGGCTGAGGAGTCACAGACTCGGCTCGGGAATTGTCACCTCCTGCAGGGACAGAGCTCACTGTGCTGTATTGCTCTCTCTGGGATTGTGGGGTGGGATCCGTGGATGGATGGAAGAATTATGTTCTGCAGGACATCTGAGAGCAGGAACAGAGGTTTTCTTCCAGAATGAGCTGCAGAGGTCCAACACCCTCCTACCCTCATCCCTCCCAGGGGTTGAGCAGAGCCCCAGAGAGCACAGAACTGGGATGGGGCAGCTGAGGAGCAAAAGGAGGGAAAGGAATCCCAGAATCCCAGAATCACAGAATCCCAGAATCACAGAATCCCAGAATCACAGAATCACTGGGTTGGAAGAGACCTTCAAGATCAGCGAGTCCAACCCATGCCCTAACACCTCAACCAGATCATGGCATCGAGTGCTGCAGCCAATCTTTTTATAACACATCCAGGGATGGTGACTCCACCACCTCCCCGGGCAGACTGTTCCGGTACCTTATCACTCTTTCCATGAAATTTTTTTCCTAATGTCCAGCCTATATTTCCCTTGATGCATCCTGCGTCTGTGACCTCTCAGAAGAGGGGGAGGAAGAAGAGGAGGATCTTGGTCAATGATCCCACTCTGCCTCCCTCTCTGCAGGGAGGGAAAGGCTGGACAGAGATGCTGCCATGTCCAGGCTGTTCCAGGGGCGAGGGGTCATCCAAGGCCCATCCAGGAGCAGAGGGAACGTCCAAAAGCAGTACCCTGCCTTGCTTTGCATCATCCCAGCTCCTGTGCTGCTGCTCCCAAAACCCCTGTGACCAGACAAAGGGAGGCTCTGATGCCGCTCACCCCAAATTCAAAAAAAAAAAAAAAAAAAAAAAAAAGAGGCAACTCTTCTTCTCTTCCCTTCCCTTTGAAATGATGATTCACCCCCCTGCTTCCAGTGCTGGCTGAGCCAGCGCCGATGGCTTTGGATAGGAGCGGCTCGGTCGGAATTCCTGGGCAGGCTGTCAAGTTGTCACAGCTCATCCATGAGCAGCCAGGGGCTGGTGCTCCATTGTCCACAAATTGGGACCAGATGTGGCCGTCCTGACAGCCACGGGCTCCCGCTGCCGCCGGGAGAACGGAGCAGCCCAACGCCCCCAGCCGTGGCCGTGGCTCCTCTCGCTTCCCAATCCCTCCTCCCACCCCACTTCCACAATGGAATATGCAAAATGGGAACAGCAGCGGGCATGGGATGAATAAAGATGTGCAGCTGGGTAAATAATCACCCGTTCCCAGCACTGCCAGCCTTGACCCCTGGACTGTCCCCAAACTGAGCTGGTGATCCTGCTGGGAAATCTGCCCCTGGAGAGGGGAAGGGGAGCTCCCTCCCCAGCATGCCCAAGGTAAAGGGCATTCATGGCAGGAAGGAGGATGGATTACATTGGATATTAGGAAGAAATCCTTCCCTGTGAGGGTGGGAAGGCCCTGGCACAGGGTGCTCGGAGAAGCTGTGGCTGCCTCTGGATCCCTGGAAGTGTCCAAAGCCAGGTTGGACAGGATTGGGAGCAACCTGGGATAGTGGGAGTTGTCCCTGGCATGACAGAGGAGTGGAAGGAGATGAACTTCCAACCCAAACCGTCTTGGAATCCTGTAATTCGATCATTTCCAGTACACAGCACTAAATCCAAACCCATTCTAACTCTTCCTGAATCCCCGGCCGGGCTACGAGAGGTGGTAGCCTCACTCCGGAGAAACCACTCCAGCCCCCTGCAGCCCTTCCAGGACATCTCTGAGGTGACCAGCTCAAACCTCTGGCCCATCCAGTGCAGGTCACTGATCCCAAGTTCATCCCAATCTGGAAGGAACTCATCCAATGCCTTTGGGAGCTGTGTCTTCATTTTTACGGTCAGGGGTGTGTAATTCCCTCTGACATTCCTGGTTTTTCTGCTTTCTTTCTGTTTGCACCGTTGGAAATGAGTGTTTGCTCCACCAAGATCTTTAGCAATGTAAACACTCTGCTTGCAAGGAGAGGCCTGGCCTTGGAACGCTTCCCTGGGATCCTTCACCGGGATGCAGAAAGCTGGGAGCAGATTTCCGCTGATATTTGTTGCTTTTCAAACAGAAGCAAATGTTTATAGCCAGGCTGTAAACCACGCTAATGGGGGGCAGATCCGTTACAGGAGCCTTGTTTGGAGACAAAGGAAAAGGAGAAACCCTGGCTTTGCTCGGAAGCCAAACTTGGAAGTTTGCACTTCCCGAGCCTCGGCCACATCCCACATATTTATAAAATCACCCATGCAGGGAGTCAGAACTGACAGAAATACACAGGCACTGAGTCACTTTTCCATGGAATTTCGTTTGTGTCTGCTCCCATATTTATGGAATTTCACATATTCACGGATGGAGCCCCCGGCAGCTCCGAGTCCATCACGCACCTCTCCAGCATTCAGCTTCAGGAATTACCTCCGTGGATTGGGACACACATTTAGTCCTGCCTCTCCCAAACAGGATCAGAACTGGCAAGGAGATGGCAAAACCTCACCAAAATCCCTGGGATACCAGCGTATTGGACACAATTCTCCACGGATTCTCTTCTTCATGGAAAGGGTGGTCAGGCTTTGGAGCAGCCCAGGGAGGTCTGGAGTGCTCATCCTTGGAGGAGTCCCAGGAATGTCGGGACATGGCACTCACTGCTCTGGAGGGGATCAGCCAGAGGTTGGACTCAGTGATCCTAGAGATCTTTTCCAGCCTGGATGAATCTGGGATCCTGGGAAGCACCAGCATCCCTCGCACATCCCACTGGAGCCACGCATCACTAATTCCCGCTGTCTCCTCCAGCCCTTCCCTGACAAAGCGTTTCGGTGACCCAGGAATGTTATCTTAGCAAATCAAAAATGTAAACATTTAGGTTCAGGACTGGGCTGGCTGGATTTGGGAATGAGTTATGGTCAGAGCCCGGCAAGGAGGCTGAGTTTGGCTTGGCAGTTCCTCCTGTGCCTGGAACCTGCTTTTCAGGATTAAATACGATCCCCTGCAATCCATCCAAAATGTCAATTACCCCGAGTCTCTCAGGTTTGCAATTACAGAATGCAAGTCATGTTCAGCGTTTTATGAAACTGCTTTTCTTGGCAGGGCCCATCTCTCTCTTATTGTAAAAAATAACTTTCAAATCAAAGCATTAAATCAAGGCACAAAAGCTGGGAAGGACGCGGGGCTGAGGCTGGAAAGTTCCAGCGCCGGAGCTGGAAGGGAGCTGAGCTGAGCTGGTTTCTGGTGCGGGAGCGAGAGTGGCAAATCAGGGGCAAAGAATGTGGAACAGTCTCGGCCGAGGAACGCCTAATCCCACCGTCATGGATTTAAATCCCACAATCGCCTCGTTAGAACTCCCCGCGGGGCAGGGGGAGCGAGCCTGGAGAAAACACCTCTCCCATGCCGCTGGAATCCGAACAGTCCTGCCCCGGCTCGGGCTGGAGCTGCTGCGGCAGCAGCTGCAGGGAATTGCTTTCAGGCCTCTCCAAGCTTTAGGGCTCAGCTGCCAAAGGCGCTCTGACCCCTTTCTTCCTCCTCATCTGGAAGGTGGGGAAGGGAGTGCAGGGAATTTGGGAATGCTGACCCCACCGTGGACTCGCAGCGCTGAGCCGGGGCAGGACCCTGTTTGCGAGCGGTTGGATCCCTGGAGGAGAGGGCAAGGCGTGCTCAGCAGGCAGAAATTGTTCCAGCCTGCTCTGGAAAGAAAAGGGAAATCCCCCTGGAAACCTTCCCCGGGATTTACATTTGTCCCCGAATGGGTGAGCCGGCCTTCCTGGGGGATCCCCTCGCCGGGCGATTCCACTTCCCAGCCTTTCAAGTCACCTCAAATCCTCCAGGGCCAGGGACAGCCCCGGATCCTGCCGGGAGCTTTCATCGGTGTCACTCCCGACCCGGCAGACCCGGTCCAACCTGCGCTCCGAGACGCGTCAGCCCCGGCCGCGTTAATGAGCGCAGCGATTAATGAGCTCAGGGACTAATGAGCGCAGGGACGCGACGCCCTCCCACCTGCCGGCAGCCCGCCCGCATTCCTGGCTGGGCAGGACATTCCCTCAGGTTTCGGGGCTGTGGATGCTCCTCTCCATCCATGCGCGGTTAAGCCGGGGAGGCTCCGCGCCGGCGCCCAGCGCCGCATCCCGGCCTCAGGATAAGCACTTTCTCGTCTGTCTCCACATTTATTTCTTCCTGACGAGGAGCACGGGATAGCGGGAGAGCTGTGAGATCCCGGGTTTGATGGATCCGGGCTGGATTTGGGTGCCCCTGGGCAGCATCGCTCTCTCGAGGCGCTCCGGGCAGTGAACCGCGGGAGCTCTCGGTGCAGGGCACCGAGGTGCTGCCAGCATCCCACCATCCCGGTTCTCCAATGCTCCACTGGTCCCAGCTTCCATAATACTTTCCGACACCAGCTCCGTTTGCCCGTAGGATGAGGAAAGGGAGAACGCCTCCGGCAGAGGCGCGGGGACGCAGGAACCAGAAGCCGAAGGAGGACTGGAGTTGGCCAAGGAGTCCTAAAACTCCCAAAAGCTGGAGTCAGGAGCGCCATTCCCGCAGACCCTGCCGCCGGCTTGGGCCCCTTTTGGATGCTCTTCCCGGGATGCAGGTGCACGGTGTTAAGAGATCATTTCCTGCCTGCGCCGCAGCTCCAGGGATGGATTTACCACTGGGCTCACTTCACCCTGCTTTGCTCTCTTCATCCCTTCTTTTTTCTTCCTTTCCTCGACTCCTCCATTATTCCCTGGAAGCCCCTAAAACCCGGGCAGAGCTGCTGCAGCCCCGGGACCATCCCCGTTCAGTGGGAAAAGCCATCTGCTCTTCCCAAAGCCATGGATCTCATCAAGGAAGGAGACAAACGGTTCAGCGAGGGGCTTTTGCAGGAGATAAGGAGCTGAGGGAATATTAGCAAATGCAAAAGGCAGAGCAAGGCGAAGGAGGGAGGGACACAGCGGAGAACACAGGGATAATTCTCCCTGAAAAGGATTTAATTGCCGATCACACCGAGGCGCTCAGCAGAACCAGCCTGCAGTGGGGAGCTCATTCCAAGCACAGGCAGGGATTGCTGGAGTTGCCAATGGAAGGGCAATTAAGCCCAAAGAAAACTCTCTGTAATTGCACAAGTGGAAGGAAAGGGAGAGATTTCCCTCCTGCTCTGGCTTTCCTTCTTTTTTTTTTCCCCTGGATGAGTGTGAGTCCTTCATGAAACAGGTCCCTTTTGCTCGCAAAATCAATGAACTCAACCATCAGCAGAGTCTTTGCTTCCACTGGGAAGTGAATTCCTGCACTCACCAGCTGGGACAGGGGAGAGCGCTGTTATTCCCAAAGAGATTTTGGAATGTTATCAATTTTAATTTATATTTTTTATAAAATAAAATAATGGTTAACCTCTATGTCAGGTGGATAAAGTCAGCGCAGTCACAGACTCCGGCCACACACTCCAGGATTTCTTCTTTTCCTTGGATTTAATTCCCTCCAGTGCCTTCAGTTCTCCTATTGGGAATCAGTTTCATTCCTCATTAGCCAGACGTTTGGAATGCTCAGGCCAGGTCACTCGTCTGCAATAACGTCTCAACATTGCAACAGCAGAAGTGGTTTAACAGGAGGATCTGACGGAAAACAAGGAATAATGAATAGCAACAGATCCTATCTGATTTTCTATCCCACTGCGGTTTAGAGCAGAGGTTAAAAACTGCGTTAGGAAGGAATAAATATATTCCATCCTCTCCAGTAAAACTCAACTGAGCACTCTTGTGTGTGCAGCAGTGCAGGAAGGGGTCATCCGAAATTCCCGTTTTTCCCAGGCAAACCTGTGTGATGCAGTCCCAGAGCATCCCCCGGGTTTTTGACATGTTGGTTTGCCCATGTGCCATTCCCACCCTGGAAAAACCATTTCCCAGCACTTCCCTTGGAGAAGAGGACGGGTCCAGGAGCTCATGGAGGCCTCACTGCCGCGCTGAGCTCCAGGGAGCAGGACCAGACCAGCTAAGGAGGGAGAGGGGAGGATCGGTGCTCCATGACCTCTGGGTTCAGCCTCAATCAGCGAAGATTCAGGGCAAGAGAGTTACGCTCACAGAAGAATAGAAGTTTGGGATTTTCAAGCACCAAGAGGGACTTTTCCCACTTTGGATGGCAATTCCTCCACGCAAGAATAATGGATTTAATCCCAGGGTGGTTTGGGTTGGGAAGGACCTTAAAGCCCATCTTGTTCCAACCTCTGCCAGGGGCAGGGACAGCTTCCACTATCCCAGCTTGCTCCAAACTCCCTCCGACCCGGCCTGGAAGCTAGGGATGGGGTGGCCAAGAAATCAGTGCTGGCACCTGGTGATGGAGCATTGGGAATCACTGCCTCTCACCTGTGCTGGTGCCACCCCCAGACCTGCACCCACCACGTGGGTGGGAAGGACCACGTGCCAAGGATGCCTGGATACTTTTCTCCAGAAATTACAAAAATGGGATGCAGCTAAACCCCCTTCCCAGTCACCCGGTGCTGCACAAACCGAGGGCAGCATCCACCTGGTTCCCAAACGTCTCCCTGCACACAGATGCAAAGCCAAGCCTGGAATTCCAATTTAATTTTTAAATCTGGCTTTCTCCATCTTCCACTCAGAGCTCGCTGCAGCTGCAGGGCAGCAGTGGCGCCCTGTCATCCTGGGATCACAGCCTCGGAGCCTGGGGAGAGGCTGGGAGAGCCTCTTCTTCCTCTTGGGACATGTTCCTACAGCACAATCCAACCTCCAAACCAGAGAACTCAGCCCCCATTCCTCTCCAGAAAAGCTGTTCCCACACAACTCCAGCCCCAAAGCCGGGTGAGGAGAGTCCCCTCTGCTGTCACACGTCCTCCCTCGGCGCTGCCATCAGCCCAGCAGCTCCCGGGAACTCCGAGAGCTGCTGCTGGCACCAGGTGTCTCAGCCACTGCCCAATTGTGGCTGGAGTGGAAAACCCTCCAGCCAGGATTTGGGGTTGTTTTCTGTACACACGTTCTGGGTGTTTATACTGGGCTGGAGAGGGAGGATTAAACAGGGAGCTGTGGGATGCTCCCCAGGGATCTCATCACTGCGAAGATACTGGGACACCGAGAAGGGTTGAAGCGGAGGCTGTAAGGATCCAGAGGATGGAGAAATCCAGGCAAAAAACCTTTCAAGAGCAGCATCTGCCTACTCCAAGCAAGCAGCAGCTAAATGGAGGGATGACAGCATCCGGCAAATAGCTGGAATCCATAAACACTGTGGAGCAGGGGGCTGCTCACAGCACAGGGATCATGCGAGTCAAACAAGAATTCGGTGCAATATGGTTGAACTTCCCGGCACTGAAGTCCGGCTGAGATCCCATCTCCCTGAGGGAGAGCATCGGGAGAGGGGATTTAGGGTGTTTGTCTGTGTCCTAGGGTGACTTTGTGATGCTTGTACCCCAATCCTCTGTTCTGTCTGTGCTGTATATCGAGTTCTGTGCCTTTCAGACTGGTTCTAAGAGCAAGGAGAAGCGCGGAGTTTGTTTTGAGAGAACTCCCTGACTCCTCCACATTCTTCTGCGGACGGGGTGTTCGGCGGAGGCTTGGAGAGACTGCAGGACAGAGATTTTTTTTGCTTTTAGTTAGTTTCAGCTAGCTAGGGCAGAGAAGTTCCCTGGACTGTTTTTTTCCTTGGGACTCTTTAAACCTGCTCTGGACTGAAAAACCAGAGGAGCACTGGGGGCTGCACCTGCAGCCCACCGGGGCCTGGACCTCAGCATTTTCCAGCAGCACTGGAGGGACTGGGACTGAGGAGAGACTGAGAGAGAGCCGAGCTACACCCACGGCAAGGACTTTCTCAATTTGCCATCTCACTTCAGAAGGAGAGGTTTTATTGTCTCATATTATTCATTCTTCGTACTTGTGTGCACTTTGTCTGTTAAGTAAAATAGTTCTTTCCACTTTCCTCTGAGGAAGTTCTTTACTGGGCCGTTCGGGTTTGCTCCCCAGAGGGATCCCATTCAGGGGTTTTCTCCCAAATTTACCCCAAACCAGGACAGTCTGTCTTTGGTGCAGGGTTTGGCCCTGGGAAGAGCTCTCTGGGCCTTGGAAAGCAGGCTGAGGCTCTGGGAGGGGGTTCAGGGGGTCCAGGGATGCTCCAGATCTCCTGCTGGCTGTGGAGGCGGGGTTGTGACTGAAGTTCTCACTTAAGGAGGTGGCACCAGGTGACATCATCACTGCAGGGGATGGAGGGACGCTCTATTCCTGCTGAAAATCCACCGAATCCCGGGATGGTTTGGGTCCAAAGCAACCTTAAAGCTCATCCCGTTTCACGCCTGCCACCGGCACGGACACCTTCCACTATCCCAGGCTGCTCCAAGCCCCGTCCAACGTGGCCTTGGACACTTCCACGTCTGGGGCACCCACAGCTCCTCTGGGATCCTCTGCCACATTTCAGCACATTCACAGTAAAAAGTTCCTCTGCAATTCCCTGGAAATCTCCGCTGCTGGGCACGTCCCGCCTTTCTTTGCGTTTTGAATGCCAGGACGAATTCAGCCTTGCAGGGAACCTTTGCTTCTGGCTGGGCATTCCCAGCATCCCTGTCCCTCCCTGCTCCGAGGAAGGGTAAAGCCCGATGACAGCTTTTATAGCCATCAGGAGCTGCTTTTTTCCTCCCTTCACCCAAAATTTCCTTTTATAAAAAGGTGTGAGAAGCGGGATTATCGTCGCCTCTTCAGCCTGTTGAGGGCTTTGTCCTGATTTGTCACCAGTTCCCTGGATGTGGAAGTGGGAAGGACAGAGCCAGGGGCAGGAAGGTGCCTATCCTGGGAACCACCCCAGGGAATGGGCAGGAACACCTGGAGGCTGAGGTGACCCTGTTCTTTCCATTTTCAGCCCCCAAAATTTGAATAAATTACGAGTTCGGAAAATGTGGAAAGGAAGGCTTTGCACACTGGGATCAGAGAATCCCCACCACTTCCAGAAGTGATCAATAGAAATTCAGGTTGGAAAAGCCACCAACCCAACAGCAAATCCACCTGGGAGCATCACCCCGAGCCCCCACCGAGTTTTCCCTTGGCTTTGCAATCCCAAACTCCCCAAATCCCATGAAATGCAGACACCAATACTGAGACAGAGCCACTGATGGCACCAGGAAGGGATCTGAGGCCATTTTGGCCCCAATTAAATAAACAGAGGGAAGGCAGAGTCGTAACCAGGTCATAAAAAAAGCATCAAATGATTTTTTTTTTTTTTTTAATTGTTAATGCTACCAGAAACCTCTTGCTCCCTGATGGGGCAGGGATTTTTGGAGAGAGCGACAGCTGCTGTCTTTCACAGTTAATTATGAAGATGAGTTAAGAATTAATCAGGTAAAGGGAGATATGTGAAAACAATCATGACCAGGAACTACGAAATTTGTCCCTTAGAAGAAGTTAAACCGGCTGTTGGAACTTGTCAGAGACCCAACACACACAGCCCTGCACAGATCCACAGCTCCCAAAATGGGAATTTTCAGCTCATTTTCCAACTTGTGAGTGCACAGGATGGATGAAACCGAAATTAGGGAATGTACAGGATGGATTAAATCGAAATCAGGCTGCACCCCGGGGAAGGCTCATGGAAGGAAGGAGAAAGCTGCTCCTTGGGCCCTGCCTGGTGGGAAATGCTGGAGCAGGCAGCTCCTGGACGGGAGGAGAGGGACCTTTCCCTCCGGGAGGTGACAATCCAGCTGTGCCACCCCTGGCCCTCCCCTCCCACTGCCAGAACTGCAGGAGAGAGGGATCTCAACCTCCAAAGGCTTTTGGGGTATCCACACCCACCTCTTCCTTCAGGAACTGTATCCATGGGCATCCCGATGCTCCTCACTCAGGTACGAGTTCAGAGAGCTGAGTCCTCCCCACCCCACCCCACCCCATCCCATCCCATCCCAACCCATCCCATCCCATCCTATCCCAACCCATCCCATCCCATCCCATCCCATCCCATCCCGTCCCGTCCCGTCCCGTCCCGTCCCGTCCCGTCCCAACCCATCCATCCCATCCCATCCCATCCCAACCCATCCCATCCCATCCCATCCCATCCCATCCCATCCCATCCCATCCCATCCCAACCCGTCCCGTCCCGTCCCGTCCCATCCCAACCCATCCATCCCATCCCATCCCATCCCAACCCATCCCATCCCATCCCATCCCATCCCATCCCACCCCATCCCATCCCACCCCATCCCATCCCATCCCATCCCATCCCATCCCATCCCATCCCATCCCATCCCATCCCAACCCATCCCATCCCATCCCATCCCATCCCATCCCATCCCATCCCAACCCATCCCATCCCATCCCATCCCATCCCATCCCACCCCATCCCATCCCATCCCATCCCATCCCATCCCATCCCATCCCATCCCATCCCATCCCATCCCATCCCAACCCATCCCATCCCAACCCATCCATCCCATCCCATCCCATCCCATCCCAACCCATCCCATCCCATCCCATCCCATCCCATCCCATCCCATCCCATCCCACCCCATCCCATCCCACCCCATCCCATCCCATCCCATCCCATCCCATCCCATCCCATCCCATCCCATCCCAACCCATCCCATCCCATCCCATCCCATCCCATCCCACCCCATCCCAACCCATCCATCCCATCCCATCCCATCCCATCCCAACCCATGCCATGCCATGCCATGCCATCCCATCCCATCCCATCCCATCCCATCCCATCCCATCCCATCCCATCCCAACCCATCCCACCCCATACCATCCCATCCCATCCCCAGGGAAGAGATGCCTGCGGATCTGCGGATCCTTCCCCAGCCACCGCAGGCGTTACCAGCTGGGCTGCGAAATTGCTCTTCCGCAGCCAAATCCAACCCAAATTTCCATCAGCAGCAGCGGGGAGGAACCGGCCCCATCTCCCTGGCAGCCGCTGCTCGCCGAGATGGGATTGATAAGATCCCTGGGAGGCACGGGAGGCCCGCGTGCCAAACGCAGCCAATTAATGTCAGCCCTCTCCCATGCCAACCAATTAAGCTGTGCGTACTTGTCACCAGCGCCGGGAAGGGGGTGCGGGGCGCAGGGGACGCGATCCCAAGGGAAAGCCTTGAGGATCTAAAATCCCCCCTGATTTACGGGCGGGAGGGGGAAGGCGTAGACACCCCGCACTAACCCGAGCGGGTCTGATTAATGGCTCGGCTAATTTAGGAGCTGCTTGGCTCCGCTGACCTGGGGAGGCTCCATTTAACAGGATTCGGGCTGGCATGGGAAGCAGGGAGCAGCTGAACGATGTAAGAAGCAACAGATGGGCTCTGCGGTCGCCTTTGCCAAGCACCGACGCCGTTTTCTGAGCACTTGCTCTTAAACCTCCCCCAAAAGGGAAAAAAAGTGATAATCAGAACCATAAAACCCATGTGGCTGATCCAGGAACGGGGAAGGCTGCAGCTCCTCTGCCCAGCCAAGAGCTCCTGGGCTGGGAAATGATCCCAGGGGTGCTGAGCCACCTCCAGCCCTGCTTATCCCCATCCGCCGCCGCTGCAGGGGATGGGGAGGGAAGGAAAAACATCTTCTGCCCCACCTGTGCCGTGAAAAGTCACGGGTTGTTGGGAGGCAGAAGAGGGGGAAAAGCTGGTGAAACGCTCGGATAAACTGGGCGGCTCCTGCAGCTTCATCTCAGTCTGGATGGGGAAGATCCACAGGTCCTGGACATCCTCAGGCTCTGGAAAAGAGCCTCTCTCCAAGATCAGCAGCCCTTCAAGCTGCAGGGAGTGACTTCAGGAGCACTCTCAGACGCAAGCTTAAGGGAAGGGGGTTTTCCCAAAATCCAGCATTTCTGAGGGCAGATGGTCCCAGCCAGCTGTGGCTTGGATTCCTTGGACGGCGAGGAGGCAGCAGCCATGGCAAAGCACCCAGGACGCTGCGAGGGAGATGGGAGATTAAAGTCAGGGAGCCGCCAGGGCTCTGCAGGAGGAGGAGGAGGAGGATGGGGGAGACCTGCAGCAGTCTGGGAGCAGATCCAGGTGGGGTGGCTTGGAAATACACAGGGGAGATGGAAATGTTGGGCTGCTTATCCCAGGGGTGAGCAGAGGCCCCAGGAAGGCACCAAAGAGAGCGACCTGTCTGAGGCTGGGAGTTTTTTAATAGAGAAACAGTAGGGGGAAAAAAAAACAACCACCCAAATATCTGAGCTACTCCTGCTTGCCAAGGGCTTTGGGAATCACACCTGGCACAGGAACACAGCGCAGCTGAGCTCTTCAGAGTCAGAGCTTGGAGGAGAAAAAAGGATTGCTCTCTACACCCCATATGGGATGGAAAGGAAAAAAATCCCCCAGACTAATAAAGACTTGATTTTTTTCTTTTTTTTTCTTTTTTTTTTTTTTACAACTGCCTACTTTCCTCTCAGAAGCAGTATCTGTCTGCACAGATCTCGTGTTGTGGCTGTGCTTGCATCCAGAGAAAAATGAGGAATCACCACTGACCTTTCTCATCCCTGTTCTGCTTCATTTTTGGAGACACGTGCCTGAGGAGCAGGAGATTATCTGTAGGTGATGGTTTGCAAAGTTCTCCTGGCGCCCCACACAGCCTGAGAGCACAGCAGGGCTTTTCCACCTTTTCATATGGATACTCTGGGATAGAACAGTTTCTTAGCAGGTCCCTTTCAAAGGCTGCGGATTCCCAACTCTAAGCCAAGTCAAGAGTGGAAAAAAAAAAGATTTTTCCCTGGATATAACGGTTGTGGCAAGTTGTCCCTGAGCTCCCTGGTGTGGCTGACACAGTGAACCCTCGGCCCTGCCAGATTTTGGAGATGGGATGATTTGAGGGCTGCCAGGAAACACCAAAAACTCCTGGGGCTTTGCTGCCCATTTGTCTCTGCTGGTGGATTGGATGAGTCCCAGGAAACTGTCCCTTCCCAGCCCAGACTGTGCAGTCACAGATCATGGAATGATTGGATTGGGAAGGACTTTAAAGCTCAGCTCATTCCATCCCCTACCATGGGCAGGGACACCTCCCATGATCCCAGGTTGCTCCAAACCCCATCCAACCTGGCCTTGGACATTTCCTGGGGCAGCCACAGATTCTCTGGGAAAACCATTCCGAGGCCTTACCACCCTCACAGGGAAGAATTCCATCCCAGTATCCCATCTAACCCTGCCCTCTGGCAGTGGGAATCCATTCCCTTTGTCCTGGCACTCCCCTCAGTCTAAACACGCCTTTGAGGCTCTTTGATTTGGGGCTTGCCTCTTCCCTGCACAAATCTGTGTCCTTTGGCCTCCCAAAGGCCCTGTCCCAGCTGGAGCTGCTGCATTTCAAAGGCCAGGAAAAAGTGAGGAGCAGCAGCTGGCACTGCTGGCTCTGCTAAAAGCAGGGAGGGCCTTTCCCTAATCCCAAAAGAGCAGGATGCCAAAAGCTCGGGGCTGCTGCTGCCCTCCCTGGGAAAGGGCTTTGTCTGTGCTAGCTGGATGGGAGATAAGGATGCCGTGGAAAGAAGGGAGTGTTGGCCAGGAATGAGGAATGGGCTGCCCCTTCCTGCTCAGCTCCTAATTGACGAGGAGCAGCTCCTGGCAGAGATGCCCTCCCTAGGAATTACGCTCCCCCCGGATTTATCCGCAGAGTGGAGAGCACATCCCAGCACAGCCACACCTGTAACAGCAGGGAACAGCCAGAATTCATTCCCAGCCCCCTGCCCTGGATTTCTGAGCTGTGAGTGGTGCCTGTTCCATCACCGAGGGCTTTTTAGGGCAGGCAGTGGCATTTCCCAGCACACAGGAGGCAGTTTATTACCAGTGATTTATTAAACTGCTCCAACTGTCAGCAGCCACTTGAAACATTCCCTTTCCTTTTTTTTTTTTTTTTTTTTTTTGCCTTTTTCCCTTCAGCTTCGCTAATGTCTTTATAAAGAGCTGGATAAATAGATTTCCAGCACTTCTGACTGCCACGGATCAAACCTCAATCGATACGGCCCAGATTAGGGATGAGGTGAGACTGAGCCTCCCCACCTCCCTCCAGCCCCAGCTGCAGAGGTGAATTGATGGGAATGCACTTCCAAGGAACAGATAAATACATTTTTGCCTGCTCGCAGCAGAGCTGGACTTGACAGCCCCCGATTTCTCCCCGTTGCAGGCTGTTCTGTGGGTGGGGGAGCTCCAGGTGATTGCTGCTCCTGCCAGACTTCCCTCCTGCATCCTTTATGTCCATGGATAGACCCTCCTGGCTTTATAATCTACTGAACTCGCGGGGTTCAGAGGCTTTCAGCTCCTGCCTGATGAATCTTTCCAGGACAAGACCCCTTTCTATCACTAGGTTTGATCAGTCTCAGCTCATCAACCTTAATTTATTTGCTGCAGAATCGCCGTTTAAAGGCTTGCTGTGCTGAAATTACTCCTGCTCCCTCCCAAAAAGGCCCAAAAATTCTGCCAGTGCCAGCATATCCGGAGCCACCCATCCCAGCTCTCAGGTCAGACACCAGGAAGAATTCCTGCCCGGAAAGGGTGGCCAGGCATTGGCAGGGGCTGCCCAGGGAGGTCGGACTGCCCATCCCTGGAGGTGTCCAAGGAAGGACCGGGTGTGGCACTCAGTGCTCTGGTGGGGATCAGTCAGGTTGGACCCCATCCTGGAGGGTTTTTCCAGCCTCAGGGATTCTGCATCTCACACCTGGTTCAAGCCAAAAGAGAATTGGAATTTTTTCCTCCTTTTCTACAGCAGAAGAACCCTTAAAAAACTGCCCCGCTGTCCCCTCCTCATGCTCTGCTCTGTCCCCAGCTCCCGGTGAGCCCGGACAGAGCCGGCTCTGAGCCCCTGGGTGCTCTCCCCGTGGAGCTCTTCCCTCCACCCCCTCCTCCTGTCTGGATAATTGATCTCCGAGCCGCAAAACAGATGCTCCGGCTGTGCCTCTCTCCTCACGCTCCGGCTCCTGCTGGAGTCCAGGGAGATCCTCTGGAAGAAGCCACTTTTAATTTGTAATCTGATTAAGCCATTAGAGGCGAACGGAGCAGTAAGTAACACAAATTGCCGATCGTTTCCATCGGCAAATCCCCCCAATTAATCCCGAGATTAACCCTGATTACACGCGGTAATGGTGATCAATGCACCCTAATGGGAGAAATCCGCCCACTCCGCTCTCCTCCGCATCCCAGAACGATCAATTTGGAATCAGGGTGATTTATCTGGCAGGATCGAGCGGGGCCAGCGGGGCTGGGGCACCGCCTGCGTCTCCAGCGGCAATCCCAGGAGCCGCAGCTCATTCCCCCTTGGGAAAAATCAAGCCAAACCGGGGCGGGGGGGGGGGGGGGAAAGAGCTGGATAGAGCGAAACAAAGAGCAGGGGAATGCGGAGGGCAGCAGGAATGGTAAAATCCATCTGCCTGCCGCGCTCCCTCCCCTTTGAATCCCCCCAGTGATGCCCCAGAAAGCTCCTGTGAGGTGATCAGACCAAACAGCTCGGAGCAAGGCTGCACTTCTCAGGGATTCCTCCCTCAAAGGGAGGAAGTCAGGCTGGAATGGAGCTGGGAAAGGACAAAAAGAAAAAAAAAAAAAAAAAAAAAAAAAAGAAAAAAAAAGGAAAAAATAAAGGAAAAAAAGAAAAAAAATAAAAAAAAAAAGGAGAAAAAGCGCCTTTCCGACTTTGTGATCCGAGCCTCTGTTCTTCCCTTTGCTGCTAAAATCAGAAGTTACCCCAGGACTGAGCGTTTCCAAAGATCCCCAAGCACTCCACGAGCTTCAGAGCCGGGCTCAGCTTCCCCTTGGTCCCGCGTTATTTATGGAGCAGCTGAGACCCCAGCGACTGCTTCAAGGGGGATTCTGCCTTTGTAGGGACTAAGTCAGCACTAAGTCGGGAGCTCAAGGCTTGACCTTTGGAAGGCAGCAATGGATTCATCCCGCTCCGACCGCAGCCAGCTCCAGGCTGAGCTGCAGCAGTGCCTGGTGATAAAGCTGCTTGATTTATGGAGCCTTCTCTTCCAGAGCTGCTCACTCTGCTCTGGGAACACCAAGGAGAAAGGAAAAACTGCTGGAAGATGGGCTGAGCTCCTGCCAGGGGCTCTGGCACCTCCCTGGGCATTGGCTCCGGGACAGGAGAAGCCACACAAGTGACACCTCACAAGGTCCCCAGTTCCCACATCTGCAGGTCCTACATGTTCCTGAGCCATGGGAAAACCTCCTGGAGGCTGCAAGCTCCTCATGCTTTGCCCAAACCCTGGCCAGGAATATTTAAGGTGGATTCTTCCCAACATTCCCTTGAAGGTATTTTCCTCTCCTCCCACACCACGCAGACTAATCCCTGTGTCGCTTTGCCCCCAGACCTGTATTTTGGCAGCAGGGTAATTATGGGATATATCCTGTATGGGAAAAGTGACATCACCCTGTCCTGCACGGACATGTCCTGTGTTCTCCACAGATCCATGAGATCCTTTGGGGTTTTTAATGGAGACGTAGCACCCAAACCAACCCCCTCCTCATTCCTGGGGTGGGATCCTGCAGCTCCCCTCCCCTCAGGTGGAGGCACTCCTGGCCAGAGAGCTGAGCCACAATCCTGCTCCTAAATCCCTCATCCAGGGAGGAGACTCCAGGCAGGTACGCACGGCACATCCCAGGCTGCAGGGAATGGTTTTTGCCCCCGAAAGTTGCCTCCGAGGTGTTTTGCAGCGCACGTGTTTGGGGGTGACAAGTGGGGGCCGCGTCCTTCAGCCAGCCCCTCTCCCCAGCTCCTGCGGCTGCCCAAGGGGCTGGCGGTTCCCTTTGATGTGTGGATGAATCAGCCTGGCCAGGAGAAGCCCCGTGGATTTATGAACTCCTCCTCTATGATGTCTTTCCAATCGTATCCCCCAGAAGAGCATTTGCTCTCCCCTTCCTCCCCGGCTCCTCCGAGCCAAGCATTCCTTTCTCCTCCTCCATCCCAGGCTTGGGGAGCAACGCTGCTCCCCCGGAGCAAAATTCCCTCTGCAAACCGGTTGTCAGCCCCCTGTTCCATATTCCAGCACGTTTGGTGTCTCCCGACTGCAGCAGCCCCATGGAAGGGAGCTCCGAGCCAGAGACGAAATCCTGCAATTCAATCTACCCCCAGCCCAAATCCTGCCAGCTCTGCAATTCCAGAGCAGTCGGAAAGAAAAGGGACAAATAACTGTGATGGAAACCACTCACTGGAGACTTCCAGGGGAAATCATACACCCGCGAGGGGAAAAAGGATCATTAAGAGGTGACGGGAGAAAACATTTGCATTGCAAGTCAAAGCAGCTGGAGGCCGGGGGAAGCTCTGTGGTCACTGCCCTCCCCAGTCCGATCCAATCATCTCCAGCTCTTGGCAAACCCTCCCAGACAGGCCCTTGAGCTGTTTGACCCAGATTCCGCCGAACACCGGAGTCAAGCTCTGCCCGGGAACAGAAGGGGAGCCTTGCAAAGGTCTCCCGAAGTTCAGCCCTGTGCTAAACCCCCACAAAATAATAAAATCGGTGTGTTCCTCTCCCCTTCAGCAGCCACCTCCACCTCGCTGCGTGGAGGGATCGCTGTGCCTGGCAAACGAGCGGAGATTAAAGGGAGAGCAGCGGGAACATCTCGGGTTAGTCCCGGCTGAGCACGCCCGGGATGCAACGGCGCGTCAAACCCGGTGGCACATCCAAACCGTCACAAAGCAGAGGGAATGCGGGAGCTGGAAAAACGAAGGAGAGTTTATTTCTGTCCCTAAACGCTGTCGGGGAAGGACGAACGGGGGTTCTGCAGCCCCACAGCGGGAGCAGCGGGCAGGGAAGGGAGAGCCAGGAGCGGCTCCAGCAGGGAAAAGGGAACACACTCCCCCAGAGAAGGGAAACCTTCACACCCGCCTCTCGCTTCCCTGCCAGAGCATTAGCAGAGCTCCCCAAAACCCCCGAGAGGAGCTTCAAGGAGTGATGAAAGAGGGGCCGAGACGGGCCGTCTTCCAGCCAGCTGGAGCCAGGACTGCTCATCAGGAATAACCGGCCTCTCCCGCATCCACGCACAGGATGCGCTCCAAGCGCTCCCTGACATTTGTGTGTCAGCTTGAGCCAGCTGGGGCTGCAGCTCTGCATTCTACTCCAGACTCGGGCTTTAAATCCAGGGCTGGAAGTTTGCAGGGCTGCCGGGGTCCGTTCTCAGCTGGCCACGGCTGAGTCTGGAGCATCAGCAGCTCCACAAAGCCGGGACAGCCTGGAAAACTCACTGGGCAAACACCAGGAGAGGGAGGCAGTACCGCACTGTGGTGACATTTGCACCCGGGTGCAACGAGGTGTCACTCAGCCCAGCCAGAGCAAACAGCATCTCTGGGGCACCAAAATTACACAGCCAGGGAAATCCGGCAAAATCCATCTGCCCTTTTCAATATTTGGAGATAATTGACTCCTCCAGGCTGTGATATTACAAGAAGAAAGCTGTTAGTGAATCTGTTCAGCCCCAGGTCAGGCTGGATGCGGAACTTGGCCGGCACCGAGGATGCTGAAAGGGCAAGGAGGACATTTCACATTTCCATATACTCCCAGCTCCCTCGTAGGAAGATTACATGGATACACGTGTAATGCAGCAGGTCAGAGGGAAGACAGAGCAAGGGCAGGTTTCCTAGCGGAGGGAAAACGTCTCTGCTCCTCCACTGGTGCCAGCTGAGCTACATCCCAGCCTGCACATCCACCGAAAAATCCGACTGCAGGGAAACTAGGAAAAACCAGGCTCAAAGCTCATCCTTACCTAAGGCAAAGAAATCAGCCCAAGTCACTCATCCAAGAGTCTCACACCTGTGTCCCTACACCTCACCTGCACCCTGAGGTGATCCAAAGCATCCCCTCCCTCCCCTCCTCCCTGCCCTAAATCCAGGACTGGGGCTGGTCCAGCCTCCCACCAGCGGATCCCAGCTGGGCCAGTCCAGTGCGGCATTCCTGAGCCAGTGAGGGGGGCAATTAACACCTTCTGTCCATTATCATCCTGAGCTCAGTCCTCACCCCCCAGGGGAGGCCGGGCAGGCGAAGGGCAGCCTGGCTCTGCTCTGCAGCCGCACCAGCTGTTCCAAGATCAACCTGCAAATCCCTGAAGGAAAATGTTCCCTGTGAGGATGGAGAGGCCCTGGCAGAGGTTGCCCGGAGAAGCTGTGGTTGCCCCTGGATCCCTGGAAGTGTCCAAGGCCAGGCTGGACAGGGCTGGGAGCAATGTGGGATAGTGGGGGGTGTCCATGGCAGGGGATAGATGATCCTTAAGGTCCCTTCCATCCCAAACCATTCCAGGATCTGCTGCCCGTGCTGCCTGCACGGGTCACCGGGGCAGTAAATATTTGTACAGGCCGGACAAGGAGAAAGCAAACAGAATTCCCTTATTTATGGGCCTTGGCAGCTTCTCGGCCTCAGCTCCGTGGTGTTTCCATCCCGTCTGCTCCCAGCTGGGGCTCTGTGCACCCACAGCTGCTCCAAGGGGTGCCGGGGCAGCAGGCAGCCAGGAAGCAATATGTTGGGACAGGAATGTGACACCAGAGCTTGGGAGGATCAGAGGGACAGGCAGAGGGAGGGTGTGAGAGCCAGGATGTGCAGGAGCAAATGGAGTGACCCTGACGGGTGTTTTTGCAGCCGTGTTTATTTTACCTGCAGGCAGAAAGAGGGAAGGTGATGGATTTGCTTCCCTGGACATCCAGGGGCCCTTCCTGGGCATTGTGTGAAGCCCCCAGAGGGTCGAACACTGTTTCTGAGCCCTCCTTTTCAGCAGGGGGCTGTCCAGGCTCTGATGGGCATCCAAGGAGCTCAGTGAGACACCCAGAATCCCAACCCCTTCCTGCACGGACAGGCTGTGCCTTACAGGACACACGTGTCCCATCCCAGACCGCCGTTCGCTCCCTGCTTCTGCTGCCCCTGCCGCTGGCTCCTTCCCCAGGAGAGGAACCCAGGATGAAGCCAGGATGTGGAAGTGCTCCCAGGGCCTCTGGGTGGGAGGTCTGTGTCTCCTCCACAGGGTCCCGTGCCTGCTCCAGAGACAGAAACCATGAGCGTACCTGGAAGCAGCCGGGTGTCCGGAGCGTGCCTCATCTGCTTCCCATCATCCCCCCAGACGGAGGGCAGGAGGCAGAGGGGAAGGAGCCCGGGGATCACTGACCCCTCTTCGTGCTGAGTGTCTGGCTTTAGGAGGGATTCAGCCTTATTACCAACCTCCTGAGCTGCTGATTTCTTGGATTTCTCTCATGTCAGGAGGAGATTTTGCTGAGCTGAAAAGGGCAAGGGGATGGATCTCGTTCCGTAAACTCCCCAGAGAGGAGGAGAAAGACATGGGGCCAGGGGTTAAAATCACCCAGACCAGGTTGGGAATGAGCTCATGAGGGGATATGTGAATGACAGGGTCCTGAGGAGGGGGTGGATGATTGCTGTTGTGCTGGTGTCTGGCACGAAGAGGAGTCATCCCTAAATTTACCGGGGTAATCTGTCCTGGCCTGTCCCATCACTTTCTCCATCCTGGCTGACACGATCTTTATTTACACACTGTGACCAGCACGGGCTCTGGTCACTCCAGCCATGCCTGCCCGAGGGTTTTTCCTGAAGAGACTGATGGCATCCGGCTGGAGATCTCCAGCTCTGGGATTCCTCTCCCAGGTAATCCTTGGTGCAAGCTGCTTCTCTTTCAGGCACCCATTTCACCATTTGTGGGAGAGCGGAGCAGGCAGGGCCAGGACGCAGACGTGAGAGGAAACAGCCTCAAGCTGTGCCAGGAGAGGTTCAGGTTGGACACCAGCAGGAATTTCTCCATGGAAAGGGTGGTCAGGCTTTGGAAGGGGGTGCCCAGGGAGGTCTGGAGTTCCCATCACTGGAGACATCCAAAAAAAGCCTGGGTGTGGCACTCAGTGCTCTGGGCTGGTGACAAGGCAGGGATCAGGTACAGCATGGACTCGATCCTGAAGGGCTTTTCCAGCCTCACCATCCCAAGATTCCAGGCAAAGGGCTCAGGGTGTTTGTCACGAGGCTGAGGGAGATAACATCCCTGAGATAACAGCGAAGCAGAGCAGGCTGTGAGCGGGTTTGGGGCTGGAAACCATTCCCTCCAAACCGGCAGCCCCGGCTGGCTCTGACTCCCGCTCCGCTCCTTGCGCCGTGATTTATCCCGCAGCAAAGTGAGCCTAAACGCTCTCCATATGGATCCCATACAGGCTGCACCTGCTCCCCACCGTGGATAAGCACATGTGGGATGGAGCGGGAGGGCTGGGGGCGAGTGTGGGAATACAAATCAATCACCCGCCAGCCCGGAGCGCCCGAGGGACCGGTGCTCCCCTCAGCCCTGCCTGGGCCAGCTCTTCCCTGCTGGAGTTGCTGGAGCCGCACGGATCCCAGGGAATGAACCCCGCACCTGCACAAGTCCCCAGGGTGACACTGATGAGCCCTGAGGTGCCACCAGGATGCAGCAGCTCGTCTGAGGTGTCCCGTGGGAGCAGGGACTGTGCAACAAGGGAAACCCACCTGGATGGGGCCAGGGGATCCCTGTGCACCCACAGCAGTGGGAGAGCTGAGCGCTCCATGCCCAAGGAAAAGGGAAGGAGCTCAGGAGCTGTTCTTCTCTCACAGTGTTTAAATTTCCTTACAGGGAACATGAAATTCCCTGAGGAAATAAACTGCCACCAAGCTCCGGGGCCATCTGCCTCAATCCCCAGGGATGCCTGGGATGAGTTAACAGAGTTTTCTATAAACACAGCGCACGAGGCACAGCCCAGGGTCACGGCTGCCAGGCAGGGAGGAGTTTCTGCTCCCACATCAGTGTGTTTTGGGAATATCATTGTCCTGCATCACCCCCCTGGATTGGAAAACCCAGGGCTGTGGGCAGAGGAGCAGAGCAATGTTCCATGGGTGATGAAGGAGGATCCCAATCCTGAGGTCTGGAGGTCCCCAAGCCCTGGACATCCTGGGGCTGAGTTCAGGGATGCTCCTGCTCTGGAGAGAGACAGCCCTGTGGGATCTCCCATCACCTGCTCCCGCTTCGTCCCTCTCCCAGCACTCAAACATTTATGTCCAAAGTCGACATTAAAATTCAAGGGAAGCTAAATAGAAATTAAATTGTGTATTTGGAGAGGAAACAAGTCCCATAAGGTGAGTGCTGCTGGGCCCTGTGATTGATGGCTGTTTATTTATCTGCTACTGCCAAATCCTGCAAGGAAGACAGAGCGGGAAGGGAGAGGGAGCCACTGGAGCTGGGCTCTGTGGGTGGAACTGTCCTGGGAATCATGGCAGTGTCCACGAGGGGGGCAAACAGCTCCAGGAATCCCCAGAGTGTCCGAGAGCCGAGCTGGACAGCCTCACCTGGTTGCAAGGACTTAATTGTACCACACAAACCTCTGGAATCCAAGTGTTTGGATCGACACAGGGCAGATCCCAGCTTCTCCCTATCACATTGCTCACACCTCCATGGCTCTGGAATCACCCCTGAGCATCTGAGGAGAGGCTGAGAGGAGCTTGCAAGAGGGCTTGCTGCCTTCTTCTTTTTCCCTTTTCCTTCCCTTCATTTCCCTTTTCCCTCTCCTCTCCTCTCCTCTCCTCTCCTCTCCTCTCCTCTCCTCTCCTCTCCTCTCCTCTCCTCTCCTCTCCTCTCCTCTCCTCTCCTCTCCTCTCCTCTCCTCTCCTCTCCTCTCCTCTCCTCTCCTCTCCGGAATCACACTGGCCGTGTCATTCCACATTCCACCATCCCTCTCTCCCTGCAGCCCCTTCCCTGCCTCCATCCCCGTTCCCTCCCCATCACTTCCATAACGGTGCCCAGGATCACTCGAGAGGGAAATTATCCCCTTTCCCTGGAACTGAGACCTTTCCCTGCACTTATTTATCTCCCCCCATTCCCGAAAGCCGTGTGCTGACGGATGCTGGATGCAACCAGACACCCCCAGCCGGCCCCGCCGATCCCTCCTCGGCTCTCGGCCATCCGGGAATGCGGGCGGGGTCATCCAGGGGCTCGTGTCTCCCTCATTCTCTCTCTCTCCAAACCCTGCTCTTCCCTGTTTTACACTTCCTTGGAAAGAGATCACTGGCGCGGGATGTTTGTCACCCGAGGCAGCGCTGTCATCGCTTACCCGTTGCTTGGTGACAGCGTCCCGCCGCCGCGGGCTGTGCGGGGCCAGGCGTGTCCCGGGGATGCCATCCCTCCTCTGGGAATGCCATCCCTCCTTCCCTCCTTCCCTCGTGGCCCCGGAGCCTGCCCGAGGACCCTCAGGAGCTGCAGGTGAGCGCTTGGACCCGGGCCCAGCTGGGCTCACACTGCAGCTCCGCAGGGTCTCCTGCAGAGCCGGGGGGCCTCAGCCTCTTCCCGGGACAGGCAGGGACCGTCAGGGTCATTCCCTGTGCTCCAGCACACCCTGGGGATCCGTGATGGAGAGCAGCCGCGGCCCTTCCCTCTCCCGGGACGGGAGCAGGCCAGGGAAGTTGAGAGTGGGATCTGCCATGGATTTTTCCAACCAACTGCACAAAGTTTAGGGTTGGGTTTGTTGTGGGATTTATTCTATTTTTTCTCTTGTCTCCCTGGAAAAAAACAAAGGTCTTGTTTTGTTTTGTTTTGCCTTTTTTTTTTCCCTCTTTTTCTTTTTTTTTTTTTTTAAGGAATGTGCTTCTTTCAGCTTTCCAGGAATTCCTGCTCAAAACCGAGAAAAAAGAAAGTGCTGCCACCGCATTTCATTCCATCCATCCCATCCCATCATATCCCATCCCATCCCATCCCATCCCATCCCATCCCATCCCATCCCATCCCATCCCCGCCAGCGGTGTCCCCACGAGCTGCAGCCCCACAGGGCACAGACCTGGGGGACCAAGGATAAGCCCTGGCCATTCCAGGTCCTCCTGGCCATTCCAGGTCCTCCTGGCCTTGCTGACATCCCAGTTCCCTGGGCACGGGGCTGGGGGCAAGCCCAGGGCTGCTCTCTGCAGATGTGGTTTTGATTAGGAATTTTTTGGACTAAAAATGCGCAAGTGAAGCACAACCCAACGCCAGCGCCATCGCCCCCCGCTTCCTGTGAGCGTTCCTGTTCTGATTAACCAACATTCCTCCGGAAAATCATCTCCTTCCCCAAAAACCCCAGGCAGGGCTGGCCAAGATTGCCCTGGCCGCAGAAAAGGGGGTTCCACGTCTCAGAGGGAAGGTGTGGGTGGAAGGTTTGGGTGTCAGCATTCCTGGCCAGGGAATTCCAACCCCACGGAGCCTTGGACCCCACGTGCTTGGAGGGCGCAGTCTCAGCTCCAAGGGGCTTTGCTGGGAGGTCTTTCCAAAGGGAATGTTCAGTGGTCATTCCCATTGCAGGGAATTCAGCTGCCCTCACCCCGGTGGCCCCCACGCCCGGTGGCTGCAGCCCCGTCACAGGGAATTTCCAGCCTTTCCAACTCCACCTCCGATCCTGTTTAATGAATGATCATTAACTGGGGACGTTTCAGATGAGGAAATTGTTTTAGGAACGAGCAATTAAGTCCTAATGCTCAGCTCACGTAACTCATTTCTAATTAAACTCGCTGTAAATTATAGCACCACTATTTATTTTTAATGAGAAATAAAACTGGAGAGGAATTGCGGCCCTTCAAAAAACCGGACTGAGTGGGAGGGAGGAAAAGAGGGAATGAGCAGTGGAGGGGAAGGAGCAGAGAGCAGGGAGAGAGCTCAAAACTGGCAAAAAAAAGGTTCTTAATGCCCTCCCTGCCATTCCAGAAGCCACCTCCATTCTTGCCTGCTGCCTGAGGACCCCCTGGCAACAGCTATTTATACTCCTGACCTTTCCCAAAGGTGGGGAAAACTCCGGAGTCCAGGCTCTTGAGGGTTTTGACACTGGGAAGCAGCCTCAGCTCCCGCTCTCTCCAGATCCAGCTGTGTCGTGACAAGGAAAAATGGTGCCCATATGGAGACATTAATGATCCGAGGTTCAAAGGCAGCACGGGAGGATCGAGCACTCTCCGAGCAGATTTTAATCACATCCATCATGGAACGGCTCTGGAGACGGCGGGAGAGGCAGGCAGGATGGGGAAGGGTGGAGCTGGGGATGGACAGGGGTAACAGCAGCAGCTGGGTTTGTTTGGAGCTGGGCAAAGAAATGCTGGGATTGCTCTGGCCATTGTCCTGTCATGGAGTCAGGAGGTGCCAGGGATTGTCACCCCCCCATGCCTTATAGGAATTCTCCTCAGGGAACGGAGGAGGGGAAGTTTCGGGTTATGAGTGTTCGAGCTATGCTCCATGACCTTTCCTCAGCCTCCCAAATCCCTGGGAGCAGCTGCACCCCCGGTATCCTGCCGAGCTGCAGGCTGTGCTAGGGATAGCCCCATTCCCCGGGTCAGGAATCACACAGTGGTTTGGGTTGAAAGACGCCTTAGAGCTCATCCAATCCCACCCCCACCATGGGCAGGAACACCTTCCTCTGTCCCGGGCTGCTCCAAGCCCCGTCCAGCCAGGCCTTGGACACTTCCAGGGATCCAGGGGCAGCCACAGCTTCTCTGGGCAACCTGTGCCAGGGCCTCCCCACCCTCACAGGGAAGAATTCTTTCCCAATTTCCCATCTCATCCGGCTTTCTTTCAATTTAAGGCCATTAGGAGTTTGCCGTTAGTGGAAAACACTGGCGCGTGTCCAGTAATGATGGATTTAACCGCACAAAGTCGAGTTCAGGCCAAGCCCACTCGGAGATCCATTGAAGTTTAACATTTCCAGGGATGTTTCCTCTCTCTCAGCACCGTCTGTTCTGGGATGGAGCCGCAGGAGCAGAGGAGGGACCTTGTCTCTTATCTGCACCCCTGGCTGGAGCAGGGCAAAATCGGGATCACCCAGGGCTCCCACGTCAGCTGAGCCCAGGTGAGCCCTGGGAGGGCTCAGGGGAGGTTGGGATGGGTCCAGGGGGGTGATGCCACAACCCATCCCAACCCATCTCATCCCATCCCATCCCATCCCATCCCATCCCATCCCAACCCATCCCATCCCATCCCATCCCACACATCCCATCCCATCCCAACCCATCCCAACCCATCCCATCCCATCCCATCCCATCCCATCCCATCCCATCCCATCCCATCCCATCCCAACCCATTCCAACCCATCCCATCCCATCCCATCCCATCCCATCCCAACCCATCCCAACCCAACCCATCCCAACCCATTCCAACCCATCCCATCCCATCCCATCCCATCCCATCCCATCCCATCCCATCCCATCCCATCCCACCCATCCCATCCCATCCCATCCCATCCCATCCCAACGCATCCCATCCCATCCCACCCCATCCCATCCCATCCCATCCCATCCCATCCCATCCCATCCCATCCCATCCCATCCCATCCCAACGCATCCCATCCCATCCCACCCCATCCCATCCCATCCCATCCCATCCCATCCCATCCCATCCCATCCCATCCCATCCCATCCCACCCATCCCATCCCTTCTCTTGTGCATGGAAAGCAGGAGAGATCCTGGTTCTCAATCCTGAGATGGAGCTGGTGCTGCAGAGGGGAGCAAACAACAGCTGCTCACAATCCCAGAGCTCCCCATTCCTTATCCCACATCCTACCATCCCAAGCCTCACCATCTGCCCACCCCGAATTTCACCACCCCAGTGCTACCAGTCCATCGCTCCCTATTCCTTATCCCACTATCCCACAGCTCCCATCCCACTGCCCCAGGACAGAGGTGAGAGCTGCCAGTTGACTCCACTGTAGGACAGGGATGCACCGAGGGCACACCAAAACCAGAGCCGGAGCATGGAGCACCTTTCACCTCCCCAGAAACATTCCCAGGAGCTTTTCCTCTTGCTGTGGCTGCTCCGAGCAGTGAGCAGTGAGTGCTCCTCTCCAAAAGCTTCGCTAATGATTTTGGGCAGCTAAGCCAGGCCTGGATTTGGGATGTGGCTGTGCCATCCCAGCTGCCTGCACGCAGATTTAATCCTGATCCATGTGGAACAGCTCCCGCTCTGCCTCTGGACAAAAGTCCTGATAATTCCCTCTTCCTGACAAAGCCACCTGTGTCCAAAGACTTCCAGACACTGTGCTCCCTGTTCCCACTGGAATAGCTGCGCGTGGATGCTGGCACTGCAAATTCTTCCCTCCTTGGACACATCCTGGTCACACCAAGCTGTGACCAACATTTTGACAGTGACGGTGGCTGCATCCAGCCAGGACAGGGATGTAGAGACAGGGAGAGTGATGGGAATGTCTGTCCTGCCAGCTCCTGCCTTCCCCCAGTTTGGGGAGAGAAGAGAAATCCAGGATGGATAATCATGGGGTCACAGAATGGTGCAGGGTGAAAAGGTGGGGTCACCTTCCATACACCACGCTGCTCCAATCCTTCAACACCTCCGGGAATGATAACTGGGAAGGAAGGGAAATCCTGGGAAATCCTGGCCCAGCCAGGTCGGTGTTGAGCACAGACCCCTTCAGAGGGATCCTGTTCTCCATGGCTCTGCAGGATCATCCGTGTCCCAACGGAGCCCTGCAGAGTCCTGGCCCGGCCGATTTTAGGCAGGAGGGGAAGGAACAAAGTGAGGAAGCCGGAGAGAGCTGCAGCTGGAGGAAAACCTTGGATCACGTCCTCACACAGATCCTGCTCAGGGGGCCAGGGCGGCACCCTGGGGTGGCAGTGACGTCGGGAAGGGCCATTAGTGAGGGATTTGGGTTTCTGCCCTTTCCGGGGGGAAACGCCCGGCGGAGCGGCCGCTGAGCCCCCCAAAGCCCGGCCCAACCGCGAAACCCGAGCCCAGGCCGAGAGCAGCCCGGAGTTAATCACTTCCAACCCCGGCCTGAGGAAGTGGCAATTAAAGAGCTCGTTAGTGACAGAAAGAGCTCCCGTGCTGCCCTGACACCTCCAGCTCCCGAGCTGCTCCAGCGCCTGCCCGTGGAGCAAGGAGAGGCTTGGAACCCGCTCTGTCAGTGGGATGCAGCATCCCTGCTCCGCCGCGCAGCATCCTTGCTGGAATGTGGGCTCCTCCCTGTCACCGGCCCGGGATCCTGCAGGATGAGGACAGGACAGCTCTGCCAGCAGCAGCCCCCACCCCGGGGGTATTCCCACCTTTTCCTTCTGAGCTTGTCCATCCCCTGGCCCGTGCTTCCAAGGACATGGCAGCTGGGATGCAGAGGCAAGGGAAGACGAAGAGGCAGAACTCTGGGAAGGGATCCGGGAACGGCGGGGGAGGAATTTTTCCCTGCAATAGATGAGGGTTTTAGATGCAGTTCATCGGGGGGAGCTCCGACATCCACAGCTCGGGCTGCGGTTTGGAGCGGGGCCCTGAGGAGCTGCAGCATTAACACCCACAGCTCCCTTCCCGCTTGGAATGCCTGCCCATCCGCACGGCTCCCTGCAAGGAGGCACAGGGGCCTTTCCAGCTGCAGGGAGCTGCCCCGGATAAACACCCGACAGCTGGAGCAGAGAGAAATGGAGCTGCTTCTCCAACTGCCAGCACGAGCCAATCCATCACGCCGGTCCTGGCACCTCTCCTCGGAAGGGAATCAAAGGGCTCCTTAGTGAGAAGGGATGGAATGACAGGTAGAAAGGCCAGAGGATAAATCCTGCTGCCTACTGGGACTGTTAAATATTAGGAGAGATTAGTGTCTGACAGGGGAGAGTAGGGCAGCAGCTCTGCTAAACAGCCAGAGAAATGCGTGGAATTCCGGCTCCTTTGTCAGTGGCAACTGCACAACACTCAGGGTGGAATAAAAGGAAGAAGAAGAAGAAAAAGAAAAAAAAAAAAAACCAAACTTTGCCCTGATTTAGATTAAGGAAGGAGCCCGAGCAGGAGTCTGGACCTCACCCAGCCCTTCCCGGGGCACCACAGGAAAGGGAGAGCTGGGAGAGGATGCTGGGGAGAGGGTTTGGAGCCGGAGCATCCACTCGCAATCCTGCTCCTGCACAGCCCCTGCCTCGGGCACAGCCCCTCGGCAGGACACCCGGCTGGGAAGGTGTGGCAAAGAGAAGGGAAGTGATGGAATCACCGTGGAAGTGCTCAAACACTGGTAGATGTGGCAGCTGGGGGCTTGGCAGTGCTGTGGGAACAGTTGGACAGGATGGGCTCGGAGGGTTTTTCCAGCCTAAATCATGACTCCATGATCTTCCTTTCCCCATCTGGGCAACAGAGCTGGGTGTAGGGAGGGGTGTGCTGGAGGAGGGGGGTCTGGCTGGGATCAGCAGGTCAATCCAGCTCAGGCAGATTATCCCAAATGATAGTTCCCATTTCCTTACTAAGGCGTCCTAAAGCGCTTTGCTCTGCCCAGCGAAGGCTGTGATGGGGCTTAAAATATTAAAAAATTGGCCAATTTTCATAGTTTCCATGTCTGGCATGTCAGGGCTTATTATCCAGGAGGAAAGCCTCTGTGTCAGGGACAGGTGAGTGGGAGCGGGAGTGCAGAGCTGCCCACGGAGCTGCGGGAAGGCAGGGATGAGCTCCGTGGGGAGCAGAGGGACTCCCCACCCTACACAAGTGCAGAGTCCTGGGCTGAGGCAGGACACAGCCGAGAGGGGCCAGACTGTCAAATCCAGCCCCATCCTAAACTGAAATTCCGAAATTTGTCAGCCTCCCATCTTGAACCAGTTAAGTTTTCCTCCCTCAATTACCCCGCTGGAAAGTTATTTTATAAACTCCCTCATCCGATGATTGGGAGAAACCTCCTTCAATTTTCAACTGACATTTATCCACGACAGGTTTCTACCCAATTCATGGCTGTGCCAACAGTGTCCTTCCAGAGTTCCTTGCATTCCTGGGTGTTTCCTCTTCCATGTCTTTCCAGGCAGCAATCAGAACCATCTCAGCCTCTGATTTCTCTCCAGACTACACAAGCACAACTTTTCCAGGGCCACTCATCCTGTCTGTGCCCACCAAACCACATTTGCTCCTCTATCTGGGAAAAAAAAAAAAAAAAAAAAAAAAAAAAAAAAAAAAAAATCCGCAGAGGACTCGCATTAGCCTCAGGAAATTTCTTCTCAGATCTTCATTTGCAATAAAATATCCTGAGTCCATTGGCCTAAATACTCTTTTCTATCCAGAAATCCATTACATCCGCTGTCCTTTCCACATGTATCCAATGCAGGATGAGAGCTGGGTAGATCAGCCAAAAAGCAGACTCTGGATCGCAGGGCTGAGCTGGAATTCAGCCCAGCCACCCTGGATAACCAGGATCACCAGGAGGAAATGAAACTCCTGGAAATGAACCTCTCTGCCATGGAGCCAGGCTGGGACAGCTGGGGGTGTTCATCTAGAGAGGAGAAGGTGACCTCAGAGCTCCTTCAAGTGCCTGAAGAGGCTCCAGGAGAGCTGGAGAAGGACTGGGGACAAGGGATGGAGGGGCAGGACACAGGGAATGACAAGGGATGGAGGGGCAGGACACAGGGAATGGCTTCCAGTGCCAGAGGGTGGGGATGGCTGGGATATTGGGAAGGAATTCCTGGCTGTGAGGGTGGGGAGGCCCTGGCACAGTGTGCCCAGAGAAGCTGTGGCTGCCCCTGGATCCCTGGCAGTGTCCAAGGCCGGGTCAGTGTCCCTTCCCGGACCAGGAGCTGACAGGAGCTGCTGGAAGCCGCAGGAATGCTGCAGAAAGCCTGGCCTCGCTCCTGCAGGGACGCGCTTCGGCACTGGGATTTCTCGGTGCTTAGGGAGCCCTGAGCAGCTTTTCCAAGCCCTCCATCCCTGGCTCGGCAGGCTGGGCCCCAGCGAAGGAGCAGGTAGAGCAGACCCTGCCTGCAGCAGCCCCTGCAGCGCTCAGCACCGGGCTGGCAGTGCCCCATCCTCGCCTCTGGCAGCGCCAGCCTTATCTTTGGATGCAAAACCGGGGGAAAATTGAGTGCTTGAAAGAGGACGGGCTCTCCTGGGTCAAATTAGTCATTCCTCGTTAGAAAAGCCCCGCTGGTTTCTTTGTTTCTCTCGCTCTCCAGTGTACCCAGATAAATACATTTGTAATTCTCCGAGCCCCGCTGAATAGGAGACTGGCAAGGTGAGAATATTAAAGCTGCAGATTATCGAGTGCTTCCCAGGAACTGAGATTCCAGCAGAGGAATGATGGGGAGGAAGGCCGGGGGTGAGCTGCAGAGCGGGGAGAAGCTGGGGAAGAGAGTGGGGGAGGCAGGGGAAGGAGGAAGAGGAGGATGGAGGGGGAAATGCCAGAGGAGGGAACGCTGGAGAAAACGGAGAGGCGAGAAGGCTCTGGAGGAGAGGAGAAGGGGGAGAGCAGGGCTGCAGGGAGGTTTGGCAGCTGCTGAGTGTGCCGCATTTCAATATTTAATGACTCCAAAACACAGCCATTAACATGTCAGAGGCAGAGGGAAACTGCCCGGCTTTTCCCCGAGCCTCGATGGCTTTGAGGAACAAATGCCATCTAAAAGGGAGGATTTAAAAGCCTTTTGGCCGGGCCTGCTGCCGGCCCCCTCCCTTGGCGGCAGCGCTTCCCTCTGGGAATGTCCATTTCATTCCACCCCTTCAGCCTCGCTCTCTCTGGGAATCCTCCCGTTCGCAACAGGACCCTGTGAAATCGGGAGCGTTCTGCTCCTTGCTCCCAAGCATCCCCCGGCGATGGGATTTGCATCAGGTGCAGACAGTGACAAACTTGGAGCTGTTTCTCCCGATTTCGGCTGCTCCGTTCCCCTCCTGCCGCGGTAATTCGCCTCACTGCTCGCTCTGCCTTCTCTCCAGGTGTTCCTCGTTCTGTGTCTTCCCGTCCTTCTCGAGAGACAGAGGGAGAAACAAAGGAAAAAAGGTCAAGGGAAGGACTGAATGGTCCATCCCTGGAAGTGTCCAGAGCCAGGCTGGACAGGGCTTGGAGCAACCTGGGACAGCAAAAGGCGTTCCTGCCCGTGGCAGGGGAGTGGAAATGAGACGGGCTTGGAGGTCCCTTCCATGCCAAACCATTCCATGATTCCACAGTACTGGTCCTGGCCACCCTTGGCACCCTTGGAACCCTTGGCCATGCGCCAGCTCCAGGCCATCTTTCCACGCAAAACAAATGCAAAAGTAAACGACAACTTGGCAAGGGTCATCAGGAAGGAGGTGGCTGTGCCGACCCTGTGGACAAGGTCCGAGTCACTCCCATTTTAGCTCCTTAGGAAGCATCGGGCTGTGGAAGTTGTGTGTGGAAGTGGGGACGAAACAGCTCTGGTTTGGACGGGGAAGTTGTTGGATCCTACAAACAACCTCCAGGAAAGGCTGAGATAGGGAAAAGAGCATGAGAAAAGAGCCCCTGTACCCGTGCCTGGCACCAGAGCCACCTCCTCCAGGTGCTGCCCATCCCGAGCCGCGTCTCTGATGTCCTGTGAGCAGAGCTGCCCTGTCCCCAAGGGCTGCTGGCTCCAACCCCGATGTTCCAGTCCCCGGGCGCTTTCCATGTTCCCACAATCTGAGCTCAGCATGCCCCAGGACTCACCCAGAAAAGCCCAGCCATGGCAGAAATCCACGCTCCAGGTGGGAGCAGGGAATGAGCCCCTCTCAGAGGGCAGGGGGAAGCGCATCCACCTCTCTCTTCCCCACCGTGTGTCCCCCCTGTGCTGAGCTGACATTTTCTGATCCAGCTGGAAGCCTCGGAACAACTTCCGAGGGTTGTTCTCACAGCATTCCTGCCCTGCTCAAACACAGCAGTGAAAGGAGACTTGGGAGAGAAACTTCCTGGCTGGAGAGCCCTTCGCATCCTCATTGACCTCGAGGCTTCCAGAAAGCTGAGGGGTCTCTGAGGGAACCCACCGCTGGTCCCTGGCAGGCCGCAGACGGATGGATAATGGGATCTTTGCACCTCGGAGAGGATTTCATCACTCAGCCTTAGCCCAAATCCATATTCATCATCTATGGATTTCTTTTTAATGGATAAAATGTCTTCTTTTGAAAGAGCAGCCCCCACTGCTGATGGCACAAACAGCTGTGCAGGGAAATCGCGTCAGAGCAAACCCAGGCAATCTCCCTCCCCGAGCTTCCAGGGAATCTAACAGCTTTTGACTTCCAAAATAACCCTGAACGCAAAGGAATTTCAAAGAGGAGACAGAAAACCTCCCCCGTCTGCTCAACCACATCAGCCGGGCAGCCTTCCCACGCCTCTTCCCAGCCTTCCTGCCCCTCTTCCACGGGTCAGGCTCAGGCACTTCATCGCCATCCCTCTGGAGAAGGCAGGATGGATGCTCCTGTGCCGGGAAAGGAGACATGCTCCTTTCTCCAAGCACTTGACTCCAAGTCAGGCTTTCCAAGTTCACCCCAGACCAGGAATTTCTGCATCTTCCCGCCACCGCCACCATCCCTGGCAAACCCTTATATTGAGCTTGACATGTGTTGTTCTCTCCCTGATGGATCCCGGCCACTGGAATATCCATCTGAAAATCAAATAAAATAGCCAAGCCCCCTGCGTGTTGCATATTTTATGGGCTGCTCCCTGACTTCCATTGTTTCCCATTGTTTAGACTATTAGTCAGAACAATTTGTCATCCTACCCCTGCTGCCTGCTGGGATTCTGGGATTCGGCGTGTTCGGGAGATGGAGCCAGTGCTCCTGCCACGCTGGGCTTCGGGACAGCCCAAACCCCCTCACACGGTGGGGCTGGGGCAGGGAATCTGGAGTGGGGACCATCCCCTGTCCCCAGACCCTTTGCAGGCTGAGAGGAACAAACGGTGCGAGCTCTGGGGCTGGAGGTGAGGGAGGAAGAGGTGGAGAGCTGCGGGAAGAGCTTGCTACCGAGAGGCACTGCCGGAGCAGGGAGAGGGTTCTTCTGGGGCTGCCAAGCTCCCGGTGCTGCAGGAGCTCCTGTCAGCTCCATTTCGCACTCCCCTCCCGGGCTGGGAGCCCGGAGAGCGGCGGTGCCGGCGGAGCAGGAGGCAGCTTCGCCGGCCACAGGCAGGAGCTCAGCCCAGGCAAAGCAGCTTCTGTTCCCATTCCTGCCCCGATCCCTTCAGGAATTCCTCGCATTATAAACACCTCCTCGGGACACGGGGATTGCTCTGGCTGCTGGGATTTTGTCTGCCCTGGCAGCTCCGCGGTGGAGTCAGGAGCGGGAGGGCCGGCTCGGGCTCGGAGGGAGCAGCAGCAGGGAGATGGAGCCTGGAGATCAAGAGGATGAGTTGTCCTGTCCTGCTCCCGTCCCCTCCCGAGGAGCCAAGGGGATGATTTCCACGCTTCCGCCACTCCCAGAGGAGGCACTGGGAGTCCCTAGTGCTGAGAGCTGCTCGCCAGGGCAGCCAGTCCCTCTGCCAAGGGCCAGCTCTCCACGCCCAGCTGTCCAGGATTGTCTCCAGCCACCCCCCTGCCCAAACCCCACATGGCTGCCGGACCCTCTGATCTCCCACCTCTGCCGGGAGCAGAACCCACAGCTGCTTTTCATCCAGGCACCGAATCCTCTTCCCAGATTTTCCCTGCCCTTTACGACACCCGTTGCTGCCTTGGCTCTGCCCGTCACGGTGGCAGCCAGGGGTGTTTGACAGAACCTGTCACCTGCTGCCCCTCACCTTCGCCTCTTCACATGTCCCAGCATGTCCAGCTGCTCTGGGAGTGCCCCCTCCATCCCTGGGCATCAGCTAGGGCTGCCCCACCCCTGGAAGTGTTCCAGGCAAGGTTGGACAGTGCTTGGAGAGCCCTGGGATAGTGGAAGGTGTCCCTGCCACTGGAACTGGATGGGCTTTGAAGTCCCTTGCAGCGCAAACCATCCTGGGATTCTGTGTTTCTGTGGAAAGGAGCAGAAGGGACAGCCTAGGCCTTGCTTCCCAGGCAAGCCAGGAAGGGGGATGATCCTCCTCATCATGACTTGCTGTGAGGCCAGCAGGTTCTTGTACATGAGAAGAACCTGGGGAACTCCAGGTGGCTGAAAATTGGGATTTTGACCAACCCCCAATGCCTTGGAAGATGCCTTAAAGCCAGTGGGGCTGTGAGGATCTGCCTTCGTTCCCAAATATCCATCTTCCAACAAAAACATGCTGTCCAGATCAAGCCCTTCCTTTCAGCAGTGCTGGCCTCCCGCTGTCACCCCTTCCTTATCTCCAGGCTGCTCCTCAAACCCAAGGGCAGCATCCTTTGGAGCTCCATCCCGGAGCACGCTGGAAATTCGGGCCTTGCCTGGGAGGGAGAGCAAATTCCCATAAAAGCCTTGAATGGAAACAGAAGTGCCTGTTATTTGGGGGGGGGGGAGAAATAGGAGAAGAAAGGAAGGGAGGGAGGAACCTGGAACCTGCCTCTCCATCCATGGAGACGTGTCCCTACACACCAGGAGCTGTATGCTAGGTGGGACAGGGCCGTGTCCCCATGGCCAGCTCCTCCCTAGGGGCGGCCACGCTCCAGCCAGGCTCCCACTCCTCTGGCTCAGCTCCCCCGTGGCAGGGAAGGGGTTAACCGCCAGCAGCTGCTCCCCAGATGCCGGTTCTGGAATTCACATTTGTGTAATAATAAACCTCGGGGAAAGCGCTGCTGCTGGGGGGCGGCTTCGTCCCCCCTGGCTCCCCGCTCGGAGCCGGCGTGCGGCTGCCAAGGGGCGGCTGGAGAGGGGTGGCAGCCCAGGTGCCGCGGGATCCTCCCGCCGGACTCCCAGGGAGATGAATTAGGGCCCGCCAGAGGAGCCGGCCTGCTCGCCACAGCGCTTCCCGTTTTTCCTGCCGCTCACCCCCACCGTGCTGTGGGACATCCCGCGGGACCCCGGAGGGGGCAAAGCCGAGCGGGCTCCCCCCGAGCCGGGCAGGACTGGGGTGTAATTGGTTTCAGGAGAGAGGGGTGAGGAGAGATGGACATAAATTTCCTTGAGAGGCTTTCTCCCTAATGGCTCCCATCGCCCGGCAGGGCAGCACACCTGCTTCCAATAGCGGCTCCGGCTCCCGCCGCGGGTGCAGGAGAGCGGCTGTGCTTCCGTCACCTCTGCTGGCCACAGGCATCCCGCTTCAGCAGGGAGAGGGCTTTGCCCGGGCTGCCAAAGGGATGGCCATGGCTTTGAACCCTGTGCTGTCCTCTTTCCTGGGGTGTCCAGGTTTTCCGCTTTCCTGGGGTGTCCAGGTTTCCCCGACCCCAGTGCAGCAGCCCCGCTCCTGGGTGCTTCCCACGAGCTCCTGCCCACCTGCACCAACCAGCCCAGCCCGGTTCATCCCAGGAGGATGCTCCGGAGCTGCACAGCCGGATCCAAATAGGTCATGGACCTCCAGCGGAGGCGGGAAGAAGACTCCAAATGCTGCCGCCCGCAAAGCATCTCCGGCTTCACAGCCCCGGCTCTGACCCACCAAAGCCTCAGGAGCTATGTGGAGAGCTGGACAGGGATCAGAGGTTTGGCTGCGAGCGGGGGCCGCGGCAGGAAGAGTTCGGGGGGTCCGGATTGAGCTGATCTGTCGCTCCATTTGGAATGAAACCCTAAACCGGGTCAGCTTCCAGGCAAGCGTTCCTGTTTCTTTCTGCTCCCGGTGCCGTGTTTCGCACGTCAGGACAGGAGCTGGTACCGAGGCAGGAAAGCCTCTGCTGACCCGGGCTGGCTCCCTGCTGAGGGACACCCGCAGGAGCCGCAGGACAAAGGGGTCCCAGCTCAATCCCTGCCTCCAACATTCCCCAAACCCTCCAGCATCTCATCCACCCGGAGATGCGGAGGATGCAGGAAGGGTCAGGTGGATTTCACACCTTTCCCGAGGGCTTCATTCTCCAGTGGGACGGTGGGGGGTTCCTGTCCCCACCCAGGGTCCCCTGCAGGATGAATGTCAGCTGTGACATCCCAGTGACACGGGTGGATCCACCTGCTCCCATCTCCAACATTCCAGAGTGTCTCTGATCCCCCAGCACAGGCCCGGGGTGGTGTGACAGAGGGTGCCTCATCCCTCTCCTTCCCCCTGGGACAGCCTCACGTATTCCTGCTGTTTGGCAGCTCTGTCACAGCCCTCCCCAATGGAGAGGGGTGTTCGGGAAGCAGCTGGGAAGAGCGGCAGGAGTGGGAGAGCCTTTGAAGAGCCAGAGCCAGGGGACGGCGGGGGCAGTTGCACTTTTGGTGCAGGAGTCTGGCTCTCCATGAGGGTGGCCATGGAAAACATCCTGCTTTCCTTCCCAAAGAGCTGCGAGGGATCAAAGATCCCAGTCTGCGGCCAGCTGGCACCTGCTTCCCTCTGGAAAAGCATCTTCCTGGCAACAACTACAGACGAGCCCAGGTCACCAAGGATGGGGAGTACTCTCCTTGTGGGGCAGCTTGTGCAGCTCCACGAGCTTTTCCAGAGAGGTTCTGTGCACCTGGATTCTCCAAGAGGGATTGTTTCTAAACGTGCCGTGTCTGAGGGATTTCTGTGTGTCCCTGGCGATGTCCCTGGGAATTCCTCCAGCCCGGCTGCAGCCAGCCCAGCAGCATGGCCCTACCTGAGCGCTCACCACTGGAGGGCTCCTGGATTGCTCCAGGAGAACACATGGAGCCAGGAATGGGGCAGGAGGTAATCGAGATAATCCATACCTGAACCCATGCCTGATCCTACACCAGAACCCACTCACTGACCGTGTGCCTGGATCCACACTCAAATCCAGGCCCAAATCCCCACCTGATCCCACACCTGAGCTGGTGCTGGAGCACACCTGGCCGGGAGCAGCTCCGGAAGGACGTGGCCCTCATGGTGACCCCACAGAGCCACTGTCCTGGAGCTGCTGCCATCTCTGCTGGGTGAGGGGCTTTCTCTACCAGAACAATAAAAAAATAAAGCGAAGCAACCCCGGCCTCCAAATTTATCTCCAAAGGGCTCGTTATGACCATTTTATTGGCTGGCTTCAGGCCAGGAGCTCACTGGCCAAAGCTCCTTGATTTTTCCCTCCAGCGTGCCGGGGGGAGCAGCCTGGCTGTGGTCCCGAGCTCAGGATCCGAGGAGCCCAGTTTGCCTTTGGAAAGCGCCGTTAATTGACATGAGAAAATAATCCCAGGCTCTTTCTCTCTGGAGCAGGGAAGGTTCTCCTCACAGCACGGCTTGAAAAGGAGAGCGGCTTTTTGGGGGACTGCAAATGCATCCGTCAAAATAATGTTCCCTGGGCCAAAACTCTTCCCTGGGGCAAGGCCATCTGCTTCCAAAGGCTCTGGAGATGCCTGTGGCTGCTGGTTTCACACTGGAGTGGCTCCAGCCCTGCAGCACCCTGTCCCTTTCAGCTCCCCTTCCTGCTCCCGCTGCCACCCTCCCTCCTGTCCCCCGAGTGAGTGCAGGATCCCACCACCCCTGCTCCCTGTCTCTGATGCAACTCCATGGCGAGCATCCCTTGGGAAGGCTCCCAGGAAACATCCCAGCATATGCCAAGACCTCCGTGGAAATCCACAGCCGAAAGCAGGAGCAAGGATCCAGTGGGGACTTGGGATGTGCTGAAAGATTGTGGCACAGGGCAGCTTCTATGGGTCTACAAGGGCTTGGAGTGACAGAATGCAGGGAATGGTTTCCCACTGCCAGACGGTAGGGTTGGATGGGATATTGGGAGGAAATTCTTCCCTGTGAGGCTAGTGAGGGGTTGGGATGGAATTCCCAGAACAGCTGTGGCTGCCCCATACCTGGAAGTGTCCAAGGCCAGGCTGGATGGGGCTTGGAGCAACCTGGGTGTTCCTGCCCATGGCAGGGGTGGAATGGGCTGGGTGTTAAGGTCCCTTCCAACCCAAACAATTCCAGGATTTTATGATTCCATTGCAGAGGCAGAACTGGATCAGGGAGCCCCTGCAGCACTGGAGAAAAGCGCAGGGCTCTGCCATCATCTCTGGGAGCTGGGAATTTCCAGCAGCAGTGAAATTGGCTTTTCCATTTGTATAAACTCCCCTGAAGTTGTGCCAAAAGCAGAGAGGACGAGATAGGAATGGCAAATGGGGCAGAGTCCGGATTGATTATTGAGGATTCATTCCCTGAGGTTCCTGAGGTTTGCCAGAGACACAGCTCTCTTTGCACAGGGCTGGCATTTTAACACTCACAAAATCAGCTATTAATAGTTAATGGCCAATTTAATAATTAATCAGTGTTTAACAAACGGGGGTGGAGGAGCCGCCTGTCTGCCACCAAAGTGGAATAATAAAGAGGAAAACTTTACAGTGACAGTGTCCAAGTGGGATTTCGGCTTTGTCTTGTTACTGTGAGGCCCCGGCACAGGCTGCCCAGAGAGGTTGTGGATTCCCTATCCCTGGAAGTGTCCAAGGCAAGGTTGGACAGGGCTTGGAGCAACCTGGGATAGTGGAAGGTGTCCCTTCCCATGGCAGGGGTGGGACTGGATGAGCTTTAAGGTCCTCTCAACCCCAACCTTTCCAGTGATTCCAAGGCCATGAGGTGACCACGGGCACCCCTTGCCCTGGCTCATCCCCGGGCTATTCTGGGAACACTCCTTACCTTGTCAGGTTCTGCCAAAAGTGAGACACTCCCAGTTCCTCCAAGCTACTGTCCCCAGGAGGGCTTGAGCCAGGATCCGCTCCCAACCCCTCCCCTGTGCCAATTCCCTGGGATCCTTTATGACCACAAATGGATCTGGTGCCAAATTACCCCAGATTTGTGTTGGGTTTGGCACTGCTCCTCCCCTAAACCCCGGTATTTGTGGGGTTGATGTGGGAGAAGCTGAGTCATTGGACCGGTGGCGCAGCGGGTCACCACCTGTGGGGACCCCAAAGGACAGTGAGTGTCCAGGCTTGATACAAAGCCTTCAGAGCAGCAGAGACTGTCCATCCCAAATCCCAGCTGTGTCTGGGTCACCATCCTGGGGCTGACAGCCGAGGAGGTGGGGAGGGACCCCCGGCAGGTCCTGGCAGGGGCGCAGCACCAGCCCCTCCGCCACGGAGGGCTGCGGCGGCTGCGAGCCAGCCCTGGGCATTTGTAAAATAAAGGCTGATTATTAACAGTACTTGAGATGTTCATGTTCCGTCTCCCTCGGGAGGCTCATTCCGTTCTGATTATCATATTTTTAAAATGTAATGAATTTATGGAGATAATTCAATCCCACTGACTAGGGATGTGCCTCATTCCTGCCACGAGGAAAGCTGCTGCGTGTGTGAAAATGGAAATTGCTGCGGCACTTTCCACGGCTTTTGCCTGTCCTCCCCTTCCAAAGGATCCCAAAATGCTTTGCAGGCTCTATCTGCTGGTGGGATCAACCAGAATCTCATCCCTCCCCAGGAACATCCTCACCTCTGGGCGGCAACACAGAAACTCTTTAACTAGAAGCAGAAATGTAATCAGATTAATTAAGTAAGTACAATTCTGAGGCAAGAAAGTCAATTAAAGGAATCATGAGTTAGTATGGAAATAGAAGGAGCTGGCTTTGAAGCAGGATTAGAGATAGCGAGGCTGGAGAGTGGCGCTCCTTCAAACGGCTCCAAGAGTGGCTCCTCTGTGGTGTTCTGGTTTGGAGAAGGCTCTGGAAGCAGCGCCAGGTGGCCATGGAGGGATGGACCCAAGAGTGCAATAAACGTGAACCAAACCTGCGCCAAATATGTGCCAAATATGTGCTAACTGTGTGCCAAGTGTGTGCCAAGTGTAGGCCAAGCATGAACCAAGTGTGCGCCGAACACAAACCGAGTGTGCACAAAGCATGAATGGAGTGTGCGCCAAACAAGTATGAACCAAGTGTGGGCCAAACATGAACCAAGCATGTGCCAAACACTAACCAAACGTGTGCCAAGCATGAACTGAGTGTGTGCCAAGCATGAACTGAGTGTGCACAAAACATGAACCAAACGTGTGCCAAACATGAACCGAGTGTGCATCAAATACGAACCGAGTATGCGCCAAACATGAACCAAGTGAGCAGCAAACATAGAGCAAGTGTGCACCAAGCATGAACCAAGTGTGCACCAAACATGAACCAAACATGCGCCAAACATGAACCAAGTATGTGCCAAACATGAATGGACTGTGCGCCAAACATGAACCGAGTTTGTACCAAACATGAACCAAGTGTGCACCAAACACGAACCGAGTGTGCGCCAAACATGAAAACATGAACCAAGTGAGCAGCAAACACAGAGCAAGTGTGCACCAAGCGTGAACCAAGTGTGCGCCAAACATGAACCAAGTGTGCCAAGCATGAACCAAGTGTGCACCAAGCATGAACCAAGTGTGCGCCAAACATGAACCAAACATGTGCCAGACGCGAACCAAGTATGTGCCAAACATGAATCAAGTGTGCCAAGCATGAACCGAGTGTGCACCAAACATGGACCAAGTGTGCCAAGCATGAACCAAGTGTGCGCCAAACATGAACCAAACATGTGCCAAACGTGAACCAAGTATGTGCCAAACATGAATCAAGTGTGTGCCAAACATGAACAGAGTGTGCGCCAAATATGAACCAAGTGTGCCAAGCATGAACCAAGTGTGCACCAAACATGGACCAAGTGTGCCAAGCATGAACCAAGTGTGCGCCAAACATGAACCGAGTGTGCACCAAACATGAACCAAACATGTGCCAAACGCGAACCAAGTATGTGCCAAACATGAATCAAGTGTGCACCAAACATGAACCGAGTGTGCGCCAAACATGAACCAAGTGTGCCAAGCATGAACCGAGTGTGCACCAAACATGAACCGAGTGTGCGCCAAACATGAAAACATGAACCAAGTGAGCAGCAAACACAGAGCAAGTGTGCACCAAGCGTGAACCAAGTGTGCGTCAAACATGAACCAAACATGTGCCAAACATGAACCAAGTGTGCGCCAAACATGAATCAAGTGTGCCAAGCATGAACCGAGTGTGCAACAAACATGGACCAAGTGTGCCAAGCATGAACCAAGTGTGCACCAAACATGAACCGAGTGTGCACCAAACATGAACCAAGTGTGCCAAGCATGAACCGAGTGTGCGCCAAACACGAACCAAGTGTGCGCCAAGTATGAACTAAGTGTGCACCAAACATGAACCAAGTGTGCACCAAACTTGTCCCAATTGTCATCAAACGTGTCCCAAGAGTGCTCCAAGCGCTCACCGAGAGTTCCCCAAGCCCCACATGCACACAAAGGATGGACGGAGCACGTACCAAGCGTGCACCGGCTGCACACCAATTACACACTAATTACACACCAATTACACGCTAATTACACACCAATTGCACACCAAGCATGTGCCAAGCACTTGCCAAGCATGAGGCAAACATGCGCCAAGCGTGTTCCAAGCGCACACCAAGCGCGTTCCAAGCGCACACCAAGCGTGTCCCAAGTGTGCCCCAGCATTCCCAAGCCATTCCAGCCCCTCTCCAGGCCGTGTCCCCAGTGCCACTGGTGCCTGAGGCCATCCGGGGGTGTCCATACTCCCTCCGTGCGCCCACCCTGACACTAAACCCCTCCATGCCCAGACCCACGTCATCACATGTGTCACCCTTGGAGGAGCAGGACTGTCCCCTTGTTCCCTCGCCTCCATGGATTCTCCCTACTCCTCAGCTCTCGGCATCCTTTGCTTTTCCACCACATTTCCTTTCCTTCCTTCCTTTCTTTCTCCCGGCAAAACCTCCCCTCCACGGGTATCTTCCTGCCCCCATAAATCTCCTGCCAGGGCTGAAATGGTGGCATTGAAGAAGGATCTTTTTTTGTGCAAATTTCAATAAATGCCACTGGAACAACACGGGAAATGATCCTGAAAATGCAGGAGCAGAAAGGAGGGAAAGAAATGGCAGCCAAGGGGGAAAGAGAGGGAAGTGCTGGGATCTGAGGCTGCCAAACAATGCATTTAAATAATTCAATTTGCAAAAGCAGGGAAGAAAAGGAATAGAAGAGAAAATAAAAGGGGAGGAAAAAACCCAACTTGTGTAGCAAGCCCATAAATAACCTTGGAGAGCGGGAGGCTGGGAAAGCAGGATGGGAAGGGCCTTCTCCTCTTTGCACGAGTCTCCATAAAAATGCCAGGGAAAAAAAAACCCGTATTTTGATAGATTCCTCTGTAGTTTCACTTTTAATTCCTGAAATCCTCCCAGAGCCACAACCTTGTCACCTTCCCAGCCTGAGCTCTCGGATCTCTCCCCCCCTTGGATGCTCTGTGCAAGGCTCCCAGGAGAATTGGGAGCTGAGGGCATCTGGAGCCCTTCTGTTCCATGGGGAAATCCCTCTGGAGTGACTGGGACGAGAGCCTTGTTAACCAGTGGTCCCCAGCCTCCTGGAACAAGTGGAATTTTGTGGAAGTGGAGGCATCCTTAGAGAGCAGCAGCTCCAGTGGGCTGGAGGCACACCTCTGAGATGTGTGGGAATCTCATCCCCCTTGGAACAAACACTTCCCCCAGGAGTGATGGACTTTTGGCTCAGCTCCCTGCTCTTCCCCCACAGTGATGGCGGCTGACAGCTGGGGGTGTCTCCGGGAATAAGGATCTTGGATTTTACAATGCCTCTGGGAAAAAGCTTGTCCCTCCTGCCGGGACCTGGCCATAAATCCCTGGTTTTGTCAAGGGTGCTGGGAAAAAACGGATCAAAATATTGGTCCCTCATCACTTTTTACTGATGAGGGCAGACCTGGTCCCTCACCAGCCAAACCCTCTGGGAAGGAAAACAAAGATCATGGAATCTCCCAAGCTGGAAGAGATCCACAGGGATCACCCAGTCCAACCCCTGGGCACCCCAACAATCCCACCCTGTGCCTGGGAGTGTTGTCCAAATGCTCCTGCAGCCTTGGGATTTGACCATTCCCCCTGGGGAGCTGGATGCCAAGGTGGAAAACCCAGCGGGAGCATCCCAAAATGGGATGAGGAGCTGGATAGGGGTTGTGTTGGACCAGCATTGCCAGGGAATCTATTGATCCATCTTAAAGCCAGTGGACACCTGGACACCATTTGGGCTCCTGTGGCTGGGCACTGCCCACTCTGCTCCCTGCTCTGCTCCAGAGCCACCCCTGTCCTCCTCGGAGCAGCATCTCTCACCTTCCAGCCCTGGGCCCACAGGGGTGTCCGGAGTGTCCCAGACAGGCAGGAGGGAACGGGATCCCCTGCCGATGGGATCCTGGCGGGGACAGGCAGGGACTGCGAGGAGGAGGGCTGGGAGGCCAAGCCGTGCCCAGCCTCCTGCAGAGCATTCCCTGAAGAGACCGAGAGGCTTTGAAACTTGGGAAAGCCACGTTCGATGGGAATGCAGAGAGAGGCCTCCCTTTCAAAGGAGAGAACTCAAAGCAAGCAGGGAACAGAAGAAGAACGAGCTGCTCCCGCTGCCTGCCGCAGCTCCGAGGGCACAGCCCCGCTCCCACACTCGGATTCAATTAACTCCAGGAATTGCAGAGCTGTGGAAAACTCTGCCAAAGCCCCTCCTGTGCCTGTGGAGGTTCCCGGTCCTCACACCCAGAGCACCTCAGTGCTCCCTGAGCCCTCCCTGCAGTGCCTCACACCCCACCTGGGCTCCAGAAAAACATGGAACAGCTCCACGGGAGTGGCCTCAGGTGAGGAGCACAAAGGTGACACCTGCACAGCCACCTCCTGTCCCCGAGCACCCTGTCACAGCGAGCCTTAGCCCAGCACATCACACACGGAATTCCCAGAGCCCTTTAAATAGGTGGCACCGGGTCACGGATTTGAGAAACGCTGAAGTGGGAGGGAATGTTTAATTGTCTGGTTAATGATGCTGGGAATCTTGATCTGCAGAGGAGGGCAGGGCTTGGCAGCTGCTCTCTGCAGACACTCCAGCCTTGCGTGGGTTTGTGTTAATCGCAGGATTTTGGGTCTGCTTTTGTTCCCATTCCCACTCCGATGGATTCCTCCCCACGTCCTTGGGAGCTAAGGGATGCGTGTGGGTCTCGGGGGTCCCTGAGAGCCAAAGCTGTGTCCCACGGGTGCCCCGGAGCTGAGCACAGTGTGTTCCGTGGATCTCTGGGAGCTGCACACAGCCTGACTGCGGCAGGGTCTCCCCGTGAGCAGATGCTGGGCTCGTGTGCCGGGTTCTGGGGGCTGGGGAGAGCCTCTTCCTGGGGAGGACAAAGTGCCATTTCCTGATTTATTCCTGCCTGGAGTGGGGCTGCAAAGTCCTTTCTGGAGGTTGATGGGGAGGGCAGAGGGATTGAGCAACAAACAGCTGTAGTGCCTTCATCCTAAGATACTCCCTGAAAGGGGATCCTGGACCTACTGCCGAGCTTGGTGCAGCTCTCCCAGTTTATTGCTCTTTTTTAAAGTGTCTGTGCTGGGAAATGTCACCTGGCTCTGCTGAGGGGACAGGACATCCTGATTTAGGTCCCCACTGCTGGGCAGAGAATCCCTGCCCATCCCTTGATCCCTGCCAGCCACAGGCGCAGCTTGGACCTGTTCCTGGCATCAGTCCCACGCGGAGCTGGAATGGTGATGGGAGGGAAGGGCTGAGATGGAGGGTGGGACCTCACCCCAGGGGGTGAGGTGGGGCAGAGTCATGCTCCCACCACAGGGACTGCAGCATTCCCAGCACATCCCTGAGGTCACCCTTCAAAGCCCTTCCACACCAGGGTGGGTGGTGGGGTCAGAGCCCTGGCTGGTCCCACCCAGCACAGCCCAGTGACCCCGCAGTTGGGTTTGGGGGCTGCCAGAAACCTTCCCACAAAAGAGGAAAGATCCCAGCAGCCAGAGGGCTCAGACTCCCAACCCCAGCCAGACACCTCAGGGCACTTTCCTGGCTCCAGGAGGGTTTCACAGCAACTGCAGTGAAGGAGAAGAGACCACTCCTGTCCTACAAAACACAGATCCAGGTGTGCCTTAAAGGGCACAGCCCGGGGTTTGGTCTCCAGTTAGTCTGGAATGAGTCTGGAGACAGATTTCATTTGCTGGGTTCCAAATGTCGATTCCCGTCTTTTCTTCCCTCTTGATTTCCTCCTGGGATCCTCAGGCCCTGAAGCAGGTGCCTGTCACTGGAGGGGGAGCTGTGGAAGGTGGGATGAGCGACTGGGGTCCTGCAGGAAGGCCCTTCCCCACAGCCACCCAAGAGGATCAGCTTTGCAGGGAGAAGAAAACAGCAACATCCCTCTGCACTTTCCTCACGCTTAGGAGAGTGAGCCTGGAGTCACTTTTCTTCCAAACACCTCCAACACTTGGATTTCAGGGTTAATTACTGCTCTTCCTTCAGCAGCAGCATTAATAAGGTTCCTCCTGGGGAATGTTGCAGCCCTACTCCTCTGGGAGCACCTCTGGAATATCAAACCCTGATGGCCTGTCTTGCTCTGTGTGACCACAGCCGGGACCGGTGGCTCTGGGGTGGCCTGGGAGCAGATGGGAATGTCGTGGGGAGGCTGTGCTGGGTCAGGCTGGATGGGACATGACTCCGGTTCTCCTGGAGCATCTGGCCTGCAGTTGGCAGACACAACAGTCAGCAACTTTCCTGGAGCTGAGGAAAGAAAAACGACGGAGTAAAAAATAGTCCTGATCCCCCGGGAGTCTTGTTCATTAAAAGACAACGTGGTTTATGGCTCACACATCCTTCCCTCGCTGCTCTCCCCCGAGCAGGACTCAGCCAGACAATAACTGAGGCTCCAGGAGCCCTCCAAAGCATCTCTGGAGCCATAACTCAGCCTCTGTCAGCGACTCCGTCAGTCCCACCCCGGGACCACCCCAAGCGCGGGATCCCCCCACCCTCCCCTCGCTGCCGCCCCTGTCACACCGCAGCCGTGGGGAATATGAGCTCACTGATTAGAAATCAATGGGACTTCAGCTCACACCTGAGCCTGCTGCATGGGAGGCTGCTTGCTCCCTACCCTGCGTGGCCTCTCCGTGCCCGCCCAGCAGATCCCGGCAGCTCCGGCACATGGAGCTGCTGAGGAGGTGACCCTCAGGAAAATTCCCACTTGGGAAAGCAAAGCCCCCCAGCCCCCAGGGATGGCAACTTTCCAGGTGTCACCCGTGGCTCACGACCTGCTGAGCCCCAAAGTCCCCAAGCCCTGCAGGGACGTGCTGGTCCAACCTCAGAGACTTTTCCGGGATGAGGAAAATGGGCAGGACCAGGGAAGAAGGTGTCCGTCATGCAGAGGTGCAGGCTGGCAGTCCAGAAGGTGGGAATGCACAGCCGGGTGTGGGTGACATCCTTGGGAGGTGACAACAACCACCAGCTCACCGCTGTCACCCCACTCTGCTCTCTTCACAGAGGCTCCTCCAATCCCCAGCGACGCCATTGAGAGAACCAGGGAGCAGATCCGTCCTCTCCAAACCACTCCTCCTCCTCTTGCCACACAGGAAACTCATCTGTTCCAGCCCCACTGTTACTGCTGAGCTCTGGGAAGACCAAAACCGTGCTGTGCTCACCTTCCGCACCTTTGGATGTCTCCTGCCTTCTCCTCCAGCCCTCTCCATCCTGCAGCTCGGGGGCCAAGCTGGAACATCCAGGCTAAATCCAGACCCTCCATGGGGTTTTCCCCACCCCTGCACGGACCAAGAAGGCTCCCAACAGCTCATTCCCACCTCCCATCTCCAATCTTTCAGCACCATCTTCATGTTTCCTGCTCAAAGATGGCACCTGCCCTCCAGATCCAGCATGGGAAGGATCTGCCTGATCCTGGACTTCCTCCGCTCCAAACGGATTTGCATTCCAGGCTAAGGATGTGCCAATTGCCTCTCCAACAGATTGTCCCCAACTCTCCCATCTGGCCAGCTGGTTCCTGTGCCTGGTTGCAGGAGCTCTCTGGAGCTGCTGCAAACCTTTCTTTAAGCACGTTTTGAATGTTTCCATCGCATCTCACTCACATCCCACAGCCAGGCTGGGAAATCTAAAATACCTCTGAGAACCCGAGCCGTGATCGTTACTGAGCATTAGAGAGCATCGCTGGAGGATTAAATCCATATTTCTGTATGGAAAGAGAGGCTGGATGCCCAGCACGGGGCTGCACCACACACATGGAGAGCTGCTCACCAAGGACATGTCCGGCTCCCATCCCGCTTGGAGCACCAGCTTGGGTTTCTGCTGCTCTGCCCCTAGGGAGGATCCCAGGGCACTTTTTTTTCCCAGGGTGTGCAGCCACCACTTTCCCACAGAAATGTGGATTTCTGCTCCCAGACTTGGCGGCTCCACCAGCGGCTCAGACAGGAGAGGGAGGCAGAGCGGGAGATGTTTCTGGAATCAGCCCCGCTCAGCCACATCCATCCGCTCAGTCCCCAGCCCCTTTAGGTACCGGAAGGCTTCTGGAAGGTTCTCTACTTAAACACACAGGTGCTGGCTTATGAATTTATCCTGTGGATTCCCAGAGCTCACTCCAAGCTGTCAGTCTCCCATTATTTTGTATCAAAGGGAACAGCCTTAGAGCCTCTGGTGATTCCTTCTGGGATCATCTCTTGTTCTCACTAATCTCGCTCCCCTTCATGACTGGGCTTCCATCTCATCTTCGCTCAAGAATCTGGTTTAGTCCGGTTTGTCCACCTGGAGAAGGGAATGAGCTGGAGAGGGACTTTGGACAAGGTCCTGGAGGGACGGGACACAGGGGCACAGGGAATGGCTTCCCATTGCCAGAGGGCAGGGTGAGAGGGGGTATTGGGAAAGAATTCCTGTGAGGGTGGTGAGGGGCTGGGATGGAACTCCCAGAGCAGCTCTAGCTGCTCCATCCCAGGGCCAGGTTGGATTTGGCTTGGACCACCTGGAATAATGGAAGGTATCCCTGCCCATGGCAGGGAGTGGGACTGGAATGATTTTGAACGTCCCTTCTAACCCAGCCCATCCCGGAATTCTGTGATTCCGTGGAACACGCGCTTGAGAAGCCCCTCGGAGCATTCACCCCCTGCTCTGCTGGGTTTGCTGCTTCGATCCCACTCCCCACACACAAATAAATCCATCAGCCAGGCAGAGCACTCCCAGCTCCAGCCTCCCTGTGATTAGTGCACGTATTTAACACTGCAGATAATCATAAATACACAGAGAACCTGCAGCGGTTCCACCCAGGGCCCTGCAAACCCATGGAATTAGGGAGTTAATGCCAGACTGGAGTGTGCCACTATTATTTCCCCATTCTCCAAATCCTCTCTCTCTGATGGATGCACTCCAGGGAATCTCTGGAGTGTCTCTGCAAGGCACTTCCGTAGTAATTTGGCTGTGAGGGTTTTGCTTCTGTGCTCCTGAGCAATCGGAGCAGAATCAGCACTTCCCTTATCCTGGGAATTTTTGATATCGGAGCTGCTCCGGCCCTGCCTGACCCTCGTGTTTTACATTCCCGAAGTGGATTTCCCAGACCCTGTCACCCGAGGGCATCACCAACAGAGGGACGCTGGGATCCATCACCAGAGTCCCTTCACGTGCTGGGAATCCAATCTCGAGGGAATCAGAACAAGGAACAGAGCGAGGCTGGGCCAGAGTCGGTGTCTGGGAGCTCATCCTGGCTTTTCTCTGAGCAGGAATCCGAAATCACAGAATCACAGGATGGTTTGGATGGGAAGGGATCTATAACAGCAGTGCCACCCCCTGCCACGGGCAGGGACACCTTCCCCTATCCCAGGTTGTTCCAAGCCCCTTCCAACCTAGCCTTGGACAGTTCCAGAGATCCGGGGGCAGCCACAGCTTCTCTGGGAACCCCCACCACCCTCATAGTCAGGAATTCCTTCCCGATATCCCACTTAACCCTGCTCTCTGGCAGTGGGAAGCCTTTCCCTGTGTCCTGCCACTCCATCCTCTCTCTCAGAGCTCCTTTAGGCACTGGAAGGGGCTCCAAGTTCTCCCCAGATCCTTCTTGTCTCCAGCCTGAACATTCCCATTTTCCTCCCCCTCCATGGGGTGACCCAACAGGTCCATTCCAGGTGGGCACTTCAGTGGATCCCTACAGAGCACCGCTTTGGGGATGGGAATCCAAACCCTCCTCCACATTTCTCCATTTTCCCTTTCCTGGGACAGAAACAAATTCATTCCGTAGAGGAAGGAGCTGCGGGGGGACAACGAGGGAGCTCACAAATCCCACATTTCCCTGTGTGAGGACTGTGCTGGGAGCCCTGGACTCCCTGGAGTCCTTTAAGGTTAATAAATTGGCTTTTCTCACAAAGGCAAGATTATCCTTTGGGATTTATCCTCGCAGGGTTTTGCAGCAGCACAGCTACGGACAGGCTCCAATAGGCGCTAGAAGTCCGTTCTGGGCTGGAAAATGTTCCAGCCTGGCTGTTCCCTCCACTAGGGAAGCCTTGGATCAGAAGGTGAGAGAGCAAAGCTCATCCTATCCTGCCAGATTCCTCATCTGTGGATCTCCAAACTGGTCCTCAGGATGTAGCAGAGCTGGGGGTGGGAAAAGGAGACCCATGGCTGATCCAGCAACAGCATTTTCCTGCTTTTTTTTTTTTTTATCCTGGAAAAAGAAAAGCCAAGGCATGACATGTGGAATTGTGCCTCAACACAGCAGATCTGGATCCCCCCACACACACGTCCTTTGGTGTGGCACTGTCTTTGTTCCCTGGGTGGAACTGGGACAGCCCAGCACAGCCCAGTCCTGCCTGGCAGATCCAGCCTGGCAGATCCAGCCTGGCGGATCCAGCCTGGCAGGTGCAGGAGAGGCAGCAGCTTCGGCGCTATTTCAGTCCGAGCAAGAGCTGCAAAACCCACGGAAAATAGAAATCCTTGACAGCCAGGATAAAACCTCGCCTTTCCCGAGCTGTTTGAAATCTGGGGTTGATGCCTGGGCTTGGTCCCATCGCTCATCCCTCTCCACACCCCTCGGACAGCGGGACGCTGGAGCTGCCCTGCTGTGCCGGGCATTCCCTGCCCATTCCAGGCACAGGCAGCAATGCCACTGAGCGGCACTGAATCCCAGGCTGTCGGAGCCGGTCTCCAAAGCTGTCAGGGAATCTGAGAAATCCAAGTGTAAAATCAGCAGGTTTTGTGGGACAGCGGGCACAGGCCGTCCATATGTTCCCCACACACATCACCAGTCAGCTGGGAAATGCTCGCAGCTCCCAGCCTCTCATTTTGCCATTTTTTCCCGGTTGGATTTGTCAGGGAGATGTCGCTGCCAGCCCCAGACCTCAGGAAAGGCTCAGCTCCGTGTGTCCCAGATGGACTTTCCTCCCGGCTGGGCTTTGATCAAAGCAAGGAAGCAGCAGGAGGGCGTGGGGTGGTTATCGCCTCAAAATGTGGCTGTGGAAGAGTTTGGAAGGGTTTGTCCGGGTGGGCTCCCGGTAGCCACGCTCCTGTTTCCCTCCTCCCATGGGTTTCTGTCCTGGGGGACACACCAGGGGCCAGCTGCACCCCAAAAGTTCTGCAGGAGCACAGCTTGAGTCCTGGCTTCACTCCAGGAAGGAGATCATGATCCATGCCCAAGCCGTGTTTCCCCAAAAGTGAATCTGCGGAGTTGCTCGCAGGTCTGGGTTTTCCATCAGATGTGGGGCCCAGGGATCCACGGGGGTTTGGGGCACAGGGATCCATGGGGATTTGGGGCACAGGGATCCACGGGGGTGTGGGGCACAGGGATCCATGGGGATTTGGGGTGCAGGGATCCATGAGGGTTTGGGGCACAGGGATCCACAGTGGTTTGGGGTGCAGGGATCCATGGGGATTTGGGGTGCAGGGATCCATGGGGGTTTGGGGCACAGGGATCCACAGGGGTTTGGGGCACAGGGATCCACGGGGGTGTGGGGCACAGGGATCCATGGGGATTTGGGGTGCAGGGATCCATGGGGGTTTGGGGCACAGGGATCCACAGGGGTTTTGGGGTGCAGGGATCCACGGGCGTTTGGGGCACAGGGATCCACGGGGGTTTGGGGTGCAGGGATCCACAGGGGTTTGGGGTGCAGGGATCCACGGGGGTTTGGGGCACAGGGATCCACAGGGGTTTGGGGCACAGGGATCCATGGGGATTTGGGGCACAGGGATCCACAGGGGTTTGGGGCACAGGGATCCACAGGGGTTTGGGGCACAGGGATCCATGGGGATTTGGGGCACAGGGATCCACAGGGGTTTGGGGCACAGGGATCCATGGGGATTTGGGGCACAGGGATCCACAGGGGTTTGGGGCACAGGGATCCATGGGGATTTGGGGCACAGGGATCCACAGGGGTTTGGGGCACAGGGATCCACGGGGGTTTGGGGTGCAGGGATCCACGTGGGTTTGGGGCACAGGGATCCACGGGGGTTTGGGGCACAGGGATCCACAAGGGTTTGGGGCGCAGGGATCCACGGGGGTTTGGGGTGCAGGGATCCACGGGAGTTTGGGGTGCAGGGATCCATGGGGATTTGGGGTGCAGGGATCCACGGGAGTTTGGGGCGCAGGGATCCATGGGGATTTGAGGTGCAGGGATCCACGGGAGTTTGGGGCGCAGGGATCCACGCGGGTTTGGGGCACAGGGATCCACAGGGGTTTGGGGCACAGGGATCCACGGGGGTTTGGGGTGCAGGGATCCATGGGGATTTGGGGCACAGGGATCCACGAGGGTTTGGGGCACAGGGATCCACGGGGGTTTGGGGCACAGGGATCCACAGGGATTTGGGGCACAGGGATCCACGGGGGTTTGGGGTGCAGGGATCCACGGGGGTTTGGGGCCCAGGGATCCACAGGTGTGTGGGGCACAGGGATCCATGCCGGTTTGGGGTGCAGGGATCCACGGGGGTTTGGGACACAGGGATCCACGGGGGTTTGGGGTGCAGGGATCCATGCGGGTTTGGGGTGCAGGGAACCACGGGGGTGTGGGGCACAGGGATCCACAGGGGTTTGGGGTGCAGGGATCCACGGGGGTTTGGGGCACAGGGATCCACGGGGGTTTGGGGTGCAGGGATCCATGGGGATTTGGGGCCCAGGGATCCACAGGGGTTTGGGACACAGGGATCCACAGGGGTTTGGGGTGCAGGGATCCACGGGGGTTTGGGGCACAGGGATCCACGGGGGTTTGGGGTGCAGGGATCCATGGGGATTTGGGGTGCAGGGATCCACGGGGGTTTGGGACACAGGGATCCACAGGGGTTTGGGACACAGGGATCCACAGGGGTTTGGGGTGCAGGGATCCACAGGGGTGTGGGGCACAGGGATCCACGGGGGTTTGGGGCACAGGGATCCACGGGAGTTTGGGGTGCAGGAGGATGAGGGGTACGGAGGCACTGGGTGTGGTGGGAGCAGGAGTTGAGAACCAGCCACGCTTCCAGCATTTCTGGAAGCACAGACTCCCTTTAATTCTCTTTTAGGTTTATTTCCCCCTCATCCCTGCGAGGGAGGGACGACTATGAACGGACGACGGGCAGGGTCTGACAGAAAAAAAATACATTGAAAACGTAGATCTTCTCCAGTGCTCCTCTGCTCAGGGGGAGCTGAACCAAAGAGACTCTTCCTCATTCTGCTCATCCCTCCAACGGGAGCTGGAGAGGATAGAATTGTTCATCCCAGGGTTTTTGCCTCTGGAATTCCTCATCTGTGTTACCAGCCTGGTCTTGTCTGTGGGTTCGGAATTCAGGGCGTCTGGGAAACCCCTGTTTATCCCAAAAGCTGGAGGGAAAGCTCGTCCCTCACCGGAGACAGGTTTGCTGGTACCTGGGGTGCAAAAAAGCCAAAAGGGCTGGAAAAGTATGGGGATCTGAACCTTGGCACTCGGATTCCGAGCAATTCCTGCAGTTTGGAGGGGAGGCTTGGCCTTGTTGGCTGAGCCAAGGGCATGGCACGAGGAACAGCGGTGCCGGGGAGTTGAGCCTGGCTTTGCAAGGGAGAATTAATTCCTGGAGCACCACAAAGTTTGGTTTAAAATTCCCAGAAGCCTGAGTGAAGGCTGGAGCCGGTTGTTTATCAATCCCTCCCAAGAAGAGCCCTGCCCAGCTGCTGCCAGTCGTGTCCTGGCACTGGGGACATCAGTGAGGAGAGCCGGTGACACCAGGGTAGCCCAGGGTTGGCACCCTGAGTGCTCCGCAGGGTGCCAGCCTGGTCCTGGAAGGAGGCCCAGGGAGCTTTGGGATGAAGCCACCCCTCTCCATGGATCCAGGCTGGCTGCTGCCAGCTCCGAGCTGGCACCTGCTGGAGGACGGGGAGAGCCGAGGTCTTTGAAACGGAATGAAGGGAAAATCAGCCGGAACCTGGAGTCTCCACAGGGGAACGTGGCCAGGAAAACAACAACAACAAAACCAAGGGAGAGATGAGAGTGGAAAAGGCCTCAACAACTTAATTTGCTGCTGTGACACCGCTCCATGTTTCTGGAAAGCAGGAGCAGAGCGGAGCCTCCGGCTCTGCCGTGTGGGTCGAGGAAATTTTCAGTGCATATCTCAGAGGGACAGAAACAATTTAAGGGATGAAACAACTGGGAAAAAAAGAGAGATGGAGGAAATAAAATCCTGAGAGTGATCCCAAGGGCTTTGGGTTTATTGGGCTGGTAATGGCCCCAAATTCCTGCAATCTTTTCGAGGGATGTGGCAGCCCAGTGTGGAGGGTGTGTGGTCCGTGCCAGGTGTCCCATGCCATGCCAGGTGTGCCACAATGTTCCATGTGTCCTGTGCTGTGCCATGACCTTATGCTCCTTCCCATCTCCCACCCCCAAGGAGGTTCAGCTCCACCCCATCCCCACTCCATGCCCACCCCAGAGCCCCAGGCAGCCGGACAAAGCTGGGAAAAGAGGCAGGAGGCAGGAAATCCCCTTGGCACCCTGCGCAGGGCTGGGCACAGACGCCACGTGTGCCCCCGCTCCCCAGTGCCACGTGTGCCCCAAAGGCGACCACAATTCTTCACCTACAGCTGCCAGTGCTGTCGCGTTCCCCCCGCTCCCGTCTCCACTGCCACGTTCCAGCTCATTAATTTCCATCCAGAGGCTCTGGAGGGACCTGAGGAACTCGGGGATGATTTTTCTTCCCGGTTTTCAAGCCCGAGCTCGTGTGAGAAGAACCACGCGCAGGGCCCGGTCCCCCCCGTGCTGACCCCACTGCTTTGGGCCCTGATTCCCAAAGAATGTTCCCAATTTGTCACTGGCCCCTGTCATCCTCCAGCCGGGACCCACTTGAAGGGACGGGAAGCAGAGCCAAAACAAACAGGGTGCATGGGATCTACCCCGGGAATGCCGGAGCTTCCCCCACAGCCCTGTGCCGAGCCCATCCGTCCTTCTTGACAGGGCAGCTCCAAGGCGGGAGACAAATATCCCGGGAAATACCCCCCCAAATTAATTCTTCCACGTTGCCACCTCCGGAATTAATGAGATCACGTCTTCAGCTCTAATTGGGCAGACGGAAACGCTCTTTTCCGTAGGGAGCTGGGCTCTGGTAAGGAGTCATTAATCAGCGGGAGTGGGGAGTGCTGGAGCCATGTGGGTCCCACCAGGACACGTCCTGGCGCCCCTGGAATTGGGACCCCCCTGGTGCTGGTGGCTGCCAGCCCACCCCATAACCCTGTAAGGGAATGCCCTCCTCCAGGGCAAGCAGGAGGAGAGGGAACCCCAACCTGGGACAGGCCTTGGAGACCCCTGGGAAGTGGCTGGGATGGGGGGAGCAGGGAGGTGCTGGAAGCAGCCTCAGGCTGCCCCCCCCCCTCACAGGGATCCCAGGGATAATCCCTTTCCTGCCCCATTTCTTGGTCTAAAGCAGGGATTTGCACCCCACCACCGGCATCACGGGTACATTTTTATCTATATTTTGTTGAGAGGAAGATGTGGAGAGCCCATGGAAGGCCTGGAATGCTGCTGGGTCACCTGAACTTGTTATTCCTCACCTTTCTCCCACCACCTGGAAATTGTGGGCATCCTGGGAGCCGTACATGGGAGCTTTGTGCCCACCACTCTACCAGCCCGCCATCCCATCATCCCTCTATCCCATTATCCCACCATCCCACCATCCCATCGTGCCACTGCCCTCCCCTCCCACACCACCACGTGCCCTCCACCTGCACGATCCCTCCACCCACCAGCCCATCCCAGACCCGATCCCATCCTCACCGAGGCCCCCCCAGTCCTCTCCTTCCCCTGGGCCAGGAGCATTAATTGGATCCTGCCATCCCATCTGGAGCTGATCAGCTCCGGCTGCCTCAGGATGTCGCTGATGGAAACTCCAAGGTTTGATTTCCAGGGGCTTCTGTCACTTCCCACTAGGAGAAGTGATAACCAGGGGGTGACCTCCTGTCACCCCACAGGAACGGCTCTTCCAGGACATCTGGGATGCTCAGAGATTCCCAAGTAATTCCCAAGCCCTTGTCATTGGGGCTGCAGCATTAATCCGGCTCCTGAAGCCTTTGGGATCTGGAACGTCACAATCTTGACCTCCAGTGCCCCTCGTGCTCTCTCCTCCCCCAGTCTGGGTTTCATCCACACACAAAAACCAGGAGATCCTTCTCCTGAAGGATCACGGAGATTCAAAGGCACCGTTCCGGGAGTCAAACATAAATTCTGCTTTTATTAAGCAGAGTAAATGTCAGGGGTGAAACAAAGCAGAGGAGGAAGGAGAGAAGAGGAGGATTTCATGGATTTCATTCCTGCTTCCCGTTCCTTTCGCTCCTGCTCCCGGCTCTGGCTCCTTGCAGTTGTTTATTTAAAAGTCCAGCAGGGAGAGCTTCACTTGTGCCTGCCTTCCACAGGGATTTTCTGCACCATTGCCATGGAGAGCAGCAGAGAATCATGGAGTCATGGAATCCCAGGATGGTTTGGGTGGGAAGCGACCTTCAAGATCATCTCACTCCTCCGCCACGGGCAGGGACACTTTGCCCTATTCCAGGTTGCTCCAAGCCTCGTGCCACCTGGCCTTGGACACTTCCAACATATCCAGTGCCAGTTTTCCTGGAGGCTGAAAGCTTTGGGTGCTGCTCAGGAGGGACTGGCAGTGCCTTGGACCTCGATCCAAGGGGATTCCCTGCAGCTCCTGCTCTCTTCACTGGATCCAGAACATTCCCTGGCAGACAGGGGGCCTTGGCACTGCCCAGCAGACCAGGCAAGGCCACCAGGTAAAGGCTGTGCTGACAGAATCCCTCCTGGCTTCCAGGAATTCCCTGACAGGAGGGAATGATGGCGGGAGCAGCAGGATGACCCCGTGGGGATGGAGATCTGAGTCCATCCTCGGCATCCCAGGCCTGGGGCTCCAGGGAAGAGCCGGCCTCTGGTTGAAAGGCCAAACCCCACCCCAGGTGAGCTGGGAAGTTTCCCTTAACTTGACGAGACAGCCCCACATTTGTGTCACATTCCTGCCTGCTTTAATTGCTCCAGCACGGCTGCTTTTCCACGGAGCCTGGAGCCAGCGGAGGCGTCGGAGATTCTCCCAGGAGTGACATGCCTGGAGAGGACACCCTGCCGCTCCCAACACTCCCATGGCTCCATCCGTGCCCCTCTGGAGCACCGGGATGTCCCCACACAGCCCTGAGAGCAGCGCAGCCACCGGAGCGCCGCAATTGCCGAGGCACAAATCTGGGAGAATGGGAATTCCTGGACAATGTTTCCTCTCCTTCCAGGTTTATTTCTATCTTTTGGAGGTGTTTTATCCACACACTGGCAGAGCAGCGGCAGCAGGGAAATGGCTGAACAAAGAGACTCCTTTTCCCACTCCCTGTTATCTGTGAGTCTCTGGAATGCTGTTGGATTGGAGGCTGCACAAGCAGGACCAGGAGAGGAGGCTGGAGCCCCTGGAATCACGGAATGCCTCAGGTGAAGAGTTTGCTGGAGTGGTTCAGGAGCTGGGGGAGCACTCAGGACACATCAAACCCACGACAGCCTGCCCAGCCGGTGCCGGGATCTCCTTCCAAGAGCGGGGATTTTTCTCCTCCTGTGCTCAGGAGAGGTGTGTTAATCCAGGCATCAAGGTTGGTGATCCCTCTGGTGCCCTGGGGTTGATTTTGGGACTCTCACTGGGGCAGCAACACCTTCCACTGGATCACTTTGATCCAAGCCTTGTACAACCTGGGCCTGAGCATTCCCAGAATGCCAACTGCGCCTCCAGCCCTTGCCACAGCTCTTGCCCCAGAAGTCCAGATATCGCACTGCATGGGTCCACGAGGCACCAGCCAAAAACCTCCTAAGCTTGTAGTTGTGCGAAACTCTTCTGCTCAAGATCCTTCCTCAGGAAATGCTGTACAGTCCCAAAGTCCAGCTCCACAGCAGGGCCGGGCTTTGGGGAATTTCAGTGGATGGGGTTGGGAGGGTCCATCCTGCCCGGAGCATCTGCCTGGCAGGGGAGCACCATGCTGGGTGGCTCCTCCTGGTCAATACCATCAAAATTCTCTTCGAGAGAGAGGATGGATCCGAACCTAAAATAAAACCAAAGGAAAATGGATTGTTTTGTCCTCCAGTCTTACGCCTGAACTGCCCATGTTGAGGATCCCAAGTGGCTGGCGAGTTCTGTGGTGTCAGGAATGCCGTGGAGGGGATGGATGGGCTGAGCAGGCACAGGCGCCTCAGAGACCATCCCATTCCATGGGCAGGGACAACTCCCACTACTCCAGGTTGCCCCAAGCCCTGTCCAGCTTGTCCTTGGCCACATCCAGGGATGAGGAGTCCCCAGCCAAGGATCACAGCAAGGCCCTGAGGGAAGCAGAGGGTTCTTTGTGCCCCTCAATCCCCCCTCTCCGCCCTCTCCCCCATTTCCCTGTGTTTCCACCCTTGTGGAGCCTCCTCCAGTTATCCTGGTGATCCCAAAAACGCTGATCCCACACATCCCAGCTGCTGTCCCTTGGTGACAGGGAACATGACACTGCCCTCCCAGCCCAGCTGCAAAAGCTCCAGCCTGACAAACGTGTGCAGAAAGCGTTTTGGACCAGGATCCATTTCCAGGGCCGTGGCAGACGGAGGAGGGGGAATGGAAGGACCTCTTGGCTGGAGATAAGGAGCCACAGGAAGCCTTCGAGCGCAAAAAGCTTCGAGCGCCCGAAGCTCCCGAGGGGAGAGCAGCGCCACAAAATAATTGCTGAAAGAATGCAGCTTGATTGCAGCCAGCAGGGAGAGCCTCCAATCCTGCCTGGAATGAAAGCCCGGGGTGATGGCTCCAGGGGAAGAGGAGTTATCAGCCTGGGAGCAGTGATTTATTCCATGAAGGGGATTAAGAGTCCAAAAGTTAATGGACCTAATGGAAAACAGGATGGCTGAGGGCTCCAGAAAGGGGGATGTGGGTGGGAGAGGGGTGTGTGGGGTTTGTCTGCGGTGCCAGGGGGCACCCAAAGGGCCTCAGCACCCAGCCAGGGCTTTCTGCACCCTCTGGGCTGGGATAGGCAGCAAGGAATCTGGCAGGGATGCAGCCAGGTAAGAAACACCTCATGGAGTCAGGAGCTGCAGGTCTGGGCGCTCACTGGCATCAGCAGAAATCGGCTGCTGGGCAGCTCCCATGGAAACATGGAATTTGGGTGGAAGGGACCTTTCAAAGTCACCCAGTCCAGCCCCTGCCGTGAGCTGGGACATGTTCTGCTATTCCAAACCCCATCCAGCCTGGCCTTGGACACTTCCAGGGATGGGGCAGCCACAGCTTCTCTGGGAAACTGTTGGGGGAGAAGCTGCGGACGCCCCCACTCTCTTCTCTGCTCCTCCACTTCTCCATGGATGGCAGCAAAGCCCAAATCCTGTGCCAGCTCATCCCACCGGAGCTGGGGAGCGCTGCCAGCATTCCCGAGCTGCTCATCCGTCCCTCCTCCATTCATCCCTGCTCTCCTGCCAGGTGCCTCGCCAGGGAGGGAGGGGATCCTGTCACCCGCTAACAAAAAAATCCTGCGCAAATCACGTTCCAGTAAAAGGCCCTGGTCATTTTTAGTGTTTATTGAAGTGGATTCTCTTTGGTTCTTTTTCTTTCAGGCTCGTTGAGAATTTTGGAGCGCAGCTGCCAAAACTGAATTGTTTGACCGGTCCCTGTGACGCTTCTGTTGGCCTCTTTCCCTTCCTTTCTCTCTCCCTGCGCTCCAAAGGCTCTGGCTCAGGCTGTGCTCTCTCCACGTCACCTCAGCTCATCCTTCCTCCGCATCCTCGGCATCCCTCTGGCTCCTCCTGGCTCCTTGGCCGCCCCTGGCGCAGCCCCTGAGCATCACCTGCCTGCTCAGCTCCTTCTGGATGTGCGGATTTTCCCCTTCGGATGCTTTCTCCACACAAATCCCTTTGTCCTTCATCTTCATTGAAACTCCTCACCCAAAGCGCTGTCTCTTCTCCCTGCCCAGCCCCTGGGTTCTGCTGCTCCTCCAGTGGGGGTGGGACAGGGACAGGGAGCCCTTTGCCACCCCAGGGTGAAGGAGAGGAGGGTTTCCCACACGTGGGTACCGCTCCCAAGAAGGGAGCAGGGGGGGTCAGGCAGGGAATGGTGGGACAAACCTGGGTTCCTCAGAGGAAGATGAGCAGGGAGGGCCAGGGAAGGAAGGAATTGTGGAGGAAAAGCTGTTTCCCACTTCCTGGGAAGAACGGGAAAGGAAGGAATGGCGGACAAAAAGCTGTTTCCTGCTTTGTGGGAAATACAGAATCCCAAATCCAAGGCATGGTCACCTGGCCGGGGCATCAGCTCCGGCAGTGCTAAAGGGATTCAGAGTCCCCTTCTCCTGCCTCCTCCAGCACATTCCTGCTGATCCCTGGGCCCTCCTGGATAATCCTGTTGCTATTCTGCTCTCCACTTCCCATCAGGACATTCCAGATGATGCTGGATCCCTGTCTTTTTGCCCATTTCACAGAGGCTGGACCAAAAAAAAGCCGCACCCGGAGCCTTTCCGCCGAGCCTCCATCCCACCCCTGCCCCATCCCGGTCTGTCCTTGTCCCTGTGCCACCCGGATCCCCACGGGGATGCAGGAGGACACCTGATCCCACCACGCCCATCCCGGCTCCTTCCCGCTCCATTGTCAGCGTGCGCTGGATCCGCACCCCGTCTGCTCCGCCGGAATTCACGCCGGGAGCCGGGGCTGTTGCCGCGTTTAATCCGCTAATGGCATTAATTCCCGATTAAATTAACCAGCGCAAATATGCTGCTGGTTTGGTTGGGAGGGAGGGGAGTCGTGCCTCTCCCTTCCCCCACCCATTTTCCATGCTGGAAAAGACACTGGAGCATTTGTTAGCGGAGAGAGAGAAGGGGGGAAAATCCCACAAAGAATTGCAGCATTTATGTAGATACAGGAAAAAAAAGAAAAAAAAAGAAAAAAAAAAAAAAAAAAAAGGCAGATTATTTAAAAAAAAAAAGCCAAAGAAAACTCGCCTTTTTCTTGCAAACAAGCTGTCTTCCCTCTGGGAAGCGGCTTCCAGCGCTCAGCCTCAGCCTGCTGGGAAGACAAAAGGCTCTCTCGGCAGGGCAGCGGCCGGGAACGCCGGGACAACGCCGGGACAACGCCGGGACAACGCCGGGAGCGCGGCGAGGCTGCTCGGCAGCAGCCGCCGGTGCTGCCCGAGCCCCAGCTCACATTTCAAAGCTCTTGGTTTTCCATTGAATGTCCTTTTCCTCCCTCTTTTTTTCTGGGTTTTTTTTTTTTGTTTTTTTTTTCTTTTTATTTAATGCTCCCATGTACTCAAAGCAGAATTATGATCAAAATCCGACCCAGGGCTGCAAGCGGGGGGTTGAGTTGCGTTTTGGCACAGATGGGGCTCATCCCTTCTGCAGGAGGCTCCTTGCCAAAAGACATCTTGGAGTGGAAGGAATTCAAAAAATCAGGGATTTTGCATATTATGGAGCTTTATTTGTCCCGTCGAGGGAAGTGAGAGGAAGCGTGAAGGGTTTGAGTACAAAAAAAAAAAAAAAAAAAAAAAAATCTGGTGTGGGATTTACCTGTGACTGAGGCAGGTGAAAAGTGTTGGATGATGGATTCTTCCCAGCGAATGAAGAGACAAAGGGGAGTCTCTTCCCTGTCTGACACTTTGGGAGCAGCAGATTTTCAGGCAGGGGAGGTGAAGTAAAAAATCTGGTCTGGATCCGTGTGTCTGTTCCTCCTTGGATGAGAGCGTTTGTCCCTCCTCAGAGGACTCTGCACTGGCATTTGAGGTGAGGATGCTTTGGGACACGCACTCAAGGAAGCCTCCTGGAGGGAAGCCTTTCCCTACGGCTGGAATTGTCAGTTGGAGATCCCAGGTCACACTAAACCATCACCTACATTCCTCACGGCCTTCCAGAGCATTTTCGTCCTCCTGTTTATTGTCTTTGACTCCTTTTTCATTCCTTTTTGCTGCTCAAGCCCAGCATGAGCTGAATTTTCCAAAGGGATTTTTGGACAAGGTGCCCCAGCCCTGCGGGAGACGAGCCCCTCACACCCTCATTCCTTTGATTTTCCAGGAAAAGGTCATGGAGAGCTGCCTGGATTCAAGGCCGTGTGCCTGCATCACTCAGGCAGAGAGGGAGGACAGGGATTCCGTGTTCCTCGGACACTGGTTAAAACAATCCGATCCTAATCGGATTTCCAAATGGGAGCTTTCAGAGGGAGCACGGACAAACGCATCCTGATGATTTGTTAACGTTGCTCCAAGACTCAGTCCAGAATTAATGGATTCATGGAAAGCACACACGGAGCGGGTTGCAGATACCACACCAGGTGCCGTGGGGTGATTTCACTCATTAGCAATTCCTGGTCAGTGTTCCCAAAGCTCCGCTGGCTCTGCCATCTGACTCAGCTCCGAGTGCCACCGGTGGTGGGAGGTGTCAGAACAGGCTGGTCTCCTCTCCTTGCCCATCCCAGGATCCCTGTTCCTTGTTCCGCCGGTGTGGATCCAGCTGTCCCTAAACCCTGCATCCCAAACCACCACCTGCATCCCAAATTTCATGTTATCTCCAGGAGAGGAGCAAGGCCTCCCAGCCAAATCCCAGCAGCTCCAAGTTCTTCAGAGCTCCAGGGCTGATTAGCTGCTCCTGCCCCGGGGAAAAGAATGGAAATCCAAGTGCAACCTACACCAGGAATTCTCTGGGCACAAGCAGCAGATCCGGAGGCACAAAAGAGGGAGTGTGACAGTGTCCTGCTCCTTGTGTCCCAGTGTGGCCTTATGGTGTGGAGAGGGGACAGATGGTGAGACCTCAGAGCAACCCCTGCTCCCACCCCGAGGCGATCCCTCCCTCCCTCCGTCACCTCCATCCCATGTGGATTCAGGCCACCAGGGAGGGGCCGCCACAAAACTCTCTCCCAAGTCCTTCTGTGACAGGGCCACCACATGCTGGTTCCAAGGGCCCAGGGGAGGCTCAGGAAAGCTCATCCCAGCTGCAGCATTCATTGGATAACATTTCCATGGGGATTTTCTTGCAGTTCTGTGTTAAAACCGTGGCTTGGGACACGGGAACAGAGGATCTGAATTCCTGGTTTGGGCAGCTATAGAAATCAGATCAGGAATTTGGTCATCCCTGTGTGTCCAGACTACTGGAATTTGATGGGAAAACTGCCCCTGAGCCTGGACAAAGTCTGCCACATCACCACAAACTTCCCTGGGGCAGGACAGCCTGTGAGGATCATCCATGCGGCAGCCGAAACTCTGGGGATCCATTTGGGCAGGCCCCAAACAAGGGAAGGTGAAGAAGAAAAGAGATAACAGATCTGATAAGAGATCCCAGGCAATTCATTACTCCTGGAAATTGTCCTTTGTCACACATATTCCTTCCTTGTTCTGCCTGTTATCCTGTGCTCCTCCTTTTAAAGTCCTTTATCAGGTGTATTCTCCCTTTCTGTGTCCCTTACCAGGTGTATTCCTGCTTTTCATTCCCTCTAACGTGTATATTCCTCCTTTTTGTGCCCTTTAGACTATGTATCCTTTTCTTCTCTTCCTCTCTTTCACGCTTGTTCCTGCACTTCTGCGGAGGAAAAGGAATTCCGGATGTTTGCAGCAGAGAGCCCTGGACTGAGGGATGTGCCCCGATCAGGCTGGAAAAGGCAGCTCAGCAAGGACAGGGAAGCACAGCGAAGAGGCAGAGGTTTGGGAGGAGGCCTGTGGCATCCCTTCTCCTTCCTGAGCTGCTGGGGGTGTGGGAAAGGAATCACGGAAAAATTTGGGTTGCAAGAGACCTCTCAAGGCCGCCTGGTCCAACCCCTTCAATCAGACTGGGTTGCTCCAAGCCCCATCCAACCCGGCCTTGAGCACTTCCAGGGATGGGGCTTCTGCCTCAGGAAGAGAAGCAGGGAGAAGGAAAGGGGATTTTTTTTCCAGGGAAGCCTCCCAAAACACTTTCTCCCTGCCAGGACTCCATGCATTCCAGAGCACAAAATGTGCAATAAAAAAGGGTCAGCAGAATACAAGTGGAAGGAGCTGATCCAGTGCATGGGTGCCACAGGCTTTGGGAGTCTATTCCTATTAAAGTGCCAGAGGATGTGGGCAGAGGGAGGGAGCGGGAGCAGGGATGGAGGGAACGCAGCCGTGGGAGCACATCCTGCATGCCTGAGTTCCCAGCTGGGATTAAATTCCCAAGTCCTTTCCTGAAGACTTAATTTGGGTTCGTCCGACCCACTTTACCCTCAGCTCATCCTGCAGGGAGGCGGGCAAGGATCTGAGTCCGGGGAATTCCGTGGTATCTGGAATGAGAACCCTGGGTGGCAAATGTCACCAGCAGAGCTGCTCTTGGCTTACTTCCCCTGGAGAAAGAGAAATGGAGAACAAACAAGGTGGTCATCCCAGAAACTCAGAATCCTGGAGCAGTCTGGGTTGGAAGAGACCGGGTTCCAAGCCCCTGCGTGGGCAGGGACACTTCCCACATGGCAGAGGGAAGAAGAAAAGGCTTCAGGAAATGGAACTTTTGGCAGATCCCAGCAAAGGTGGAAGCTGAAGTGAGTTCCCAAAAACCCCAGAGCAGAAAGTGCCATGACACATGAGGTGGGGATTTGTCCTCTTGCTCAGTCCGTGGAATGCAGGACAATTTAATTCCTGATGTGATAAATAGGATTGGAGAGGGATATTGGAGGCGTTTATTTCACGCGGCAGCAGATTCTCTAAAGATGCTTTGCTCAACATCCCGCTCCAGTCAGGCTCATCAGCGCCTTCAATTAAGATCCACCATGGATGAGGGATCACTGGATACACTCCTAAACCTGGAGCTGCAGGACACCTCTCCTGTGCTTTCCCATTCCCATTCCAGCCAAGGAGATCAGCTCCGTAAAACATTCATGAGCAGCTTTAAGAGAATGAAAAATTAAACAACCTTTGCTCTAAGGTATGAAATATTTACCGTGCTGCTCCAAGCTAATTGCAGACGAAAACGAGCAGAGCCGGGAGCAGCAGCTCCGGAATCCGATGGCTCCAGCCCAGCCTTGGGAGGGATCCTCCACCTGATGGATGGGGAAAGGGATAGTGGGGTTGGAAACCACCATCCTTTGGGGTTTTCCTCTCCACAGAATCATTAATGTTGGAAAACACCTCCAAGACCAAGTCCAAACTTTGAGCAGAGGCCATCGCTCCCAGGGATGGCAGCATTCCCAGAATCCAACGGCTTGGGCCTGGTTCCTCTGCCTGATGGGTGGGGACAGTGGTGGTGGGAAGACGAGCCACCACTCTTTGGGTTTTTTTTTTCACCATAGAATTCCAATTAGAGTTGGAAAACTCCTCCAAGACTGAGTTTAACTTTTGAGCAAAGGTCACACTCCCAGGGATGGAGGTTTCCTGGGAGCAGGGAATGCTGCCAGTCCAGGCCAGCACAATGGGCACTACCACAACGAACGCTCCCCAAGCTGGATTCTCATCCTACTTTGTCTCTTCCCCTCCTCATCCCAGTTGCATCCCTGAAAAGCACTGATGGAAAATGGAGCTGGCTGAACAAGTCAGAGAAAATGATAGATGGGATAAATTAAGCCTCCAATTCTGGTCGCTCTCATCATCGCAATTTCCTCCAGCTTTTCTTGTTGTTGGGAAGTGTTTAAACACCCGGAGCGGGAGACTTGTCTGCCGGCTTTTTTCTTGGCTGATTGCAAACAGCTCGCTGAGGGTGCTCGGCGCTCCAGCTGTGTTTGAGCTGGAATCACGAGTGATGGGATCAGAGGGATGGAATCAGTCACCTGGTGCTGACGGAGCAACCTCAATCCAGGCAATGCCCGACACCAACCTCGGCCCCCGTTCAGAGCAGGGATGGCAAAACGCTTCCTTGGAGACAGGGAAAGAGCAAACAGCACAAATGTTTGCCAAAAGCGAGCGGTACACGAGTGGGATGTGTCCGGAGATAAGGAATTGGCTTTTCCCACAATCCCTTTTCCTCCCAAAACCAGGCGTGCCTGTCTCCGCCAGCCCGCTGCCCCAGCAGATCCAAAAATCCCGGTTTTCATCACCAGTGATAAACCCCTTGGTCCTTTGGAGCATGGAAAGGTCAAGCTGCTCCCGGGAGCTGCAGCGGGGATCGGAGCGAGTCGAACCACGGAGGAAGGGAGAAACAAACAACAGGCGAGGAAAGGATCCCTTCTTTCCATTATTGTGGGATTTATCTTCCCAGCATATGGGGAGTGTTGCCTGGCAACCCTGGTTCTCCCGAGCTCTTCCACTTCCCCCCGGCACAGCCGAAATGAGCCTGATCCACATGGAGCCTCTCTGGCACAATCGCATTTACAGAGGAGTCCTCCGGCAGCGCGGGGCTCATCTTTCCATCTCCAGCCCTTTCTGTCTCTCCCAAGTGGAAAACACCTTCCAGGGCAGCTGATGGCTGGTCTGGAGGTAGGACCACCATGGATTCTTCCCTGGAGCATCTCTGTGCTGGAGATCCTAGCCGTGAGGCTGGGCTTCTCCCGGAGCTCCCCAGCAAAACCCAAACAGCATCCGCGCCTTCCAACACACCCATCTCTTCCTAAAAACCCATGGACACTTCCAGGAGAAGCCTTGGCCCACTGGTGGTCAGTGGATGTCCACTCAGAGCTGTTCCCAAAGCTCACCAAAGGTGTCCAAGCACCTTCCAACACATCCATCCGTTGGTGGGAGACCCAGAGACAGCTTCCAAGCAGAGGCCATTGATGGTGAATCCATGGCTGTCCATCCGGGCTCTTCCCTGCCTAAAGTTCCCCACAGCACTCAGCAGAGGGGCTCCAGGACATTTCCAGTGCTTTTGCACAGCCAAGGAGCAGGGACAGGGATCCTTCCAGCATCCCAGAGCCTCCTGAAACCAGTGGGGTTTCTTTTGTGGATTCATCCAGGATTTTCCACAACTGCAGCTGCTTCACTCGCATCCTCCCATCCTTCGTTCCTGCCTTTCCACCCCTAAACTCCTTTCTGATTGCTCCCAGCTGCTGAGGAACATCTCTCTCCCAACTCCAAGGAGTCCCAGCGGGCACAATGCACACTGAGACAGGATCCATCCCAGCAGCATCGAATGGGAATTTGGACAAACTTAGAGGGAGAGAGGAATGGAGATTCCCTATCCCATCTGCAGCAGACTTAAGTTTCAAACCCTCCTTCCAAATCCCTCACATCTCAGTGACACCCAGGGATGGGCTTGAATGGGATCTTCCCCCTCCACCCGTGTCCCGTCTCCCACCCTCCCGGCCCTTTCCCGGTGTATCCGCCGTTGCCAGGGTTACTATCTGTCCAGCGGGGTGGGAGCCGCTCCTGTTCCCCTGACAATGGCAGCTCCTGAAACTTTATTCCTGCCTGGGGACAGCATTAATCGCTCACCATCGGCGCGGAGCGGGGGCTCTGCCTCCCGCCCAGGGAGAGCCCGCACGAATCCGCGGTTGCGGAAAGCTTTCCCGCCGCTGCCCCATCCTGGGATTTCAAACGAAGGACGCAGCTACTCGGGATGACAGCGGAAGGAGCTGGAGTCTCAGTGTCACCCTCTGAGAGGAAGAGTGCAGGCTGAGGACATCAGGCAGAAATCGTCTGATAGCTGCAAGGTCGCATCAGCAACGCCGCAGCGCTGCCGGAGGGGCTCTGCCTCTCCCAATGGGAGAGGGGAGGAAAGGTGAGGAAGAGGGGGAACGGGGCAGGGTCCAGCCTCTGTTTTCCCAGGCAAACAGCTTCCAAAAGCCAACCAGAGATTCGTGCACACTCCTGCAGCTGCACCTTTCATGCTGGGTGGGAGCAGGAGAGGCTCCGAGGGAGCAGTGCTCCCAGCACCCCTCAGGCTCAGGATGGAATCATGGAATGGTTTGGGTTGGAAAGGACCTTGAAGCCCACGCCTGCCCCACCCCCTGTCACGGGCAGGTGTTAAGGTTTTGGCTTCTTCTCCTCTCTGCCAAGGTCAGGATGAATAATACTCGGGAAATGCCAAGCTTTGAGTTCGGATTTGGAGTGTTTATTGTGTCTTATCTATTTACAATATTTACCAGCTCACGCACTGCGAGCTCCTGGAAAATGAAGGTAAGATGGAGAGCTTCTAATCCTTTGCAAGGTTATTTAAGCAATAATCCCCCAATAACGAGATGACACCTGTATTATTTATGCTTTTGACCCAATAATGACCATCAAAAGGCCTGCAATGCGGACCTTTTCCACCCAGTTATAGAAAACCACCAAACCCGTGAAGAAGAAGGAAGAATAAGGTGAAAAAGGACTTAGACAACACCCCAAATCCTCCATCTTGACTCACATGTACCGCTATACACCAAACTCCCAAATTCTAAGTTTCTAGGATTCCAACAGGCAGGGACAACTTCCACCAGACCAGGTTGCTCCAAGCCTCGTCCAGCCTGGCCTCGGACACTTCCAGAGATGTGGCAGCTGCAGCTTCTCTGGGAAACCCGAGGCGCCTCCCTCACAGGGCAGAATTCCTTCCCAATCTCCCCTCCAAACTCCCTGACGGTCAGAAATGATTCTCACTTCAGAAGATCTGCGCGTCTCTGCTTTTCCCTTCCCTAATTTCGTCTCCCAGCAAAGAGCAGAAAGAGCCCTCGGACCTCTCCCCAGAGCTGAGCCGGGAGGGGAAGAGGCCGGAGAGGAGCGGGCGTGGTGCTGGTGGAGACAAGGAGCTTGCACGGGCACTATGGAGACGGGCATTGTGTGCATTCCTGAATAGACCAGCAGGGAAAAAAAAAGGGAAAAAAAATAAAAAAACCTTCAACAGTATCAGAGCCAGGATCCCGCCCGGCTCCGGCTGAGCAGAGAGACTGCTGCACTCGTGAACTTGAAGGGTGGGCTTTGGAAAGCTGGGAGCTGGCGGGAGAGGTGGGGAGGGAGGGAGGGAAGGAGGGAGAGAATTCAGGTGAAAGAAGGTTAAGTGCAGCCAGAGATTGAAGTGAGGCAGAGTCGCCCATGAGAGCAAAGCAAACAGTTCAGCGCAGGGAAACCCGAGCCAAGGCCATTCACTGCACAAACCCCGAGACAGGCGAGTGCCCCCTCCCCTCCCGCTCCATGGGATCTGGCAAGGACAGCGCTGGCTCCGAGTTCATAAATTCTTCAGCAGAAAATACTTAGATACTTCATCAAGGGCTCCTCTGTTACTCCAGAACAAGTTTACATTATTAGAGGGGAGAGGGGAGAGGGGAGGGAAAAAAGAAAGAAAAAAAAAAAAAAAAAAAAAAAAAAAAACACAAAAAACCAGCAACCCCTCAACAAAACAAAAAGGGTCCTAAATAAAGAGATAAAGCAGCATGACAGGACAGCAGTAATGGCTTTCAGGTGTATGTTCTGCATAAGATTTCCAGGCAGTTGGTTTGGTTAATGGATTCCCTTAATCTTTCAGCTGTCAGGGCGCAATCTATGGTCTACTGTTTCTTCCACCCCGTATTTATAGGGACAAATTCAAACTTGTATAAACAGACAGGAGTATCTATTGTTGTGCAAGAGGAGGACACAAAGGCAGCTTGTCACTGATCCATCACAGCTGTCTGAGAGCCGAGCCGGGAGAAGCCGGCGGGCGCGGGGGAAACGCAAACCGGGAGCCGGGAAGGATCCGGAGGTGTTGGGAGTGTGGGAACCGGGGGAGGTGGGCACGGCCCCCTCACCGCGGAGGTTTCAGCTGCTTCTCGAGGCTCTTTGGGATGCTGAGAGTGTCAGCAAGGCCCGGCAGGTCTGGGGGAGAGAGGAGAACGTTAATTAAAAGTTAGGGGCTGGGTGGGAGCTTGAGATTTCCAAGTTGGTTTGCAACCAAGTCGGGAAGGGGGAAGATGGGGGGAAAGAGGTGGTGAAAGGATGATAGAAATAAGATATTCTTGGGCAGAGAACATGTCTGGGGAGCAGCAGCTCAGTTAAAATCTGTCTGTTGTGCTCCCTGAGCAAAAAATTCCTCTTGTGTTTGGAACTGGGGGACACCTTTAGCAACCGACAGGGTGAGAAGAGCCAGGAGGATGCAATGACTTGAGGCTGACTCCAATGGGAAGCACTTCCCAGGCTTGGCTGCTCCATTCCTGCCCTCCGCTCCAACCCTCTGTCCCAGTCTCAGCAGGACACGGACACGGCTCCTTGGGACCCCCAGAGCAGGAAAACATCCCCCAAACCCGGGGGGAGAGGACAGCATGAGGTGACAGCGAGAAGATAAGGAACAAGACTGGACAACGAGGTTCCCAAATGAGAGGGAGGAAGAGGGTGAAGCCCTAATGGTGCGCAGGGGAAGGAGGGAGGGGAAGCTGCTGTGCCCTCACTGCCAGCAGATCCCAAGGGATGCAGGAGGCCCAGCCGAGGGCGGAGGGAGCAGGAGAGGCGGTGGGGCCATGGCAGTGCTTCAGGTCTTTAAATGCCTGTTTGGAAAAGCTTCTTTTTCCTTGGATAACTCCAGCAAAGCTCTCCCAGCACCAGCCGAACGCAAACAATAACAACACAAGGGCAGAAGTCCCTGCTGTCCCCGCTGAACCCAGCCCACTGAAAGGTCCCGCCACGAGATGTTTATTGGAAAAGTGCAGAACAGGGAGTATTGGGACAAACTCCTTGTGCTGGCCTGGTTTGTGTACCCGTGGAAGCACTCATGGAAACCTCAGCTGAAGGGGCTCTCCAATCTCACCCTTTGCCTGCTGCTTGTTTGTTTAAATCCATGCTTTGCACAAGAGCCTCCCTCTCCTGCCTGCTCTTCTTCCTCCCCACCCTCCAAGGGCTCATCAGGGCTTTCTGCTGCGGCTCCAATTCCAAACGGGAAACCGCTCCTCCTGCTGCTGTTCTCTCCCTGCTCTCCAGCTGATGGAGCAGGGTCCCCTGGCAGCGACGCTGGGAGGTCTCTGCAGGAGGTTTGAGGGGGTCCCTGTCACAGCCTCAGACCCTGCGACAGCACCAGAGTCTCATTCAGCGTTCCTGGGCTTTTCATGGAATCGTGGAATTACAGAATCCGCAACTGGTTTGAGTTAGAAAGGACCCCCTGCCGTGGCAAGGGAGAGCTTCCACTGTCCTTGGACACTTCCAGGGTTGAGAAGGTTTTCAGGTGGCTCTGGAATGCCAGGTAGAGTCGGGGGGAGTGCCCCCAGTCAGCCCCATCCACACAAACCTCCCACCTGGATGAGCAGAGCCCGATGGAAAAATCACACGGTGACTTCACCCAGTGTTCAGAGAGGGGACACCAGCAGCTCCCAGCGGCGAGTTCCCCAGCCCAGAACTCCCTGCATGTCTGGGAACACTGGGATACTGGGAGGGAGAAGATGTGGATGGAGCCTTCAGCTCCTAGAGAGGTGCAAGGATTTAAATGTATATTAAAAAAAATTCCTGGTGCGTTAAACAAGCAGGAGGGTGGCAGGGATGGCACAGGAGGGGGGCAGGGAATGGCACTGGTGTGGGACAGCAGGAGGGATGAAGGGAGCACTTGGGACAGCGGGATGGTGGCACTGGGTTAGAGCACTGCTGTCCCTTCAGTGCCATAGGGACCATCCAGGGATGCTGCATTTCCCTGGATGGTGAGAGCAGCAGCCTGGAGGGACACAATCCCACAGGTGAGGAGGAGGAGGAGGAAGGGGAGAGGTTCATGGAACAAGAGGGAAGAGGGTGTTCCCTGTGGAGAGGCTTTAGTTGGGGAAGGAAGGACATCCCTGGTGCAATCATTCCACGTATCCAGTTCTGGCTCTTCCGGACACAACTCATCCCTCTCCAGGGTAATGCAGCCGCCTCCTGCACCTGATCCCCTCATTAACACTGTCACCAGCTGATGGCATCATCAAGCGAAGCGTGGCCTGGGGGCAGGCAGGATTTAACCCTTCCAGCGCCAGAGGATGAGCCTGGAGCGCGTCAGGCAACAGGTGAACAGGGACCTCCGGGGGGTCAGTGGAGTTTGCTCTGGGAATATCTGTGGGAAGAGGAGGAGGGGCACGGGGAAGGCCAGGCAGACGTGATGGATGGGAGCTGGTGTCGGAGCTGAAAGTCTCAATAACACTTGTGGCTGCACGTAGGCCCCCGGGCTTTTCCCAAAGGATTGGCTGAGCCATCGCTCTCTAAATGGATCATTCTCAGGAAAATCAAGCTGCTGCCATCTCTCCTCCCTCCTGACACTCAGCAGAGCCATGAAAGAGAGCCACCAATGCTGCTGCTGCTGCATCTCTGTGGAGCCCCACAGCAGTGCCAAAAGACCTGCTGCCACAGAGGGCTCAGCCACGTCCCCAAGCGTCACAGCTCTCCCAAGTTCCCCACGTGCCATTCTCTTTCCAAAAAAATTGCAGAATCCCAGAGAGGTTTGGAATGGAAGGGACCTTAAAGCTCATCTTGTTCCTCACCCTGCCTTGGACGCTGCAGACACAGCTTCCCTGGACAACCTGTGCCAGGGCCTCACCACCCTCCCAGGGAGGGATTTCCTCCTAGTATTTAATCAAAATCTTCCCTCTTTTCGTTTCAAACCCAGCCCCTTTGCACAGGGATGATGCACCGAGGGCTCGGAGGGAACTCATGCAGCAGGGAACTGATGGCAGATGAAAATTTGGCTTCCAGTGCCTCCTGGATTACCTTTGAAGGATCCAGTGGCTCCCTCGTGTCCCCTCTCATTCCAAGATAAATCCAAGCACCGGGTTCGTCCCCTTTGCAAGGTCCCCGTGTGAAGCTTTGCCCCGCGGCAGGTGACACTGACACCTTTTGAGAGCAGATAAAGAAAATGGGGATGAGCTTTCCCAGCGCTGAGTGACACCTGCACAGGGTCAGGGCTGGCTGGGGACACCCAGTGTCTCTGCAAGGGCCCTCACTGGGGTCACCCTCAGCTTCTTTCTCTTTGAACATCTCCGTTATCCGGTGTCCTTCGTGGAGCCCGCCGGACACAGAGATTAGAGCTGTGTTTGCAAACGGGCAGCGGTGGAAATCAAAGGCAGAGGATTAACAAAGCCATTTGGCTGCTCAGTTCTGCCTTGCTGCCGTGGCCACCTCGACACAGAACCCAACGACTCCCTAATCCCTGAGGCAACCAGCCCCTTTCCCCCGGGAAATCCATCCCTTCCGAAGGATCCGAGGGAGGATAGGTGTGGGGTGCTCGCTGCCTGCCTGACATGGGGCTGCTGTCGGGTTGTGTGGTGAGCAAAGGCTTCATCCCAGCAGAAACCCTGGAAATTCCTTCCTTCCTGGTGCCATGCCCCTCTATCACCTCAGATCCAATCCAGACCAGCCGCTCCTCTAGTCCTTTTCCTCAGGATTGCCTTGAGGGGAGTCCCTTTTCTTCCTGAGTTCCTGCTGATGGAACTGCCCTGCCTTTGGCCTCCCTTCCACTGGGAAGGATTCCCCCATTCCCTGGGGTCCCAGTAACCAACTTCCAGTAGCCTCCAGCTCCGGGAAGCCCTTGTTAGATATCAATATGCATCTCAGAATATGTCTGGTGTTCGTACGGGGGTGGGTTTTTTATGTCCGTGCATAGAATCAATAAAAATTAACATTTAAGGGGCTGTAATGGGATCTGTGGCATTGTCGGGAAATGCAGGGAGTGTTAAAAGCTTAATGGACAGGGAAGGCAGGGATTCTGCAGACTTCAGCATGCAGGACTAGGGGGAAATCAAGGAGAGAGACAAGAGGAATTTAGAGGGATTTGGAGATGCTGGTGAAAGTGATCAGGGTGAAAGCGATCAGGGTGAAACTCCTGCTGCCTGCAGAGCACAGCCCTGTCACAGGCTGCAGTTCCATGCTGGAGTTATCTCTTCCCAGCCTCCAATAAAACAGTGATTCCAACGGGAATGGGGAATTAAACCAGACACTTGGAACCCTGCTTGCCTCCTCCTGCTTTTCCTGCCCTGGAAGTCTGAAGAGCCCAGTTTAAACCAGTGCAGGAGTTCTGGGGATGAGTGGGATCCGTGGGGAGAAGGTGAGCCCGGGGCTCTCTGCCAGGATGGGGCTCTTGAGGAATCTCCGTGGCCCTGCTGCAGTCACACGCCCCTGGTTTTGTCCCCAGGGTCCAGTGCAGGACTGGGGTCTGCGGGGCTCCGTCCCTTGGGGAGGCAGGGATGGACTCAAGGGTTAGGATGCTCATGGAGCAGCTGGCACAGGAACCACCCAGTGCCCAGATATCAACCCAAAGGAGACTCAGTTTAAATTAAATACTGGGAAGAAATTTTTACCACGAGGGTGGCGAGGCTCAGGCACAGGGTGCCCAAAAAAGCTCCAGCTGCCCCACCCCTGGAAGGGTCCATGACTGGGTTGGAAGGGGCCTGGAGCAGCCTGGGGTAGTGGAAAGTGTCCCTGCCCATGGCAGGGGGTGGGACAGGATGGGCTTTGAGTCCATCTTTTCCAGCCCAAATATTCTGGGATTAGAGGAGATGCTGCCAGGGGACGGGATGTCACCTGGTAGAGAGCGATGACCAGCCATGGGGGAAAAACACAGTGCCCCAGGAATATACGGGAAAAGTGTGGGGCCATGAAAAATGCCCTCTCATTAGCTGGTTCACCACCTGCCATCACAGAACTCAGTCCAACTCCTTACGCGGTGCCTGAGCCATTTTCCAGCTGATGAGCAGCAGGAAAAGGTCACAGACCTTGGCAAGGGAAAGGGAAGGGTTAGGGAAGGATTAGGGAAGGGTTAGGAAAGGGTTCTTCTCACCTTCTCCCACTCCTCTCCATCCCATTCACCACAAAAGAAACCGTCACAGGGTCATTATCAAAAATGAAAGGAGGACACTCCCAAAGGTTGGACAGGCAATAGAGCTCGGAGTAGGTTTGGAGCAAGTTTGTGCCGGCTGAGGGATTTCTAGGGATCTCAGGGAGAGCACTGGGATCTCAAGGAGAGCACTGGGATCTCAAGGAGAGCATTGGGATCTCAGGGAGAGCACTGGGATCTCAAGGAGAGCATTGGGATCTCAGGGAGGGCACTGGGATCTCAGGGAGAGCATTGGGATCTCAAGGAGAGCATTGGGATCTCAGGGAGAGCACTGGGATCTCAAGGAGAGCACTGGGATCTCAAGGAGAGCATTGGGATCTCAGGGAGAGCACTGGGATCTCAAGGAGAGCATTGGGATCTCAGGGAGGGCACTGGGATCTCAAGGAGAGCATTGGGATCTCAGGGAGAGCATTGGGGTCTCAGGAAGGGCACTGGGATCTCAGGGAGGGCACTGGGATCTCAGGGAGGGCACTGGGATCTCAGGGAGGGCATTGGGATCTCAGGGAGAGCACTGGGATCTCAAGGAGAGCATTGGGATCTCAGGGAGAGCATTGGGGTCTCAGGAAGGGCACTGGGATCTCAGGGAGAGAATCAGACAGAGCTGCTGGAACGGCTCAGCTGTGCTTCAGTCGCTGTTACTGCCACTCATCTCAAACCTGACCCACTTTCCACATTGGCATATTTTGTCTTTTTAAAAGTGCAGAATAATTGAGCAGACCCAGCAAAACTGCAAAAAAAAATGTTTGGATTCAGCCAAATCTCTTTTTCAGGGGAAAAAAAAAAAAATCCCCCAAAAAAGAGTTGGCAAAAGATTTTTCCCAGAATGAAAATGAGAGAATGAGCCTGTGGAAGGAAGAAGATTTTTTTTTTACAGTCAGGGTGGCACAGAAAATCTGTGGCTGCCCCTTCCCTGGAAATGTCCAAGGCCAGACTGGACGGCACTTGGAGCAACCTGGGATAAGGGAAGGTGGAATGGGGATGACCTTTAGGATCTGCGGCAGGGGGTGGAACGGGATGAGCTTTAAGATCCCCTCCAACCCAACCCAACCTGTGAAGCTGTGTCCAAGCTGGGATTGTCACGGTGATGCTCCCTGGATCCACGCCTTTCCCAGAAGATGGAATGGGGCTCATCAGTGGGTGCTGCCAGCCCTGAGTCCACCTGAGCTCGAGTCCCAGCACACCCCCAGAGACTGGAGCAGGCCAGGACTCGCCCTTTCTCCCCCTTTACTACACACCTACACCACCCTGCAAGGAACAGCTCCAGCTGCTGCCGCGGCTGCAGCTTCCAAGGGGATTTTGTCTCCTCTAGGTAAACATGGAGGCAGTGGATCCACACCTTGTAATTACACTGCTCCACTCTGCAATTATTCCATTTTCCAGGCTACAGCTGCTTCCTACTCATTATCAGGCTAAGAAACTTCTCCCGATCATAACGTGGCATTAACCCTGTAATTAAGAGGCACAGACCACCCAGGGACTGGATGCCGAGAGGGGCTTCTCCGAGCCCTGCCAGAGCTCAGGGGTGGCTTTCCGGGCTGTAGAGTCCCTTTTCCAACCCCACACGCTTCCCTTCCTCCTCCTTTATTACTACTATTACTATTTTTAGTGGCACGATAAAGGCATCTGCACAGATCTGCCACCACGGAGGTGATGAGCTGGCCGAGGGGGATCTGCTGACCCGAGCGCTTTGTGGGACACGGATCTCTCCACGTCATGGAGCCTCACTGCCAGCTGCAGCAAGGAATTCACCTGGCGAGTTCCGTCTTTTTTGCTGAATCCCTTTGGAGGCGTGGGATTCCTTAAATCCTTCTGGTTGGAAGCGCCTGATTCCTGCCACCCTGCCCATGGAGGATTCTCTGCATCGCTGGCAGGACAAGGAACATTTCCGAAAGATGGGACATCACCCAAAGAGACACAGAGGGGTCACCAGGAGGGCTGTGATGGTGTCCAGCCGTATTCCCAACCCTGGGATGCAGCACAGTGCCGCTCCACCCCCATCCTTGCAGATTCCAAGACTTGTGGACCAGCACCTGGTTTTTGAGGGGCTGTGGATGAGGTCTGAGCAACAGATGGAGCAATTTCAACTCCAATGGCAACGGGCCAGGTCACGTTTAATTGTTTGGGACCTCTTCGGGTGAAGAGGGCACTTCTCAGCCTGGGAAGTTCAGGGCACATCACCTCTCCCGGAATTTCACGGCACAAGGTCTGGATGATTTCATGGACTCGGGAAGGACTTTGCTGCTGCTGCTGAATTCAGTCCAGGGCATAATTTGACACCTTTAATTAGAGGAAGCACAGCCAGGCTCCAACTCAGGCAGCTTATCCAGAGTGGGATCACATCGGTGCAACCAAATATGGGAGAGCATCCCAGGATGAGGCGCGGAGCTCGTTGTGCCCTGCAGCAGAAACCAGGGCTGGAGCCGCCTCGCACATCCAGCTCCCTCCTGCAGCTGCTTTTCTTTGGCTTCAGGAATAAATCTGGGAAGTGTTCTACCTGCTGGAGCAGTTTGCGAAGAAAGGCATGGAACAAACACATTTAAGCTCTCGCTGTGCTCGCCGGGAGCAGCAGGATCTGCATCTCTGATCGGAGTTGTGAGCCGAGGGACAGCCCCTTCCCCTCAGGAGAGCTCCCCACGCTCCCCTCGCCTGGGCTTCCCTTTTCCATAGCCTCTGGAGTGGAGCAAGCATGGATGGACTGGGCATGAATCCCTGTCCTGCACACCCCAGCATCTCTGCTGCCTTTAGCCGGGACAGCCCTGGGAATCATCCTGCCCATGGATCCAGGACCAGGAGCCAAAGGCTGTTCCCCAGCACCGGGAGAGCAGCGACAAATGCAGGCACAAATCTTCCCTGGATTTGTTTTCGGGTTCCCAGGCAGAAAAAACAGTGTCCCTGAAGATTGTGTGAGCATGATCCCTGGGCTGCCTGCTTAAAGCTGCTTCCCAAAAGTGATGGAGTCATTCCTAGACTGGGGGGACACTGATGTCCAGCATCCCAACCCCTTCCCCCTGCGGGAAGGAGACCAGCACAGCATCAGAGGGAACATTTGCCAGCCCCAGGGATGTGGGGACAGTAACAATAAAACCACGGGGGGCCCGCCCAGGCCATGGCCACGGGGGGCTCCGAGGGGCTCCGATGGCAGCGCTTTCTCCAGAAGCTCCCCGTCTAATGGGACATTTCCCGTGTTATCCCAACCAGCTCTGTTTTCCCGGCAGTTTATCACCCACCTCAAAATCGATGACAAGGCAGAGTGAACCCCTGACCTGGAGGTATAAATTGCCCCTAATTATCCCAGCAGCTCGTCAGGCGCTGGGTGCTCCGAGCGGGGAGCAGCTCTGCCCTCTGACCCCGCCGCATTTCTCTTGCTTTGAGGGCTTTTCTCCCCACCCCAGCCTGAAATTCCCCTGCCTGGTGGATCCCGGGCCCTCCCACGCCACCCTGGCACATCTGAGGTCTCTGCGGCCAGAACGCATGGAGGGGTGGGAGCCAGACCATTAAATTCCATCATCCCCCTCCTGGGTTTTATTCCCGGTGCTCAGGAACGCTGCTCATTTTCATTTTCTCCAGCCAGTCCATCTTCAACACGGAGCTAAAGCACACCCCGAGGAGACATCCTTAATTAAAGTTTGAGGAGCGTCAGATAAATAAAGAGGGACCACAATGGCCCAGACATCTCCCTGGGAGTGATGGGTGCCCAGGGAACCGCTGCAGGTTCCCGGGGGAGATAAAGGGAATGCAGAGGTTCCTCGCCGCTCCTTCCCAAGCCCTTGGCATTTGTTTAGCCCCGGGCTCTCTCCAAGGTAAACGGGGGTGTCCGACCCGGCCACCTCTTCCCGCTCCAGTTGCCAGGGGCTGCGGAGAGCCCTGGCAGTTTGAGCAGCCCTTGAAAGGCTCCTTTCACTGTAATTAGACATGTAAAAATGAAAAAAAAAAAAAAAAAAAGAAAGAAAAAAAAACGAGGAAAGGAATTTATGCATCTTCTAATAGCCCTCAAGTGTCCATCCAGCCGCAGCCTTTTCTGCCTGGTCTTTTATTTGGAGAGTTGCTATAATTTATGTCGTGCAATTAGGTTTTTTTTTTGTCCTCGGGCTGTGGGAGGAGCGGGAGCGTGGAGCAGGGAAGGAGCCTGGAGTGAAGAGAGGGAGAAGGGGCAGCGGCTCCGGGATGTGCCCCTCTCACCCCAGAGAGCCGGGATTCATCCCAGCCCAGGACTGAGCAGCTCCCCGGGTCTGAAGCAGCCCAAAATTATGGAGCACAAGAAGGAAAAAAATGGGAAAAAAAATAAAATAATTCCCGCACGGAACCTCCCTCTGACGGGAACAGTGCCCATTCCCCCCGCAGGACTCGCCGGGAGGGTGGTGCTGGGGACAGGGTTAAAGCGCATCCTTCAGCTGTTGCTAAGTAACAGTGTCCTGTCCTCGGCATTCCCGCTCCGCCCTGCACAGCTGGGGGAACATCTGGGTGTAGGAGGGGACAAGAGGGACCCTCTGGGGAAGGGATTGGTGCCGGTGTCCGGCTGCCAGGGAAGGCTGTCACCAGCCCCTGCGTGCTGCTCCTCTCCTCTCCTCTCCTCTCCTCTCCTCTCCTCTCCTCTCCTCTCCTCTCCTCTCCTCTCCTCTCCTCTCCTCTCCTCTCCTCTCCTCTCCTCTCCTCTCCTCTCCTCTCCTCTCCTCTCCTCTCCTCTCCTCTCCTCTCCTCTCCTCTCCTCTCCTCTCTTTTTCCAACTGAATTTTCCTGCACGCATCAGGGTAAGTCCAGCAGATAAGCCAAACACGGAGCATGACATGCTTCCAGGGAACGTTTGCTCAAAGTCCTGTGGAAATGGGATTCAGAAAAGCTCATGGCCCACGGGCTCTTTCTTTGCACAGCCAAAATTCCTTGATGCGAATCCCCCAGAGAAGGGCTTTAGCTCAAAGGCCACTTCACGCCCGTTCGGTTGCCCCGACCCCGCTGGCCATGTGCCACCTGCCCGGCCTCTCTCTGCCCCACATATGCAGCAAATCCCGGCAGCTGCGGGGCTGGAGCCGGCTCCTGCCTGCCCGGGGCAGCTTGATGGTGAGGCCGGAGGAGCCTTAACAAGGAGAGTTGGGGGAAAAAACAAATAAATAAATAAAAACCCCAGTCCTCTGGGTCAGGAACAGCGCGGCCAAAACCTGCACATTCAGCAAAGGCTGGATCTGGGATATCAGCAGACGGATCCCAGGGTGCAGGGGCCCTTATCTCCCCCAGACCTGCTGAGTGATGGAGCAAACCCATGGAAAATCCAGTTCCTGCTGCTCACACAGCACTTTCTCCTCCAAAGGGGGGAGGGGGTCTGGCCCCCTCCCCGTGGTGCCTGTGCCGAGCCCCGGCAGATGTGGGAGCCAGATGATGCTCCCGGCTCCTGTGGCTCTTTCTGTCCCTGTCAGAGCAAGAGAATCCCTAATCCCCCACGCAGATGGTGCTGGTGGATTCCTGGAGTGGAGCTGGCACCTCCCGGGGTGTCCCCCCCCGTCACAGGTCATCGGTGATTGGGAGAGGCGCTGCCGGAGGGGCAGGATGGTGTGGGGGGGTTAATCCCAGCTGTGCCTCCCGGGATCCCTCTGGCAGCAAGGGCAGGGAGATAAACGTGACTCTGGGGTGCTCCCACCTCCTGGGGGGCTCATCCCGGGGAGGAAAACACCGTAGACAAAGAGAAATTGGGTCACATCCCCCTGGCTGTCGGAGTAAACGGGGCACTGTGTACATTTTATTTACCTTCCTACGGGGCAGATGTAGCAAGCGTGTAATAAATCATTTTGTGCAGCTGCTGGGCAACCTCCTGCTGCAGACCCAGCAAAATCCACACAACCGAACCTGCCCTAATTACAGCTCCCTCCGCTCTCCACTCCTCCCAGCTCCTCATGCACAGCCACTTGTTCTCCCTCGCGCTGTCTCGCTCCTCCTTTTCTCCATCTGCTGCTTCCTTCCCTTTGCTATTTCCAGAGGGGCTCGTGGTCAGCACCGCCACTGCTCCTGCCCTCAGCTGCAGCTTGGATAACAGCAGGCAGGATGTGGGTGGGACACCTCCCGGGTCCCTTTGGAGGGCACAGAGCAGCTGACATCCAAACCTTCCTTTGGCTGCTTGACCAGAGGTTTCCTCCTCCTCGAGGCAGAGCTGAGGAATCCCCCTGGCTTAGACTGGGAAGGAATCATTCTCTGTGAGGAACACAGGGTGTCCGGAGAAGCTGTGGCCGCTCCTGGATCTCTGGAAGTGTCCAAGGCCAGCTGGGACAGGGCTTGGAGCAACCTGGGATAGGGGAAGGTGTCCCTGCCCATGACAGGCAGTGCAAGGCAATGACCTTGAAAATGTCCCTTCCAACCCAAACCATTCCCTGGTTCTGTGATTCTTTGGGATGTCAGCAGGATTGGGATGATCCCCCCAGATGCCTGTGGGGGTCTGGGCAGAACCAGACCCTGTTCAAGCCTCAGGTTTTCCCAGCTTTTCATCCATCAGAGCAAAGCAGCTGGGGCTGTCTGGCTGGGACCTGACAATGGTCTGAGATTGCAACAGAAAAGATCCAGATTTGTGTTTACAAATCCTTTCTAAGGATAGCAATGCACTGGAGCAGATTTCCTGGGGCTGAGCCAGGCTTCCCAGGGCTGGGATCTTGTGAGAGCTCAGACTAATAGCCGGGAATCAGCTGGTCCTGCCTGGGAGAAGGAAGTGGGACAGGGTGGGGGAACCCTGTGAACCCCGGGACACAGCTTGGAGTCTGTCATGTTGGGAGAGGCTGGAGAGATGGAGCCCGAAGCTCCATAACAAGAATGACAGAATGGTTTGGGTTGGGAGGAACCTTAAAGTTCATCCAGTCCTATTCCCTGCCACGGGACACCTTCCACTATCCCAGGTTGCTCCAAGCTCCATCCCAGCTGGCCTTGGACACTTCCAGGGATCCAGGGGCAGCCACAGCTTCTCTGGGCACCCTGTGCCGGGGCCTCACCACCACCACAGAGAAGAGTTCCCTCCCAATATCCCATCTAACCCTGCCCTTTGGCAGTGGGAATCCTGGGACACAGCTGGGTTGCTGCAAGCAGCGTTCACCCATGGGAAATGGAACTGCAGGGATGCCGAGGGCCCTTGGTCCTTCAGGACACAGAGGAGGAGCAGAACATCCAGGTCAGGCACCGGGACAAAGGGGACGTGACCTTCCCCATCCTCTGCCATCGGAAAGGGAACATCCCTGCAGCACATGGAGGTCCTGCCTCTGGAGCTGTGGGGACCTCGAGGTCCTTAAAATAATCCTGAAGAAATAAACAAACAAACAACAGAATGAGCGCCAAGAGCAAATGGAGAACAGACTTTTCCAGTGCTTTTCTCCATTCTATTCAAAGCTTGGAGAGAGGATGACACGCTGGGCCAAGGCAAACAGCCCTGCAACACATCCCAAACAATGGCTTCCCAGAGCACGGAGCCAGAGGGAATCTTGTGGTCATCCCTTTGGATTTGCTGCAGAGCACATGCCACGGCTCTTCCCAGAAGTCATTGTTTAAACTTGACAAAAAAATCTTCCCTCTTCAGCTTTTCCAGGGAGGGTGGATGCACTGGGATGCACGGGGTAGAGCAGGGGGAGAATTTCTTCCTTTAACCAGTTTGAGTGTAACTGGAGTGAAGCCTCATTGACTGGAAACAGCAGTTCCAGGGAGATGGAAACTATTTGCAATTTTGGGCTAAAACCAGACTTAACTGGGACGGGCATTTTTAGCACAAAGTGCTTGGACTTCTCTTCCTGAGGTTAATTCTTCTCTGGAGAGGAAGAGGGACAAGGAAAATTGCCACCACTCAAAGCAAACACTGAATATTCTGTTTGAGTTTGAGGGTGCTCCCTCCCTCCCCTTCCCTTTTATGTTTCACAATCTCTCTGGGTTTTAGCCTGGGGCCAGGGAAGGGCATTTGACTCACTGGAATTACTTTCCTTGCTCTCCACGTCTCCCCAGCTGGGATGCCAGCTCATCATTCCTGCTGCACTCTGCATTCCAGCACCCCATTTTCCAATCCTCTCCCCCCTCTGCTGTGTCTGGTCAACAAATACAGCAAAGCCAGAGAGGGGAGAATCCCCTTCGGAATTTCTGCCACGGAAATCATGACACTGCCAAGAGTCATCCTCGCTTTGCCTTCTTTGTCATGGCATGGTTTAAGCCAGATTAAGATCTAATTTTAGGGGGTAGAAGGATTTTTCCTGCACCTCCGGAAGCTGGACATGGCTCTGCAGGGCAGGGTTTCCCCAGGCTGAGCCAACGTCACCGGAGCGCCACACGGAGCAGAGGGAAGGCTGCATTCCATGGGGGAGCGATGCCGGAGGGGCTGCACCCCCAGGAGATGCACATGGAGATTTCTGGGATGCATTCTGGGGTCTCCTCCTCCTCCTCTGGGCTGCGACAGGGAGGAGCAACGTGCTCATCCCACACTTCTGCACAGCAGGGTCAGGAACGGGACAGGAGCCAATTTCCCTTCCATGTGTCTGGGCACATGGAAACTAAGGAAAAACAGAGGAGAAAAATAGAGAACAGGGAAGATCCAACAAATGAAAGGGCAAGGAGTGGGCAAGGGGAGGGAGCCCGGGGAGCCAGTCCTTGCCAAACCCTTGTGAACACAGCGACAAGATCACACTTGGATGGGGCTCCTGGAAAAACCAGCTGAGGGAGGGAGGTGAATGTGGCCAGGGATTAATGAGCTGAAATCCACTTCCCGTGCCAGTGCCCGGCGGTTGTGGAGATGCCAGCCCTGCCTGAGTCAGTGCCCTTGGAGAGGTGCAGCTCCTCAGCCAGGCCACGGAGCAAGGCAGGCAGACACCCAGATGTCATCCAAACCACGGGATGTTCCCCAAACCCTTTCCCAGAGCAGCTGGGAACCTGCAGCTCGCCCTGTCCCGGGGCTCAGCTGACCCCAAATCCAGAGGGAAGGGGAGTGGGGGGCTCAAGGCTGGCAGGAGCAGGGCCAAGAATCCTGCTCATCAGGAATAACCATAGGAATAACATGGAATTTCTCCCAAAAGGAGGTCAGTGTGTGGGTGCATCCGTGTGAGGACAGGGAAAGGGAAGAGAGGGGTCAAGGGGGAATGTGGGGAGTTCTGGACTATCCAGGGAGATTTGGAGTCCCCGTCCCTGGAGGTGTCCAAGGAGGGGCTGGAGGCAGCACTCAGTGCTCTGGACTGGTGACAAGGTGGAGATCAGGCAGAGATTGGAATCGATAATCTTGGAGAGCTTTTCCAACTTGGATGACTCTTTGTGAGGCTGGGGGTGGAGCCTGGGGTGTCCCAGAGAAAAGGGAGCACTGATGGGATGAATATTCCTGTTTTCCCCCAAAGCAGCAGCTCCCCTGGGTCCATGTGAAAGCCCCTCTCCCCATCACTGCCCAGATCCTGCTCCAGCCCCCACAGGAGGAACAACACCTTAGCAAGGACAAGCAGAAACCAGGAGCAGGTCTTGGTGGAGGTCAGTTTCCAACCAGGAGACGGCTCTGGTGAGGAAAGAGCTCAGTGAATTCCCGAGGTGAATCCTGGGCTGGGGCAGGACTCTGGAGAGGCTAAGCTCAGGGGCTCATGGCACCAAGTTCTGAACAATTCCGAGTCCAGGCCCAGCAGTTCTGCAGTGACAGGAAAATCTCTCCTGCTAAGGGCAAACCACTAAACAGAAGCCCTGCTTTCAGAGGAACAGCCGTTCCAAGCCCTTACCCACCAGAGCCAGGGAAGCCAAGGCTGTCCCCACGAGCCTTGGGCTACTTCCAGGGAGCTGATGGCTGTCAGCTGCCTGACCAGTCTGAAACACACTGGGTTCCCATTTTAGTGACAGTGATTCCTGAATTTTGGGCAAGAAACATCCCCATCGGCGCTGCCACCCTCGCCCTGATGAAAGGGAAATAGACCCACTACTATTTTGTCAGTAAATGTTTTTCCTGGCAACGGGACCTGCTGGCTCTTCAAAAGCAAGCGAAGATTTGGTTCCATCCAGCTGTTCCCATGTACTGGGAGCAGGGCTGAGGTGGGAAAGCAGGGCTGGTGGGGAGCAGACAGCCAGGGAACGACAAGCTGTGGAGCAGAACTCAGCAGTCACCGCTCAGGACCTTCCCTGCTCCCAGATCTCCCTCTAGGCACAAACTGAAGGGAGCAGAGTCACGGCAGGGAGGAACCCCCCCATGGCTCCTACATGGGCAGGGGGTTCCGGGCTGACATTCCTGGGGGAAGGCCCTTGGGAGACTCATTAGGGACACCCCGCTCCAGCCAAGCTCCAGGATTAGTGCGGAATGGCTGGGGGAGATGCTGCCCTTCCCAGTCTCACTGGGAAATCAATCCTGCTGGTGATGGAACCTCCCCTGAGATCATTCCTGCCACCCGCCCTGGAGAGGGATTTTGGGCAAGAGCATGGAGTGACAGGACAAGGAAAGGCTTCCCGTTGCCTGAGGGCAGGGTTAGATGGGATATTGGGAAGAATTGTCCAGAGGAGCTGTGGCTGCCCCATCCCTGGAAGTGCTCACGGCCAGGTGGGATGACCTGGAGCAACCTGGGATGGGGGAAGGTGTCCCTGCCCATGGCAGGGGTGAAGCTGGATCATCTTTAATCAACCCAAGTCATTCCATGACTTTATGGTTTTTCCCTTCCTGGATGAGCCTTCTCCATTACTCACCCAGGACGCTCGGCTGCAGGGAAATAAAAAGTTTTCTCCGGGGGAGCCAAAGGCTGCTTTGCCCAGGGAGCCACGGGAGGCCAACACCAGCCACGGAGTCAAGATCCAGCGAGCCTTGACTGCAGGAGCATCCTGGATGCCTCTCGCAGTCCTGAATATTCATGGAAAATCGGTGTTAACAGCTCAGCAGGGAGCAGGGCCGAGCGCTGCCCAGACGCTTTGCATCCCGGCCCGGGAATCCACACGGGGCTGCTCGGAGCGAGCCAGGAAGAAAATGAACTCAAACCTCAGCCGCCAAACCTGACAGCGGCCTAATTTGGGAAGGCAACTTGCCCCAGGCCCTGCCTGCGGGGCTGCGAGAGCAACCGGCTCTAAAAAGCTCTAAACGCTCCCCAAAGCCCCTCCAGCCCGCGCCCGCGCCCCTGGAGACTCAGCCCCGGGAGCGGCTCCGGTGCTCTCCAGCTGGGAATGTGCCGGGCGGTGGGAGCATCGCGGGGAGCTGTCACTGCCGGCAGGGCATCACTCCCAGATAATTGCTCGGGATGACTCTGCAGGGCCGCGGCTGCCGCTGGAAAAACCGATCCATCAGCGCGTCCCTCGGGAGCCGATCCGCATCCCCCGGGACAGTCCTGGAGCAGGTGGGGAGCCCGATTTCCCTGTTCCTTCTGCACTTGGCCGACCCGGCTGGCGCTCTGCAGCCCCTGGGTGCGATCTGCCAGCTCTCCTGCCATCCATCCGCACATTCCGTGTCCTCCCCGCGCCTTTTAACCTTGCGCGGATTTTAAACGACGCCGTTTCCTCCGGCTTGCGCAGCGCTTTGTTCGTTCTTTATAGCCCCGGCTCACACAGGGGGGATGTTGCTCCGAGAAAAATCCTTGCTGCAGGGAGCGGAGGACGGAGCGGCTCTCGGGGTGTGACCCTGCCTGTGACATTGGCTCTCCGCAGGCCGAGCGTCCCCTCCGCCTGTAAAACAGGGACGGTGACGTTCACCTGGCCGCTGGAGGAGCTGGCAGGGGGAGTTAACCGCCTCAGACAAAAATCAGGCTTTTAAGCCCTGAAAGTGCAGGGAGAGGGCAATGGGGAAAGTAAATCATGGAATTGTTGAGGGTGGAAAAGACCTTTGAGGTCGCCGATTCCGATCGCCAAAGCAGCAGCGTGTTATGGGTTCACAGTGCTCGTGTCATGAGCACATCTGGGGTGCCAGCGTTCCTCTGGTGCGTGATCCAGGCGCCAGCCACAAAGCCCAAGGCAGAGAGGAGGCTTTCCCACTTCCAGGGATTAAGGAATTCGGCTGGATTCAGCCCAAGCTCGGCCTGAGTCTCAGCGCGACTGCCATGCCAGAGGGGGTGAGGAGACAACAAAATTCCCTGGCACTTGCTCTTTTTCCTGCTAACAAATTCGCAGGAAGTGCTGGATGCTGCTTTTCCATGCCTAAGAGGGGAGGAGAGGTGGGTTCAGCATCTTCCCACATCCCAGGGAGCTGAGGGAATGCTGGGGCTGGAGCAAGAGCAATGGGATGCACCCAGCAGTCGTGAGATCTCCCACGTGTGGGACAAGCCATGAGCTCACACCTGGAAGATGCAAAGCCCCTGGAGCCTCGTTTGGCATCAGCCAGGAGCCACCTTTTTCCTCGATTATTAATCATCTTTCCGTAGAAATCCTTACATCCCGGCCCGCGGTCGTTCGGCTTTGCCCGTTCTGTCCCAGTTATTCCCTTTGTCCCTCCCCCTCCAGCCAAAACCGGGGGTGATGGATCACCTGGAGGCAGCAAACGCAGCACTCCCATTCCCAAGGGATCTCAGGCCAGATTTTTCAGCAGTGGCAGCCCCCAAAAGCGGCCCCGGAGCCGGCCCAGGCCAGCTGGGCAGAGGAGGAGGAAGAGAAGCTGATGGATCCCAAAGGCTCCCACTCAGCAACAACCACAGCAATTAACTGGGAAGTGGGAGGGACTAATTGGGCGTTTAACTCAATGCTGGCACCACGGACCTTGCGCTGGAGCTGGAGAGAGGGAAGAAAGATCCATTCCATCCTCTTCTGAGCCCTGGGATGCAACGAGATAGCCCTTGGTTGCATCCCAAATTTCGACACCTGGTTCATCCCCAGGGGATGCTGATATTGGGTGGGAGAATAGAGGAGAGAGGAGCTTTATGGAATTTGACATGGATAAAAAGCACTTCCCGGTCTGGGGGAGTGTTTGTCTTTTTCGTGAGATTTTCTTCTGTGGTTTATTGCTGTTGTTTTGCTTGGTGGGTTTTTTCATTTTGTTTTGGTTTTAGTTTTGGGTTTTTGGTTTTTTTTTTTGTGTGTGTGTGTGTGTGTGTGTGTGTTTTGTGGTTTTCTAATTCTCAGAGAAAAACAAGTTTGGAGAGATTTCAGCCTTTCTCAGAGTGCTCCAAACACAAAAGTGGCAGCGTCAATTGTCTCCATGTAAACAAGCAGAGAGCCAAGGCCACCAGACTGGACCTGGATGATCTGAAATTCCCTGCAGAGTGCTTCCTTTTATGCCACTGCCCATGGAGTCAGGGTGAGGCAATGGCTGCAAACATGGGAAATCCATGGAAGCTGTAGAGTCAGGGCAGCTCTTCCAAGAACAGAATTCCAGAACCATTTGTGTGGGAAAGAACATTAAAGCTCAGCTCATTCCACCCCTGCCATGGGCAGAGACACATTCCACTATCCCAGGTTTGCTCAAGCCTTGTCCAGCCTGGCCTTGGACACTTCCAGGGGTGGGGCAGCCACACCAGATGCCACGTGAACGGTCACATCACCCTGAAGTTCTGGACTGGACAAACCCCAGATCCATAGGCACCGTCCTGATAATCACTGCAGCATTCCCATCACACATCAGCACTCGGGAGAGTCAGTGTTTGTGTCCTTTGCTGTTGGTCAGCCTTACTAATGATTTTTTATTAGAGCAAGCAAACATTTATCTCATCCCCTCACAGGCCCCTTCCCATTTCTTGACAGAAACATCTTCCCCCAGACCCATTTCTGAATTCCTTGCTCCCCAGGGAATTAAAACCTTGGGAGTGAACAAGAGAGCAAAACCTCTGGGCTGGGATGTCCCACACCAGCCTCCTGTGAGGCCCGTGGTGGGACCACAGCACCATTTCCTGAGGGCACAATGCTTTCAGTGTCAAGCAGCATTTTTACAAAGGAAGGGTTAACCCCACCCCAGCCCCCCCAAAAAGAGGTGGAAATGGAGATACAGAAGGATAAAAGGGCTCTCAGGAGAGGACAACTTGAGAGGAACAGAAACAGAGGAGAGAAAAGGAATTTGCTTCCACAGGAACCCCAAAGGGTTTGGGAGCATTTGCGAACCAAGGGGCCAAAAGGAGCGGGGCGCATCCTGAAGGAGCTGGGATGTCCCCAGGAGGGGAGGGACAGTGCCCCACACACAGCCCTGGCCGGGTGCTGGGACGGGGGGACAGCTATTTCCTGCGGAAAAATCCTAAATGAGGAGGAGGAGGATTCCAGCCTTATGGATGGGGAAGGCAGGAAGCTCCAGCAACACCTGAGCAGCAGCAGCAGCAGCAGATTTCCCTTTGGCCTGGGATCATTAGGCAGAATATTTTCCCAAAACTGAACCTGGGGGCATTGGAATGCTAGCAGCTCCTGCCTTTCCCGCTCCGATGAAGGCTGGCTCCTGAGCTGGGTGCTGTGGGGAGGAATGGAGCAGGGTCCTCACGGATGGGGGGGAGATGGGGGAGATGGAGGACATGGAGGGGATGAGCTGTGCTTGGGGACCACTCCTCATGGTGATGCTAAATTTGGCCTGATGGGGACACATCTGGGGACAGATGAGACTCCAGGGACACAGAGCCCGGCATCCAAGGTGATACCTCTACCCTTGAACACCACAGTGGCTGGAAATATCCTGCCGGGTGAGGGAGCAGATCCCACCTCATCGTTTGGGGCGTGGGTGAGAAACAGGGAGAAAAAACTGGGAGCAGAACTGCAGGGAGAGGCTGTGATGGATGCAGCACCTCAGTCCAAGTTCATCTGCGCTCTGTGGGTACGGGCCATGGGCTATTCTGGCACATCTCCCTGCTCTTGGCACCTCTGAAACACATGAAACACTCGGCAGAGCCCCAGAGCCCTGAGCCTCCACGCCAGGCAGCCGCTCCAGCCGCTGGGAAGCGATCCCTTCCCTGGCACCACCACAGCTGAAATATGGATCGAGGAGAGGAACGGCTCCAAAAGGAAAGACAGAGAGACAACTTTGCTGTCCTGGCCAAATCCGAGCTTGCCAAATCCCACTTCTCTAAAATGCTGCCTGCATTTTCAATAAATAAGGAGGAATCAAAACAAACCCCCGTCCCTCCCGCTCCGGCGCGGGCTGATTCCCAGACACCTGCCACATCCAGTGCTGGCATTGTCGGGAGAATGGATCTGCCGGTATCGCTTGCACATTTGTCTGTAAAGCTCATTAAGATCGGGCGAGATGAAAGGCAGCGCCGCAATGTAAGATCATTATCATTATCAAAAGGAACACAGCAAACTGCTGCTCGAGAGGCAGATCTGTTTCCGTGTAAGAGCTGTTCAAAGTTCGCCCCGACGCTCCCTAATAAGGTGCCTGCTCTAGGAATCAACTTCAAGAGCTTCCCTCATGCTGGGGAAAACTTCCACGGACCCCTTTTGCCTCCCGCGCCTGTCGCGCGAATTTTCCGAGGTGTTTGTGACGTGGCGGAGGCGGTTTGGATACAGGGAAGGGGATCCTGTGTCCCAGAGCTCCCAGCTCCCAGTGGGATGCCGGCCGCACATGGCCACAATGTCCTCTGGTGAGCACAAGGATGGGTCAGGCATCCCGTGACGTGACCACGGACACGTGTGATGTGACCATGGATTTGTGTAACGTGGAATTGTGTGATGCGTGATGGACGTGTTTGACCTGGCTGTGACGGTGAACATCTGTGATGTCACCACGGGTGTGTGTGATGTCACCACGGGTGTGTGTGATGTCACCACGGGCTGTTTGCCACCACGTTTGATGCGGCTTGGATGTGCGTGAGGTTACCGTGGACGCCTGGGAAGTGACCGTGGACTGTGTGAAGTCACCATGGGTGAGTGTGATGTCACCATGGAACTGTCCTGTATGGAACTGTGCGATGTTTGATGTGACATGGACACGTGTGGTGTCGCCACAGACGCGTGTGAAGTGGCCGTCGAATTGTGTGATGTCAGCGTGGAAATGTGTGATGTCACCATGTATATGCGTGACATCACCACGGGCTGTTTTGTCACCATGTTTGATGTGGCTTGGACACGTGTGACGTCACCACGGACGTCTGTGAAGTGACCATGGAATTG